>WOXC01002694.1:0-169133 GCA_011680675.1 Gymnobelideus leadbeateri | reverse complement strand
CTCTTTCAAGCATTCTTGATTAAAACACGTGAGCTCAACAGAAAATTTTACTTTCAAATACAAAAAGCAAGAGAAGCATGAGAAGGTAAACAGGAAAAAGAAATCATAAGGAATTTACTAAAGTTGAACTATTTACATTCCTTTTCTTTTTTTTTTTTTTGGAGGGCAATTGGAGTTAGGTAACTTGCCCAAAGTCACACAGCTACGTTTTTGTTTGTGTGTGCATTAAGTGTCTGAGGTCGGATCTGAACTCAGGTCCTTCTGACTCCAGGGCCAACACTCTACTCACTGCGCCACCTAGCCTCCCCACTATTTACATTCCTACATGGAAAAATAATAATTGTAACTCATAAGACTTTTCTCAGTATGAGGATACCTCCAGGGAATATATGTGTGTGTGTGTGTGTGTGTGTGTGTGTGTGTGTGTGTGTGTGTGTAGAAGGATGTATGTGTATATCAATATATATGTGAGTGTGAGCATTTGTATGTTCATGTATAAATAGAAAGCACAGGATGAGTTGAATATGAAGGGATGATATATAAAAAATAAAATTAAGAGGTGAGAGAATAATTTATTGGGAGAAGAAGGGAGTGATAGATTATGGTAAATGATCTCATGTAAAAGAGACAAGGAAAACTGTCACAAAGGAGGGGAAGAGAAGGAAGGTGAAAGGAAACAGGACAATATGATTCTCATTGAAATTGGCCTAAGGAGAGAATAAGATACACACTCAATTGAGGATCTTACCCTACAGGATAATAAGGGGTAGGGGATAAGATGGGGGAGGATAGAAGGAAGGGTAGATGGGGGAGAGGGTAGTTAGAAGCAAACATTTTTGAAAAGGGAAAGGGCCAAAGGAGAACATAGAATAAGCGAGGGTGGGATAGGATGGAGGGAAATACAGTTAGCTATTCACAATATAACTACTATGGAAATGATTTGGGTAACTACACATGTACAATCTATATCAAATTGTTTATTTTTCCAGTAGGGGTGGGTGAGGAGGGAAGAAGGGAAAAAAATCTAGAATTCAAAATTTTAAAAACAAATGTTTAAAAATTATTTTTTATGTGGAACTGGGAAATAAGATATACAGGTACTGGGGTATAGAAACCTATCTTGCCCTATTAGAAAGTTAGGGGGTGAAGGGGAAGGATATAAGAGAGAACAGTTTGGGGGAAGGAGTTTTCAGTAGGCTTTCTATTTGGGGGTGGGGTAGGGGAAAAATGGAACTCAAAATCTTGTGGAAATGAATGTTGAAATCTAAAAATAAATAAATTAAAATTTGAAAAAAAAAAAATAAAGGAAAGGTAAAACAAACAAAAAAAACAAATGGCCATGAAACTACAGACTAAAAATTAACTTGCCTGCCACTAAAGCAGATGTAGGTCTAGAGCAAAGAACAGAAGGCACAAGGCAGGATTGAAGAAGATACTGAATTCTGTGTCCTGTTTCTTGTTTCTTGTTCCTGAGACCAGGAAAATATGAAGAAATATCGAGAGGTCACTAGTAAGCAGAACAAAGGTGGGTATATCTAATTGTATAACTGGATATCCTTATGGACACTTTCTGTTTGTTTCTGCCTTCTTTAGGGCATAATAACAATTTGGTATCTTCCAACTAAAGTCACCTGAGCTAATCAGGTCATACTGTTGATAGAAAAGGAAAGAAGTTGAGCCTAAATAAATTAAACCTTGGTCAGAAGACCCTAGAAAACAAATACTCTGAACAATGAATAGTAATGACAAGTTGGATGTTTGCCAGAGCACCTAGCCTCAAGGGTTAGCAAAGAGAGTTACAGAAAAGAAAATAATAGGATATTCAATCACATATCAAGTCTTTCCAGCAAAGAAAAGGAATTTTCAGTGATTTGCAAATAGGTTGTTCTATGTCTGTGTTTCTTCTAGGCCCAGGTAATACCTTTCTATGCACAAAATCCAAATTGGGCTCCTTCCTAAAGGAAAAGATAAATGCACATGAGGAAAGAAGACATCTGTGGGATTAACATCAGGTTATTGGGGAGAATGAATTGCTATTTGAAAGAATGAAAGAATAAGTGGTTCAAGAAGGAAACAAAAGAAAAGAATTGGAGGAGGCAGGGTGCGATTCTATCCAGAATCAAGAGGTTGGAGTAATGAAGAATTTGACACACAGAGAACTATGAAATAAGTGAAAGTAAGTAATATATATGATCTTCTTCCTAGGGGGATTGGAGGGGGCAATTCTCATTCTATTAGGAGGAAGTAGCTTCCTGTGGACAAAAAACTGATTACATGGACCAGCAAGTACCATCAGGTGAGATACTGCCCAGTAATTATGAGAAAGAAACAGATTGTGCTTACTGGTAGCAAAGATGATGTGCTGGCAAATGTTTAACAACTATCTCTGTAAGTAAAAAATAATGTATATACAACATGTTTCTTTGTTTAATAAGCTTTATTAATATTTTCTCTTAATTTCTGAAGTCAACAATACAACAAAACATTAAATCAAGTGTTGATATTTAGCATTTGCTGATTTCCAAGATGTAAATGCTGACATTGAAATTATAATAATCAGGTAAGTAAATGGCTTGAGATGGTTCTAGTATAACAGCCCTCTGTAAGACAACTCTCTCAAAAATGGTTCAGAATACTGGCTATTTTCTTCCAGGATAAGTAGACTGAGAACTTCCTAAGACTATTCAAACCTGACAACCACATCTGGTGACACATTTTGGTTTTTAACAATATAGTGAACAGGTTTTTTTCTTTTTTTGTAGTTATTTTTTTTTTAATTTTTTAGTTTACATCATTCATTTCCACAAGATTTGGAGTTACGGGGCGGCTAGGTGGCGCACTGAGTAGAGCGTCGGCCCTGGAGTCAGAAGGACCTGAGTTCGGATCCGGCCTCAGACACTTAATGCACACACAAACAAAAACCTAGCCGTGTGACCTTGGGCAAGTTACTTAACCCCAATTGCCCTCCAAAAAAAAAAAAAAAAGATTTGGAGTTACAAATTTTCTCTCCATTTTTCCCTACCCAACACCCCAAAACAGTGATCCTACTGAATATTGCCCCCCAATATACTCTCTCCTATATCTTCCCCTATCCCCCCTCCCACTCCGACTTTCCAGTAGGGCATGGTGGATCTCTATGCCCCAGTGCCTGTATATATTATTTCCCAGTTACTTATAAAATAATAATAATAACAATAATAATAATATTTTTAAACATTTTATTTTAAACCTTTGAATTCCAGATTCTTTCCCTACCTTGCTCATCACCCACCCTTGCTGGGAAGATAAGCAATTCAATATAGGTTGTACATGTGTAGCTATACAAAACATTTCCACAGTAGATATATTGTTAAAGACTGACTATATTTCCCTCCATCCCATCCCACCCCCCACTTGATCTATTCTCTACTTTGATAATGTCCCTTTTCAAAAGTGGGTGCTGCCAACTTCCCTCTCCCCCAGCCTGCCCTCCCTTCCATCATCCCTCCTCTCATCCCCTTCCCCCTCCTCTCCTGTAGGGTGAGATATTCTGTATGCCATTCCCTCCCTAAGCAAAATGCACTGAGAAGGTCGACTCATTCCCTTTTGCCTTCTTGTTCTTCCCCTCCATTGTAACAGTTTTGACTTACCTCTTCCCAATTTTCCTCCACTTCTCTTATTTGGTTTTCAAAATCCTTCTTAAGCTCCTCTATGGCCTATAAGCAGCTTATTCTTTTTGGAAGCTTCTGGTACAGGAGTTCTGACTTTTCTGTCCTCCTCCTGTTCCATGCCCCAATCCTTTTTGTCCCCAAAAGAGGATTCCAAAGTCAAATGACTGACTGTGCTTGGCTTGCTTCCCTTGTTTGCTCATGTTGCCACTCAATTACTTGACTTTTTACATTTTTGCCACAGTAGAAATCTGTTACCAGAGCAAGAGCTTTTTCCCAAATCACTGGGGTTTTCTCAGCTGCTGGAGCTATTAGGTGGATGCCTTCTCTGAAGCCTCCCCATGCTATGGCAAACTGGTCATGTGCCCTAGGACCTCCACCCTAGACAGAAATCCAGATCCAAGCAGGTTAAAGGAAGAGAGATTAACCCTTAGACTGGTGGCTTGGTCCCCCTACAATCTGCAGGCCAGGAACTCTGAAGCAGCCACATGGCTGTGGGTACAGGGCCGCCAAGCCTCAATCACTTCTCACCCCAGGGGCAAGGGCCAACCACACTTCCAAATTCCCAAATCTGAAAGTTCACAGAGCACTGACCTCTCACTTTGTCCTTAGCATCTGTGGGTTGATAATTCTGGAAACCACCACAGCTGCTGGTGACCTGAAGTCCCTCCAGCCAGTGTCTGGTCAGGTGATCCTGAGGATAAAACCTTGGGCTCAGACAGGGCTGGGCTGCCTCTGCCTCCCAGAGTGCTGTGCTGGCTGCTTCCTATAGGCCTTCCAGGCTGTTCACAGTGGGAGGTTAGCTTCTCTGCATCATTTTGTGGATTCTGTAGCTCAAAGGTTTGCTCAGATTCACCTTTTACATGAATTGGAGGACGTGGGAGTGGGAGCCACGTTGGAAGTCCTGTTTCTACTCTCCCAGCTTGACTCTGCTTCCTATCCAACAAGTCTTTCTTGTTTTTTTAACAAATGATTTATTAATTTCTGGTTTACATCATTCATTTATGCCAGAATTTGAGTTACAAGTTTTTTCTCCATTTCTCTCCTATCCTCCACCCCAGAATAGCAGTCCCACAAGATATCCCCTCATGCAATCTGCTCTCTCCCATATCTTCTCCCATACCCCCTTCTCTGTGCCCCAATGCCTGCACATCTTATCTCCCAGTTACAAGCAAAAGAGTATAAATAATAGTATTTATATATATTTGAAACATTTAATTTTAAAACGTCAAATTTCAGATCCATTCCCTTCCCCCCTTGTCACCCATTCCCTCTGGGAAGATAAACAATTCAGTATGTGTTGTACATGTATAGCTATGCAAAACATTACCATAGGAGATATATTGTAAAAGGCTGCTTATATTTTCCTCCCACCCATCCAACCCCCCACCTGGTCAATTCCCTACTTTGATCTTGTCCCTCTTTGAAATTGGGTACTAACAAACTCCCCTCCCCCTAGAATGCCCTCCCCTCCATCATCCCTCCTCTCATCCCCCTTCCCCCTACTCTCCTGCAGGGTGAGATATCCCATTTAGTATGTATGTCATTCTCTCCCTGAGTCAAATTCAATGAGAATATGGTTTTGCCTTTTTGCCTTCCTGTTCTTCCCCTCTCCTGCAACCACTTCCCCTTGCTTCTTCTACAAGAGATAGTTTATCCTACCCTGTCTCCCCATCTCCTCTTGCCACTTTCCTCTCTCACCTCATAACTTCACCCCTTAAGTATCATCCCTTCCCACCAAATTCAACCTGTGCCCTCTATCCATGTATACCTGTAAACATATGTATTCCTATGCCCATATACCCTTCTTCAATTGTTTTCATAATGAAAAAGGTTTCATCAGTCACAGTTATTGTTTTTCCATGTAGGAATGTAAATAGTTCAACTTTGATAAGTTCCTTTTGATCTCTTTTCCCTGATTACCTTCTCAAGCATCTCTTGCTTCTTGTGTCTGAATGTCAAATTTTCTATTCAACTCTGGTTTTTTCCTCAAGAATGCTTGAAAGTCCTCTATTCCACTGAATGACCATATTTTCCCCTGAAACAAAATCCTCAGTTTTGCTGGGTATGGGATTATTGGTTTTAATCTCAGGTATTTTACATTGTGGAATATCATATTCCATGCCCTTCAGTAGAAGCTGCCAGGTCCTGTGCTATTCTGATTGTGTTTCCACAATATTGAAATTGTTTCTTCCTGGCTGCTTGTAGTATTTTCTCCTTGATCTGGGAATTCTGGAACCTGGCTAGAATATTCCTAGGAGTTTTCTTTTGGGGATCTTTTTCAGGAGGTGATCTCTGGATTCTTTCAACCTCTATATCCCCCTCTGGGTCTAAAACATCAGGGCAATTTTCCTTGAGAATTTCTTTTTTTTAAGTAATTGGGCTTAAGTAACTTGCTCAAGGTTACATGGCTAGTTGTTATTTATGTGTGGGTGCTCATTTTCTGAGGCTGGTTTCAATCCTGGGTCATCCCAACTCTGAGGCCGGCGCTCTTACTCACTGCGCCACCTAGCCATCCCAAGAGTTTCTTAAAGGATGATTTCTAGGTTCTTTCTTTGATCATGGCTGCAGGTAGTCCAATAATTTTTCAATTCTCTCTCCTGGATCTATTTTCCAGGTCAGTGCTTTTTCCCATGAGATCTTTCACATTGCCTTCTATTATTTTATTTGTTTAGATCTGTTTAACAGCATCTTGATTTCTCATAAAGTCACTAGCTTCCATTTGCTCCAGTCTAACTCTGAAGGAATGAATCTCCTCAGTGAGCTTTTGAGATTCTTTTTCTATCTGGCAAATTTGGCTTTTTAAGGCATTCTTCAACTCATTGACCTTTTGAGCCTCCTTTGCCATCTGAGTTAGTCTATTTTTTGAGGTGTTACTTTCCTCAGTCAGGCTGTTGACCCTCATTTCATACTTTTCCTGCATCCTTCTCATTTCTCTTCCCAATTTTTCCTCCATTTCTCTTATTTGGTTTTTAAAATCCTTATTAAGGTCCTCTATGGCCTGTAACCTGCTCATATTTTCATTTGGGGCTTTTGGTGCAGGATTTCTGATCTCACAGTCCTCCTCCTGTTCTATGCTTCAATCCTCTTTGCCCCCAAAATAGGAGTTTAATGTTGCATTTTTCTGTTTATTTTGTTTCCTTTGCCTAGGCATGTTGCCACTCAATTACTTGATTTTTGGGCTTGTTGCCAAAGTAGGACTCTGCCACCAGACAGGGGAGCTTCCGTACTAAACGTTGTGGTCTTCACAACTTCCAGAGGTATTAGTTGGGTGACCTCTATGAATCCTCCACACACTCTGGCAAGCTGGATACCCACCACAACCCCTCAACCCCAGACTGCAATCCAGCTCCAGGGAGGTTAAAGCAAGAGCGATTACCCCCCAAGACTGATTGCTGGATCTCCCTACAGTTCACAGGCCCGGAGCTGAAGCTGCCACTGAAGCTGCAAAATGGCATTTGTGCCATGTCTCCTCAGCCACTTCTCGCCCCCAGGGGAAGACAATGACACATTCCCCAAATACTGGTCTCAAAGTCCATAGGGCACTAACCTCTCACTTTGTCCTAGGCATGTCTGTGTTGATAATTCTGGAATCACCACAGCTGCTGGTATTCTGGGGTCCCTCCAGCTGGCTGCTGGCCTGGCCACCCTGGGGCTAAAACTGCGGCTCACAGGGACCTAGGCTTGGCTACCAGAGTGCTGTGCTGTTGGCTCCCAGAGCATTGCATTGACAGCTCTCTGCAGGGCTGCAGAGCTGTCCTCAGAGGGAGGTTAGCTTCTCTGTGTAGTTCTGTGGGTGCTGGAGCTCCAGAAATTGTTCAGAGTCCCCTTTACATGATTTTGAAGTGCTGTGGGAGAGCCAACAGTTCTTTTAAATGAGAAAATAATAGGTGGAGAAAAATGCCTACAGAGATTTGAAAATCCTCATTTCATAGAATTTAGGAAGAGGTACAAAGGATAATGCCAGAAAAGGGAATAGTAACTAATGATAAAGTCATATAATACATTCAAGAAGAATACCATAAATTCAATCCTCAAGATACCTATATATATATACAAATCAATGTTAATAAACAAGAAATACTAGAGAGCTCTATTTCTTTGTTCAATTGCTCAGTCATGTCTGATTCTTTGTGACTTGATATGGGATTTTCTTTGCAAAGATACTAGAGTGGTTTATCATTTCCTTCTCTGGTGGATTAAGGAAAAAGTAGTTAAATGACTTGCCCAGGGTCACATGGTAAGTGAGGGTTTGAGGCTGGATTTGAACACAGGTCTTCCTGACTCCAGACCTAGCATTCTATGTAACTGAATGAGATGTGATACTTGGCAGGAATATAGCTTGATAAGGGTATAGTCTGTCCTCACGGAATAGGATTCATGTTAGGCTGTGGAATAGCATATAATAATAAAAATTATGCACATATGAAAAAAAATCAAGAACTCAGGATTGGGGAAGAAGGAAGTGGGTTGAACATGGTGAAAATTGTTTAGATGTTGAATAAAGTTAACAAGCATTTGCCAATGTCCTTGAAGACAAAATGCAGGGATATAGGCTAGGTAATTATACAGTCAGTTGGATACAAAACATTAATGGGCAGATATCAACTTAGAGAAATGCTTCCAATAGAGTTTTATAATTATCCACATTTGTCCCAGTGCTTTTCCACAATGTTATCACTAACTTATGTGAAGTTCTAGAGGGCATGCTTGTGCAATGTATAGAAAAAAACAAGGGATTGCTAACACTTGGATACCAAAATCAAGATAGGTGATTTCCTGAATTAAGAGTCAAGATGTTCTTTACAGTACTGATAGACCAATGGGCCAAGATGAATAAGATTAAATTTAATAGCGCTAGCTTGGATTGATGGCAAACTCCTATAACTGTAGCTACCAGTGAAGCTGTGACTAGCAGACCTTTTGAGCTCAAGACTTCTCATCTACAATGCGATAAGATGATGAGGCATCTGCACTAAATTTGACATTAGTAAGGTGACATCTCCTCCCCCCACCAGACCCCTTTCAGGAGAAGGGGAATAGCAGTTGTTGCTCTTTTTAAAAAATCTCCTGCTTTGACATTTTTAAAATCTATCTAACCTCTCGTCTTTAATACAATCACATATATATTGCCTATTTGGAGGGCAATTGGGGTTAAGTAACTTGCCCAAGGTCACACGTCTAGGTTTTTGTTTGTGTGTGCGTTAAGTGTCTGAGGCTGGATCTGAACTCAGGTCCTTCTGACTCTAGGGCCAGCACTCTACTTACTGTGCCACCTAGCCGCCCCAATCACATATATTTTATACATCAAAATTTGCTATTAATATTTCAGTCAATGAAGATCTTGTTCCTATATTACAATCTCATAGTTGAGAACAATGACTTAATTCATGTTCAGTTTATCTATACTTTATGCATATCACTTTTTATAGACTAACATAAAAATGAGAAGAGGCTTAATAAATAGCACCAGGAAAAGTGAATTTATACTCCTTTTAAAAAGTATACCTTGGTGCATTTGTTTTGAATTGGAAGGGAAATATGAATATTTTTTGAGGGGGAAAAAGTCACAAAAATGGTAAGTTGATTTGAAGGTCGTATGCTTTTAGGACATTTTTACATATCTCTATTAAATCTCTCCTGGTATGCAGTTTATTGGTATTATAAGAGATATCTGTATTCTTGCTTTTCTACTTTCATATAAGTTTAAGTGCCCCATGCTTGGAGTTTACAAATCCCTAATCTCCTAGGCTGAGTCTTCAGAGTATTTTATTTTAAATTTATTCCCACCAAATCCAAATCAATAATTGGTCTTCTTCCTTTCTGTATCAAAAGTAGTTTTTAAAAAAAAGTTCTAGAATTAACTGGTTTACCTTTTTATTACCTTGTCAATTATTTTCTACATTTCATCTTAATATTTAATTGAACCAAGGTTTCATCAATGCAGGTGTATATCGTATTGACACAGATTACAATAAGTAGTTAGTTTCATGAGTTGTTACGAAAATGAAACAAAACAGTTTGTTCTTGAGTCTAAACAAGGCTGAACCTCAGTAAAAGAACAAAACAAAACAAAAACAACAACAAAAAAGTAGGCTCTTAGTGCCTACTTTAATGTGTCTCCTTCTTGGTAGGAGCAGCTAGAATTTTTTATCAATTATTGTCATCTCTGTATCACGATGAAGCACCAAAGGAAGGCACCAAGGAGAACCTTTCAAATCACTGCTTCACAATGAGTTAGCAGACCTACTACTTTTTCTGTTAAGCCTCCATTCTTCAAATCACATCCCTCATTAGATACTTCAGTCTGAGCAATTATGTTCTAAGCCACACACACTACAGAAATGTGGCTACATGCTTGGCAAGTGTATCACTTTTGCTAATGTAGGATATTTGTCATAAGCTATAATTTGTAAGAATTTACCTTTTCCATTATAATCTAAAAACAAAACACTTATAGGCACAGCTTTTATTCCAAATATAAAAGTTCAAGTAATCATTATTTTACAGAGCCTTGATCAAGAGAGACATGATAAATATATTGCAGACACTAAGTTCAACTAGATAGAATTAGAGAATGGAAAAGAATGCTTAAAGAAAGGTAAGATGTCATTCCCATGACATCATCTAGCACTATATCATACATTGTATTTGTCCTTTTATTGGAGGGATTTCTTGGCATGTATGTGTTGAACATCGTACTTGCTCTTTTGAAATATAGTGCAGACTGACTTTGGTGTCACATACAACATCAAGGGATTATAAAGATTATATTAAAATCCTTACGTATATATTACATTGATTTGATAAAAAAAAAAAAAACCATAATACGTAGGTGAGGAAGAGGACACAAACTCCAATTCTGAAAGAATAGAAATTACACAAATGATCAAGTTTTCTGCATGATTAAGGACCAAATGATCTTTGTAAAATATTGTTAGATAATTTTATTTTAATTGCAGGAGACTAACAAGTAACATTTTCTAAATTGCTGGATACATGTGGGGGAAGGGAAGAGTTTTAGAGTATTGCTTTTGGTATGCTGTTGATAAATTCTAATCATGACCTTTCTTTCTCTCTGTTCTAGGCAATAGTACATTATAGTGGCTAATGCAGAATTATATTAAGTGACATTTCACAGTCATCATTATGTTAGGAGCAATAACATGGGCCAATTATAAGAAAAATGAACTCTGCCACATTCTTGCCTCACAGTCTTGTGTCACAGGAGAAGGATTAATGGTGAGCTATAACTGTGCCAATATGACTTTTTCTGTTAACTAGTGCTACACTGCAGATTGCACAAAAGAAAATGTTGAAGTCTATTACAGAGTAAAACAGGAAATAATCCATAGTGACCTTTTTACCTCCACCTTTCGAGCACAGTTGTATGTTTCCTTTCCCCTATGGAACCTTTACTAGGAACATCATCTAATTATTGCTTGCTATAATTATGGTGAAAGTATGTGACTCCATGGACCATCATTCATGCAAGCTCGTAAAATTCAGGTCTTGACCACCTGACTCATGTCATTATATATTCGTATAAGAGTGTTGATACTATAATCTTGGCCAAAAGTCAGTTTTGGTAATTGACTTCCTAATCCCTGAATTCCCCCTTTATTTTTACTAAGACATTCTATTTTTCATCCAAAATATGTCTTCACTCTTTGACTCTTTCATATATGAGTAGAAAAAGATAGTTTAAATATTTTGGTTTTTTATGGGTGTGTGTGTGTATGTGTGTGTGTGTTGTTATGAAATAATAAGAAATAGATTTTTTTAGCTATAGAGCTATGTTTGAAGCCAGAAAGATATTGGTTCAATTCCTGCCTTTGAAGCATACTGGCTGGGTGACCCTGGGCAGGTAAGTTAATTTCTTAGTAATATAGGCCAGAGATGTCAAATACATGGGCCACAGGGTCTATTCCTACCTTCTTTTTTCTTAATTTGGAAGTAAAAGGAGTTGTAAATATCCACAGAGTTGCCAACTCATTCATTCATTTATTCCTTCATTCACAATTGGCAAGATCCCACAATGAAGTGGAAAGTGCTAGATTTCGGATTGGATTGCCTGGGTTTACTCCATGCTTCCTACAACACTACCAAGAATGGGCCAAAACAGATTAAATGTAGTTAGGAAATATTTAGCAAATAAATTACAATAAAACAGATTTTAGCAATTGGTTTTCCATGGCAATACATGGCTTACAGGCACCCTTATGTAATGTTTAGTGGCCTCTATCTCTATTTTCATTGGACTCTACTGATCTAAGCAACTATCTAAGACTATAACTTGAAGATGATGCCTTCACTTATCTAGGAGTCCCTATGCTTGTGAAATCAGTCCCTATTCCTGTCCCTAGCCCTATGGAATGGTAGGTACACAACTGATGTCTTCTTCTCACCTGGTTAGTTATAACTAAAAGATGATTTGACCTCTTGAAGAGCATCACTGCCACAACAATTAACTCTTGAGTCCTAACAAAACAGGTTGTATTTAGGCTCCAAAGACAGAAGAGGACTTTCAGGTATTATACATATGCTTAATTTTCCCTTTGGTATGGCAAGAAGCATCAGTTTATCTTTTAGTTCCGAGGACATTTGTATCAAGGCAAGCTTGACCTAGTAGTTTTGTAGAAAGGTACTGAGTCTGGAGTATGCCTCTATGCTAAATTTTTACTGTGTTACCATTAAAATTGAGTATGAGTAACTCTATTTTGCTTTTATCCACCATTTTGTGAAGCTAAGTTTCAGCTGCTTATTTAAGTAGCCTTATTTTTGAGAAGTCACAAGATTACTTCCCCTCTCAAAGGTCACCCTGCTTAAAGAATACCACAAAACTATCCCTCACTCTCTTACCTCAGTGTCTCCCCTACCACATTTACCAAGCTCCCCACCCCCATCATCTCCTTATCCCTTCCACCACTAGGAAAACATGTGTCTCAATCCTTCCATCCTGTTTTTCACTTTCTCCAAATTGCATAATAACTTCATGTTTATAACCACATGTATTGTTATATAAATTGTCTAGATGAAACTCTATTTCTTTTTTTCCACCATAACAGCTAAATATTTAGATGTACTCTCAATAAGTATTAGAGTTAATTTATGAAAAGGAGATTGGCTAAAAACAAATTAAAAGGAGAGAATGCTGAGAAAGAAGAGAAGTATATCCCCATAGAAAGTTTATAGAAGATCACAGATAGACCTGATTTACTTTATACATTTTTGTTATCCCTAATAGTAAGTATGTAAATTGCCCTGAAACCTATCTATATCTACCTCTCAATGTCCTTTGTCAACATTCATTCATAAATCATCATTAAAGTCCATATGTACTTTAACAATAGGTTCCTAACATATCTTCTTTCTTCCATTCTCTTTCCCTTCTAATCCATCTTTCTCCCCACTGACAAAATAATATTCTTTTAACACAGAGATAAGCATATTACTCCTCAGACTCTCAGATTCCTATGCAATCTAGTTCCACCCTGCTTTTACAGGCCTATTCTTTATTCCTTCTATTCCCAAAGTTTAAGCCAAATGAGAACATTCTCTTTCTTGTGAATATATTATATATGCATATTTCTGCTTTTATTTTTCATCATTCCTGATGTTTGAAGTGTCCTCCCCAGACCTAGAATTCCTACCCATCTTTTAAATCTCAATTCAAATGAAACTATCTCTATAGTATTCCTGATGTAATCCCCCCCACACACACATACACATTTGATAATGCACTTTTATCACTGTAACCTCACATAGCACTTTGCTTTGTAATTCTAATTCTCTCTAATTAAGGCACATGTTTTATATCATGGATTTTGTATGTATATATTGTACTTCTCTCTTGGATCATAAGTCCTAAGAGAGAAGGTACTGTTTTTTAATTATTTCCTGTCTCCCTTAAATCTGACAAAGTGTTCTCCAGTGAGTAAAAACTTTTTCAATGTTTGTTCAACTGAGATGAATTAATGGATATCTCAGAACAAAGCCATGTTTAGAGACTATAAGATTGTAAGGGAGAGTTAAAAGAAGTTCTACTCTTCCTTTATTTTATTTTAATTTGAAAATAAAAAGGGGTTGAGAATATTCCCCCAGTTGGCAATTCACTCATTCATTTATTCCTTCATCCATAATTGGCCAAGTTTCTACAATGAAGTGGAAAGTACTAAGTTTAAGACTGTATGGTCTGGGTTTAAAACTCAGTTCTCTCATTTAGTACCTGGGTGATCTTGGGCAAATCACTTAACCTCCCTGAGTCTCAGTTGTGAAATTTGTAAAATTAGGAGGCTGGACTCAGGGATTCTTAAACTTTTTCCCCTCGAGACCCCTTCAGGACTTCTTAAGCTGAGTGTCACAGCCCCATACATTTGGTCTCTGATATCTTTTATCATGTAATCCTGAGATAACTGCCACAATCTTTCCCCATATTAATTTTGGATATATCATACATCTCTTTTATAACATTGTGACATCTAGAAAACTATGAAAAATCTGGTTCAAAGAATCAGACTTTTAATACTAAAGATTTTTTAAATAAACCTGGACACTTCTCTACACTTCTCTCATTTTATAGTGGAAGAAACTGAGACCCAGAGTGGTTATAAGCCTTTCCAAGGTTACATAGCCATTGTAGCTATTAAGTAGCAGAGCTCTATTTATTCCTATAAATTATACAAGTGAATTTTACTAGACTGAAAAGTACTTTCACATTATTCCAAAACTTAAATTCAGTAAATCACATCTTCTGGCATTTTTAGATGTTTTGAGTGAAATTCAGGCTCAACAGATGTTGCTTATAAATGTGGCATTTGATCATGAAAGTCAACCAAGAAAACGAAAACAAAAAAAAAAAAAGAAAAATGTATCAGATATGAGAATGAAGGCTAGGTATTATGGCACACATATGTAATGCTAAGGGAATTTGAAAATCTTCCCTGCCCCTTAATAGACCCATGTGACCTTCTTTGAGCTTTGGCCCAGTCCACAACTTGAGTCACATGGAGCCTGATGGTAGGAAAAGATTGCTCAATGTGTAGAGCAGGAAGGGTGGAGCAGGAAGGGAGAGTGAGGCAGAACTGGGAGAGAGCTGAGGCAGAGCAGCTAGCCTGAGTAAGAGAGAGAGGAATTTTGCCTAGGGGAGTTTGCTTGTGGGCAGGCCTAGCTGAGGGAAGGCTGGGAGAAGTTGGTGCTTCCTGGATTGGTGATGTGTATAAACTTCTTTGTTACCATGGTGGAATTGGCTTTCTGGTATCTGAATAAATATCTTGGTTGGTTGCGTATTTGAGGAAGAGCCTTTGTTATATTTTGTGATTCAACTCTGGAAATATGTCTGGATATTTACAGTAGCTGCTATCAGTAACACATTGGCAATATAACATCTCTGAACTTTGTTACAAAGAAGGCTGATACTGGTGGAATCCTTGAGTTAAGGAATTCTAATCAAACAGATGGGTTAAAACTAAGTTCACTAATTCTAACAATACTATAGTGATCTCCTAATTTGGGGAGAGGTGGCGTCAGGCCCCTGAAAGGTGGGATAAACCTATCTAGGCCAGAAACAGAAGAGGTTTCTGATTTCCATGTGGATCAGCATTGGGATTGGGCCTGTGAGTTCCCATTTGCATTTCCTATCTGGGTGAGATTGGGAGAAAAATGAAGCTATATTTAGATTACATATTAATTTGTATGATATAAATTGATGAGAATAATTTGTGCCATCTCTAAATGCCTGGGTATCTATAATGATACCCCAATTATGGTTGAATTTATAAAAATTGTGCCTCTTTTACAAATTACTCTTCCAAGCTTTCAGTGGCTTTCCAGGGTTCCAAAAGAAGCAGAAAATTTCATTGTTGAAATTATGTGCATATAAATTTGGAATTCAGGAAAAGAAAAGATTGTATGTGAATTGGCAATGAAATTGGGGGAAAATGACCAAATATGAGGGAGGAACATAATAAAGAAGGTGAAATGTGAAGAGACTTATAATTAAAGTAAGGGAAATAACTCATTTAATAGTTTCTAAATCTAAAATATAACCTCAATAAACAGGTATTTAGAAAGAAAATATTTGCCTACGTTAATGTGGTAGCATATGGTGATTTTCACAACATATTTATGCTAAATTAGCATAAGGAAAAAAATCATTATTTTATTTTAGTCCATCTTCCTTGATAATGACCTTAGCCCAGAATTGAATAGAAGCAAAAGGAAATTGGGCCTGATTTCTTTGGAAAATTTTTTATAGTTTATTTGAAATCCCTGTGCTTCTTCCTGAAGAACAAGAACATATATTTGAATACCAATATTATTTCAGTGATTTTGCATGGCTGTTAGACATGGAATACCAGTTTTCAAAAAAATTAAAATTAAAGTTCTTCCAAAGGGCACCACAGAGGTGCATGGTGGGCATGAGTAAGATGCAACATATTACAACTGAAGAACTGCACAGAAGTTGCTATAAAAGTGATCAGAAGGGAAGGGAAGAAATGAAATATTAATTTATTAAATACCTGCCATATGCCAGGCACTGTGCTAAACACTCTACAAATATTATCTAATTTGATCCTCATAACAACCCCATGAGGTAGGTGCTATTATGGTTCTCATATTCCAGTTAAAAAAAGTTTCTGGGGCTGTTTTTTTAGTCCAGTCTTTCTGATTCCAGGTCTAGCTGCCTCTGAGAATTGACTTATCATGAGGGATATATATGATCACCTTCCTAATCACCACTCTTCCCCATCCCCACCTCCCAAAAAATAGGCCTTTCCCTTAGCAAGAATGAAGGAATCACTGAGAGACTGCATGCTCTGTCAACAACAGTAAATTTCAAATTCTGTACTGGCAAGCCCCCAGCAAGTTAGGTATATCTACTATAGTGGATTTATGAGATGTTATGGACAAAAGTCACAGAAGATATGAATACATGAATGGGTGAAGGTCTGCATTGTTGGGCTGTACTCCAACACTGATGAGAAGAAAGGTCCATTAAAATTGAAAGAAATCTATTTTCATGTTAATTCTTACTGTTAAGCCTAATGGCATGGAGGGGATCCTGGGTTCTAGAAGGCTACACCCAAGCTTTCTTTGATGGTGCTTTCCAACTGAAAAAGCATGGCACCTGATTATGTTATCTGAGTGCCAGCCTTACTAGTTCAGAGACTACTATAGTTCAATAAAATATATACACTATCTAAGCAAGTAGGAAAGAAACAAATACCATGTACACACAAAGAAAGCACAAAGCATTTTCAGTGTTTTTATGTTGAGGATTTACACATTTGCAAAGGAGGAGGTGGTATGATGTAATGGAAAGCTTACTGAACTTAGGGTCAAATATCTGGCTATATGATTACCTAACTGCTGTGTCCTTTACAAGTTATAAATAATCCCAGTAAACTTCCATTTCCTCATCTATAGATTACTAGTCCCTTTTTTTTCTGAGAGCATAAGATTTTCTGAGTTATAGGATTATCCTATTCTAAACAAAAGTTAATTTTAACTGTCCTATTTTCTACACATGTAAATTATAATGTTGCTTTCAAGGCACAAAAATGGTAAAGTTTGAATGAAAATACATCATTTTTAGACATCAGATATCAGTTATTCTAATCACTATAAAGCTGATTATTTTACACTTCAGTCTCTTTAAATGTCATCTGACAAATCATGCAGAAATAAATACAAATTAGGATGATTAGATACTGCTCTTTGCCACAGACTCAGACTAAATTGACTGTGAAGTCTAAAAAAGTAGAAAAAAAAAAAACAACTAAGATTCTTTGTAAGACAGTAGAAGAATTTCCCATCAAACAAAAAGACCATGCAATTATAAAGATTCCAGTATGTATTTCCACAGGAAAGTTTCAGTGACTCATGCATTGTATGGCTAATGAGTATTCGGTGCCTTTGATTCTCATTTTAAAACTTTAAAATTGACACTTTTTCTAGGGGAAAGCGGAAATAAATTTCAATCTTCTCTTATCTCTGAGATGCCATTTCAATCCACTGATCCATCCTTTTTTCTTTTTGTTGGAACCTTTTTCTTTTTTTTTCTCCATTGTTTTGGAGAATTAGAATGACTGTTAGCATTCTTAGTTAACTTCTTTCAACTTCTAATTTTCTAAAAAAGTCCCTGTGTTTCCTTCATTAAACTAAAACTGCCATGCTACATAATTTATAAATATTTGAAATACATGAAATTAAACTCATCATGAATTAGAGCAAAGAGTTTTGGACCTGAAGTCAAAAAATCCAAGTTCAAATCCTGCCATTGATACTTATTGGAGGGCATTGAATAAAAATAAGGGTTAACCTAACCTAAATTGGGGGTGGGAGGGTGCTGAATAATTATTTTTAAAAGGCGGGGATGGTAGGCCAAATAAGTTTGGGAACTTCTGCTCCATATTAAGTATGATTTGCTTAGGACATTCCTCCATGGATGTATCTTCCCAAATATTCACCCCCTCTCTCCTCTTCCATTTAGCCCTATGTTGTGTAAATTTCTACACCCTACTCTGTGTGTGTGTGTGTGTGTGTGTGTGTGTGTGTGTGTGTGTGTATGTGTGTGTTTCTATTCGTGCCTAATTTGGTCACTTCAGATGAAAGTGAAGCTCAAGTTTTGTTTTTTTTTCTCTTTTTCTCCCCGCCTTTTTTTTAAATTTTTCAGTTTACATCATTCATTTCCACAAGATTTTGAGTTACAAATTTTTCTCCCCATTGTTCCCCTACCTACCACCCCAAAACAGCAATCCCACTGAATATCCCCTCCCTCAGTCTGCTCTTTCCCATATCTTCCCCTATACCCCCTCTGACTTTCCAGTAGGGCATGGTAGATCTCTATGCCCCACTGCCTGTATATCTTATTTCCCAGTTACTTATAAAATAATAATAATAATAACTTTTAAACATTTGATTTTAAAACTTTGAATTTCAGAATCATTCCCTTCCTCCCTCGTAGGAGTTTTCTTTTTGGAATCTTTTTCAGGAGGTGATCTATGGATTCCTTCAACCTCTATTCTGCCCTCTGTTTCTAAAACATCAGGGCAATTTTCCTTAAGAATTTCTTGAAGGATGATTTCTAGGTTCTTTTTATGATCATGTCTTTCAGGTAGTACAATAATTTTTAAATTATCTCTCCTGGATCTATTTTCCATTTCAATGGTTTTTCCAGTGAGATATTTCACATTGCCTTCTATTTTTTTCATTTGTTTCGATAGGTTTAATAGTATCTTCATTTCTCATAACGTCACTAGCTTCCATTTGTTCCAGTCTAATTCTGAAGGAATGATTCTCTTCAGTGAGCTTTTGAGATTCTTTTTCCATCTGGCAAATTCGACATTTTAAGGCATTCTTCTCCTCATTTCCTTTCTGAGCTTCTTTTGCTGTCTGGGTTAATCTATTTTTAACGTGTTATTTTCTTCAGTCAGGTTGTTGACTCTCATTTCATACTTTTCTTGCATCATTCTCATTTCTCTTCCCAATTTTTCCTCCACTTCTCTTATTCGTTTTTCAAAATCCTTTTTAAGCTCCTCTGTGGCCCGTAACCACCTCTTATTTTTCTTGGAAGTTTTTGGTGCAGGGCTTCTGACTTCCCTGTCTTCCTCCTGTTACATGCTTTGATCCTTTTTGTCCCCAAAATAGGAGACTAATGTTGGATTGCTGTGCTTGCTTTGCTTCCTTTGCTTGTTTGTGTTGCCACTCAATTACTTGACTTTTGAGCTTTATTGCCACAGTAGAACTCTGCTACCAGAGAAGGGGGCTTTGTCGCAATTAGCTGGGGTTTTCACAGCTGCTGGAGCTATTAGTTGGGTGCCTTCTCTGGAGCTTCCACACACTTTGGCAAACTAGTCACACACTCCAGGACCTCCACCCTAGACGGCAATCCAGATCCAAGCAGGTTAAAGCAAGAGTGATTACCCCCTCAGACTGGTTGCTTGATCCCCATACAATCTTCAGGCCAAGATCTCTGAAGCAGCCACATGGCACCTCAGGCTCTTTTCCCTCAATGGGGTAACGCTAGACCACACTCCTGAGCTCCTGGTTCACAAAGTCTACACTACATTGACCTCTCAGTTTGTCCTTAGCATCTATGGGTTGATAATTTTGGAAACTGGCACAGGTGCTGGTGATCTGAAGTTCTTCCAGCCAGTGGCTGGTTGTGGCTGCACTGAGGCTAAAACCTCTACTTCATGCAGGGCTGGGCTCATCTCCCAGAATGCTGGGCTCGCCCCTTCCTGCTGGCCTGCTGGCTGTTTTCAGCAGGAAGTTAGCCCCTCTCTATCTCTTTCTGGGTTTTGTAGCTCCAGAGTTTGTTTAGAGTCACTTTTACATGAATTGGAGGAGGTAGGAGCAGGAGCTGTGTAGAAGTCCTGTTGCTACTCTGCCTTCTTGACTCAGCCCCCTTTGTTTTTTCTTCTTTCCCCTCAAAATCCTTCCTGCTTGATTGTGTAGCCACCTTATACAATCTATCCTTCCCCATTTTCCCCTATTATATTTTCCTTTGTTCCTTACTTTCCTCTTTTTCTTACTTCCTTTCTTCCTTCCTTCCTTTCTTTTTTTCTTTCTTTCTCCCTTTCTTTCTATTAAAAGGTAACAAAACCATTCCCAGGATATCTGTATTATTTGAATCTCTCTATGACCCCTAATGACATTAGGGTTCTGAGAGTAAAGAGTATATCAATTCCATTATTATGTAAAACTTTCATTCTCGTTTTCTTACTTGTTTAAGTTTACCTTTTTATTTTTCTCTTGACTCCTATATTTTAATTTTAAATTTTGGCTTAGTTGTTTTTTTTTTTTTATTGTTTGTTTGTTTTTCTTTTTTTATGAAATGAATAATGACCTGAATTTCTCTATTTCCCTAAATGTCCATTTTTTCACTATAGGATTTTACTTAGTATTTTTTTTTCTGGTAAATTACTGTTAATTGTAAACTTGTATCCTTTGCCTTATGTAATATCATATTCTGAGGTCTCTACTTCTTTATGATGGTGGCTGATAAATCTTGTGTAATCCTGATAGTAATTCCTTAGTACTTGAATTCTATCCTTCAAGTAACTTGCAACAATTTTTTCCTTTAAACTAGAAGATGTGGCTTTTAGCGATGATATTCCTGGGAGTTTTCATTTTGGGTGTTCTTTCAGCAGGTGACTAGTAACCTATTTATTCTCACTTATCCCTCTGGATATAAGGGTCAGTTTTCTTTCAAGATTCTTCATGATGTCTTGGGGTTTTTTGTTTGTTTTGTTTTGTTTTGTTTTTAATAAATGTTTTCAGGATGTCTTCTGGATCTGTTTTCTAAGTCAATTTGTTTTTTTTTTTTTTTTTATTTAGTACCTTACTTCTTTCTCCTCCTCCTTCTCCTCTTCCTCCCCTATTTTCCTTCTCCTCTTCTTTCATCTTTGTCTTCTGATTTTGGTTACTATTTCTTGAGAACTTGTGGAATCATGTACTTTTATTAGGTCCTTTCTAAGTTTCTATGTTAAATGGATGTTTTGTACCTTTTGTGCTAATTCATTAATTCTCTAACTCTTTTCTCTCTAACTCATTTCTTTTATTTCTTTACTCAAGCATTTTCTTACCGTTTATAAAATTATTTTTACCACTTAAAATGCTTTCTTTCTTCCAAAATTTCTAGTTAAACTTCCTTTTTGTATTCTTTGAGTCTTTGTTTATAGATATTTTTCAGTTATTCTTTTCATCTTTGTTTTGTCTGAGGCATGTATCCTTGTCAACTCAATATCTCTTTATGTGTACTTTTTTGGATTACTCATTCTTGTAGTCTTGTTTCCTGAATCTAAACTTTTTGGGGGAGCCAGATTCTGCACAATTCCACAAGGAAGGTCTGGACCTTGCTTGGACCTATTTTATATTCTTTTGAGGCTTGCTGCTGGTTGTTTTATTTTATTTTATTTTCAAATATTGAAGTGCTCTGTTCTCCAATGCTCTCAGGTACAGCTCAGGTCCAGGACATGTAGACCTTGCCCAGGTCCAAAATTTGCAGTCTGATGTGATTAATGCTCTCTTGGTCTGAGATTTGCAAATTCTTGTCCCTAGGCTGGATCTGATTAAAACAATTTTGAGTTTGTCCCTTTTTGGATCTTGTTGTCATCTGTTGCTGGACATAACCAAGTTGGAAATCCTTACAGATTTGTGTGACACAACTGCAAACTCTTCCTGAGTATGAACTCCTTTCCCTGGTTATTCTACTTAAGGTGTCAGATCCATCTCCACTCCCAGGTTTCTAAACTACACAGCTGTTGTTCACATCTGTTCCTATTCTTTGCCCAGTAGACAGCCTCTGTCTAGTTACTACGCCTTGCCCTGGTCCAATACCCCTAAGTGCAGGTCCTTCCCCCAGGCCTCCTCAATTTGTGACCTATTTCTGGAATATGTTCAACATATTTGGCATTTGGTACCTAGTCCTGTTAGCTACACAGAATTGGGTCCATCTGTGCTTAATTCAGGACATCTTCTTTCCACAGTTTACAGTCCCAGGACATAGTATTTTACCAGTGCTGTGAGGCTCTTCATAGTGCCTTCCAGGCTAAACCAGGTTTCCAAATACTCAGAAAAATTCACTGTTTCACTGTGAAAACCTGGGCTGGAAATATGTTCCATTGTGATTTTTTTTTCTTATGATTTCTGGATCAAGACTAGAACTAATGTAGTTTTGTATGTCTTTATGGAACAGTTAGTAGGTGGGTGGTAAAGCTGGATAATGCTACTTCCTCCAACCCCAGTTTTTTGCTTTAAAGAAAAAAAAAACCTGTTTTATATCTATGCCTCAGCCATCTTTTAATTATGAAGACTGGCAAGTAATTATTCAGCCTTCACTTGACTAAACTCCCTCTCCTATACATCTGTACACAGGCATCGGACACTCATTATCTCAAGAGTTACCTGATTATCTCTTGAATGCTTAACGTTTCTTTCCTTTGTATCAAATCAAAATCCTCTATACAATTTCCATCCATAGTTTCTATGCCCTAATGTTTTCAGATTTTTGTTTTTTTCCTTTAAGTTTAATTTTAGTTTGGCAAGGAAATGTTAATTTCTACCCCCCAAAAAATTAACTGTTGCTGAGAGACATAAGTATTTCTCTACCTGCATTGTGGATATTCTGAAAATTAGCTCTATTTTCACATCTTGCCAATTATATTGGTTAATTGTTTTAGCAAAGCCAATATTGAATTGAACAAAGGCAAAGATTACATATTGATATTGAACGGATGTTTTAGATTTATGGTCTATATTGGTCCCCAAATGATACCTCCATAAACCAAATATTATACCAAAATCCCACCTTCATAATCCTCCCACCATGTTCACAGTCCTACCATTCCCAACCCATAAGATTGCTTGAGTTTTTTAGTACCTTCTTTGGAGGTTGAAAAAATGGGCCTATTACTTAGGAGAAAGGAAATAATTTTATGTATCACCTTTCTTCTTTTCACATGATACTTTCAACAATGCATTTGTGTTCCAAGTACCTTATTGCACCTTTAAAGGCATTTAGAGACCGTCTTTGAGAAATGAAATGCTAGGTAACATGAAGGGAAAGACCAGGAAGAAAGCCCAGTACAGACATTATAAGCTGATTTATCTCTAACTGATCAATCTGTGACCTAATCAATTTGGGCATTCCATCCAATGATGCAGTTTACATTCCATTTGAACCTGCCCAATTTTAACATTCTTGTCAATGTTCTCTAAAAATATAGTTGCATGTCATCTTCTTGACACATGGTGGGAGGCTTTTGTGAGAAATTGTAATTAAAACTAATAACTGAATAACATGAAATATTTGTAAAGTGAATTTTGTAAAACTGTTAATAAAACACAATTCTGCATTTTTATAAAACAATGTATAAATAATATTTCCGACTGTGCAATTACCAGAATTATATAAATTTATCACAATTCACTTTCTCTCCCTCTCTCTCTCTCTCTCTCTCTCTCTCTCTCTCTCTCTCTCTCTCTCTCTCTCTCTTTCTCTTTCTCCAAGATCATTCCCATTTTTATCAATACCTTTTTTCTCTCTTCCCCTGGGTAACTTTTCTTCCTTCTTTCTAAGTCGTTTTTTTTTTGTATTTTCTTTAAAATTTCCAGTTCAGGCTTCTGAATATTAAGTTTAATAAATACTGATCCTATTCTTCCCTCTGATTCCTGCTTACTATTGATATTATATGCTTTGACTAGGAAAAGATTAAATGATTAAAACTCATGCTGCATATAGTGCATTCTACCCATGTTTCATGAAATATAACCAAAATAAAGCCAGAAAACTAGGGAAGAGTAATCTTTTAAATCCTCTTGAAAATCAGAATTACATGGGGTAGAGTGGAGTGAAAACAGGGACTCACATGAGCTCTCCCACAAACTCCTAGAGAGTCAGAATCCACAAAGAGACAGAGTGCAGCAGATCTCCAGCCCAAGAAATACTAGAAGGTCGACAGGTAAGATCTATTGCACAAATTGGAAGAGTAGTGCAGCCTAGTACAGAGGTTGTACAGGTGCAGACTTAACCATAGCAAAGCCAGAGCAGACACCAGTGAACTGTATCACTAGCAGCAGTAGAGATTCCCAGACCTCTCAGGGCAGGAGGGTGGTTTCTCAGAACTGGGTAAAAGAGAAATGAAATACTGCCCAGGTCCTGTGGCAGCAGTGGTAGGAACAGTTACTCCTGAGGCAGGAGAAAGCTTAGCAAACCAGTAGCAAGCCCCACCTCAGCAAACCAATGGGAGATCATGAGCCCCAGGGTGGAGGAGCAAGCAAGCATCAATACCAAGCAAATACCACCTCCAGCTCAGCACCAAGTTAACTACCAGACCACTACAACATTCAACTTTGAGCACCTCAGGACCTATAACAGAAAACAAGTAACTAGGTCTCTGGCCCCCCAGCACAAAAAGTCTGGGACAGTGCCACCTGGGCCCCAGAAGCAGAGATCAAATTTAAAAGCCAGGAAAAAAATAAAGCAAACAACATGAGCAAGAAGACTCAAAAAAAAATAATAACCATAGAGAAATATGTTGGTGACAGTGAAGATCAAAACACAAATTCAGGGGGTGGCTAGGTGGTGCCTGGAGTCAGGAGGAACTGAGTTCAAACCTGGCCTCAGACACTTAATATTTACTAGCCCTGTGACCTCTGGCAAATCATTTAACCCCAATTTCCCTGGATTCCCCCCTCCAAAAATAGAAAAAAAAAAAGCACAAATTCAGGAGAGGTCAATATGGTCAATATACCCACATTTGAAATCTCAAAGGGAAATATGAATTGGTCTTAATTCCAAAAGACCTTCTTGGAAGAGGTCTAGAATGATTTTTTTAAAAATAAAGTTGACAAAACGGGGGGGGGGGAGTACAGTGAAGAAAACAACCCTTTAAAAAGTAAAATTGGCTATCAAGGGAATTAATAAAAAGAAATGCTAGGGAAGGTGGACTAGCTATGCCAGATCTTAATCTGTATTATACAGCAGCAGTCATCAAAACTGCTTGGTACTGGCAGAGGTATAGAGTAGTGGATTAATGGAATAGATTAGGTGCAGGAGACCTAGCAGTTAATGAATATAGTAATCTATTGTTCGATAAACCCAAAGACCCCAGTTTTTGGGATAAGAATGCAGTATTTGACAAAAACTACTGGGAAAACTGGAATACGGTATGGCAGAAACTGGGCATAGATCATTATCTAACACCATATACCAAAATCAAGTCTAAATGGGTGCATGATCTAGGTGTAAAGGACGATACTGTAAGCAATCTGGGAAAGCAAGGAATAGTTTACCTGACAGATTTGTGGAGAGGGGAAGACTTTAGGACCAAACAAGAATTAGAGAGCATTATAAAATACAAAATGGATAATTTTGATTACATTAAATTGAAAAGCTTCTGTACAAACAAAGCCAATGTAACCAAGATCAAGAGGGAGGTGGGAAATTGGGAAAGAATTTTTACAACTTGTGTCTCGGGTAAAGGACTCATTTCTAAAATTTATAGAGAATTGAGCCAAATCTATATGATTACGTCATTCCCCAATTGATAAATGGTCAAAGGATATGAACAGGCAGTTCTCAGAGAAAGAAATTAAAGATATGAACAGGCAGTTCTCAGAGAAAGAAATTAAAGATATCTATAAGCATATGAAGAAATGCTCTAAATCACTATTGATTAGAGAAATGCAAATCAAAACAACTCTGAGATACCACATCTCCCCAGTCAGATTGGCTAAGATGACAAAACAAGAAAGCGACAAATGCTGGAAAGGATGTGGACAAATTGGAACACTAATACATTGCTGGTGAAGTTGTGAACTTATCCAACCATTCTGGAGAGCGATCTGGAATTATGCCCAAAGGATTATAAATAATTTCATACCCTTTGACCCAACAATACCACTTCTAGGGTTATATCCCAAAGAGATCATAGAAGTGGGAAAAAGACCCATATGTACAAAAATATTTATAGCAGCCATTTTTGTGGTTGCAAAGAATTGGAAACTAAAGGGGTGCCCATCAATTGGGGAATGGCTAAACAAGTTGTGGTATATGAATGTAATGGAATATTATTGTGCTATAAGAAATGAGGAGGTGACAGATTTCATAATTACCTGGAGAAACTTATACAAACCGATGCTGAGCGAGAAGAGTAGAATCAGAAGAAATTTGTATACAATCACAGACATACCATATCTGTGATGACCAATTATGACAGACTAGACTCTTTTCAGCAATGCAGTGATATAAGTCAATCCTGAAAGACTCAAGAAAGAGAGAAATGTGCCATCCAGAGATATAACTAGAAAGAACTGAGCCTGAATCCTGATGGAAGCAAACTAAATTATCTTTTTCTTTTCATTGTTTGGCTTTATTTCTTCTTTACTAACTTTCATCCCACCTAGTACAATACACCTTTATAATCGGAATAATGTCTAATATGAATGTATTTGCAGATCCTATACTGGACTATATGCTGTCATGGGGGGAGGGGGGAGGGAAGTAAAGGAAATTTGAAAATCAAGGAACTATGAAATTGAATCTTGTTAACTGAAACTAAACTAATAAATTAATTTTTAAAAAAGTAAAATTGGCCAAATGGAAAAAGAGGTACAAAAGCTAACTGAAGGAAACAATTTGTTAAAAATTAAAATGGGGCTAATGACTCTATGAGACATCAATAATTAATCAAACAAAATTGAAAGAATGAAAAAATAAAAGAAGACATAAAATACCTTATTAGAAAAACAACTCACCTGGCAAATAGATCTAGGAGAGATAATTTAAAAATTAGTGGTCTACCTGAGAAAAATGATGAAAAAAAAGAACCTGGACAACATCTTTCAAGAAATCCTCAAGAAAAACTGCCCTGAAGTCCTAGAACCAGAAAGAAAAATAGTCATCAAAAGAACTCACCCAATGCCTCCTGAAAGAGATCCCAAATTGAAAATGGCAAGAAACATTGTAGACAAATTCTAGAATTATCAGATCAAGAACAAAATACTGCAAGCAATCAGAAGGAAACTATTCAAATATCATGGAACCACAATGAGGATTACATAGGACCTTGCTGCTTCCACATTAAAAGATCAAAAGGTTTGAAATAGGATAGTCCATAAGGCACAGGGGCTTGGATTACAATGAAGGATCAACTGACCAACAAAACTAAGCTTAATCTTTCAGGGGAAGAAATGGATATTCAATGAAATAAGGCACTTCCAAACTTTCCTGATGAAAAGACAAGAGTCCAATGGAAAATTATATCTTCAAATACAAAACTCAAGAGAGGAATTAAAAGGTAAACAGAATAGGGGGAAAAACAACAACAAAAATATGTTATTCAATAATGACAAACTGTTTACATCCCTACATGTGAAGATGATACAACTCTTGAGAACCATATCTTTATTACATTATATAGAAGGGCAATACATAGACAGAGTGTGGGTTTAAGTAGATGATAAGTTGTGATGATAAAAAAAAACGAATTAAGTTCTGGAAAAAAAAGATTGTAACAGGAGAAGAGAAAAGGTTAAAAAAAAGGGTAAATTACATCACATGAAGTGGCACAAAGACATATTAGAGTAGAGGAAATAAGGGAGGATTTTGAGCATTGTTTGAACTTTACTCTCATCGGATTTGGATGAAGGAGGGAATAACATACTCAGTCAGGTATAGAAATTTAACTTGCCCTAAAAGAACTTGGAAGGGAAAGATGAAAGAAAAGGGAGGAAGAAAGTAGTAAGGGAAAAGGGAAAGAAAAGATAAGGGGGGCAATTGAAGGGAGAACAGATTGATGGAGGCAGCAACAAAAGCAAAACTTTAGTGAGGAGGAAAAGGAAGAAAGGAGAAAGAGAAGCATAAACAGCCAGGGGAATAGAATAGAAGACACAAGTAGAAATAATAACTATGAATGTGAATGGGATGAACTGTCCCATAAAATGGAAGCAGATAGCAGAATGGATTAAAAATCATAATCGTACAATATGTTGTTTACAAGAAACACATTTGAAACAGAGGAATACACATAGGATAAAGGTAAAAGGCTGAAGTAGAATATATTATACTTCAGGTCAAATAACAAAAAAAGCAGGGATAGCAATCCTGATCTCAGACAAAACAAAAACAAAAATAAATCTAATTAAAAGAGATAAGGAATAAAATGATATCCTGCTAAAAGGCAGCAAAGAGGATGAAGCAACATCAATACTAAACGTATATGCACCAAGTAGTATGGCATCCAAAGTGGTTAAGAGAATTACAGGAAGAAACTGACAGAAAAACTATACTAGTGTGGGATTTAAACCTCCTCCTCTTTGAAGTTGATAAATCTAGCCATAGAATAAACAAGAAAGAAGTTAAAGAGGTGAATAGAATTTTACAAAAGTTAGATATAGTCGACCTCTGGAAAAAACTGAATGCAGATACAAAGGGATATATGTTTTTCTTGGAGGTACATGGCACCTACACAAAAACTGACCATTGTACTAGGGCATAAAAATCTCACAATCCAATGCAGAAGAGCAGAAATATTAAATGCATCCTTTTCAGATCATGATACAATAAAAATTATATGTAATAAAGGGTCAAGGAAAGACAAGACTAAAAACTACCTGGAAACTAATATAATCCTAAAGAATGAGCAGGTCAAACAACAAATCATGGAAATAATCAATAGCTTCATTCAAGAGAATGACAATAATGAGACAACATACCAAACTTATAGGATGAAGTGAAAGCAGTTCTTAGGGGGAGGTTTTATATCTCTGAATGCTTACATAAATAAAATAGAGAAAGAGGAGATCAGTGAACTGGACATGCAACTGAAAAAGCTAGAAAAAGAACAAACTGAAAATCCCCAATTAAATACCAAATTAGAAATACTGAAAACCAAAGGAGAGATTAATAAAATTAAAATTAAGAAAACTATTGAACTATATAAACTATTGAACTAAATAAAACTAAGAACTGGTTTTATAAAAAAAAATAAAATTGATAAACCTCTGGTCGATTTTATTTTAAAAAGAAAGAAGAAAACCAAATTATTAGTTATCAAAAATGATGGGTAAGTTCACCTCCAATGAAGAATAAATTAAAACAATAATTAGGAACTATTTTGCCCAACTGTATACCCACAAATTTGACAATCTTGGTGAAATAAATGAATATATACAAAAATATAAATTGCCCAGATTGACAGAAGAGAAAGTAAACTAATTAAATAACTACATCTCAGAAAAAGAAATTGAACAAGTCATCAATGAACTCCCTAGGAAAAAGTCTCCAGGGACATATGAATTTACGGGTGAATTATATCTAACATTTAAAGAATAATTAATTCCCAGTTCTATATAGACTATTTGGGAAAAAAGGCAAAGAAGGAGTGCTACCAAATTATTTTTTATGATTTTTTTTATGATTCTTTTTCTCAGCATTTCTATATATTACTAACCAAGCCCAACAACTAAAGACATTCCATTTAAAGTTACTGTAGACATTAAATAATATTTGGGAGTCTGTCTGCCAAAACAAACCCAGGAACTATATGAATACAATTTCACCACACTTTTCATACAAATAAAGTCAGATCTAAATAACTGAAAAAACATCTCTTGCTCGTGGGTAGGCCGACCTAATATAATAAAAATGATGTTTTATTATTTGATTTATTCAGTGCCATACCAATCAAACAACCAAAAATAATATTTTATAGAGTTATTAAATTCATCTGGAAAAAAAGGTTCAGAATATTGAGGGAATTGACGAAAAGAATGCTAAGGAAGGAGGCCTTATCATACTGAATTTGAATTGTTTTATAAAGCAGCAATCGTCAATACTACTTGGTATTGGCTAAGAAATATAGTGGAAGTGGAATAGATTAGGTACACAAGACACAATAGTCAATGACTATAGTGATCTATGGTTTGATAAATCCAAAGACTCCAGCTTCTGGGACAAGAACTCACTTTTTAAGAAAAAGTGCTGGGAAAACTGGAAAATATATATACCCAATACCAAAATAAATTTTACACAGTTTAGATATAAAGACTGATACTATAAACAAATTAGAGGAGTAAAGAATAGTTTATCTGTCAGATTTATGGAAAACAGAAGAATTTATGACCAAACAACAGAGAACAGTATGAAATACGAAATGGATAATTCTCATTACATTAACTTGAAAAGTTTTTGTACAAACAAAGCCAATGCAACCAAGATTAGGAGGGAAATAGAAAATTGGGGAAATTTTTTTTTCACAACCCATGTCTCTGATAAAGGTCTCATTTCTAAAATATTTGGAGAACTGAGTCAAATTTATAAGAATATAAGTTATTTCCCAATTAATAAATGGTCAAAGATATGAACAAGTAGTTTTCAAAGGAAGAAATTAAAGATATCTATAGTTACATGAAAAAATGTTCTAAATTACTATTGAGTAGAGAAATGCAAATCAAAACAACTCTTAGGTACCACGTCACATCTGTCAGATTGGCCAACATGATGTAATAGTAATGGAATTTAAAGATCCCCCTGTATTGGCTTGGTTTTGGGGTTGAGTGTTTAAACCCAGAGCTTGTGAATACAATTTGTAGGATGGACTTGTTGATGTGAAAAGAGAGGGCTGAACTGGGAAGAGCTGGTGCCATGGATTTAGAGAAGGCCCAAGCAGAGAGAGGCAAAAGAACTTTTGAGAACAGCATCATGGAGCAGCCTCATGGAGGCAGAGAGAGGGAGGATTCCTGAGGGCCACTTGGAGCTGCCCAGGACTTTTGAGAACTGCCACCCCAAGCTGCCAAGGACTGAGGAGACATGGCTGTGATGCTGGTATTTTGTCTGTTTTGATGTTGTTTTGCCAGATTTGTCTGCTGGTGAAGGACAGTGCTGTTGTTTCAGAGGTATTAGAACCTTGCTGTTGGTTCAGAAGCCCTGAAGAAGGATTTTCTTGTTGTATGTTTATAGAAATTCTGGAAGAGGGTCTTGCTGATATTTTCAGGGGTCCTGAGACTGTTCTGCAGGCAGAGTGAATTTTTGAGGACACTGGCAATGTATATGGAGGTTTTGTTAAGCTTTGTCTCCCCAAGATCAGAGATTGCTGAGAACTTGCCTTGGGTCAAGATGAAGAAAAGACCTTGCTTTGGATATTGAATGCTGTGATATCTTAACCTTGATGTAGCTCAGGGGCAGATGATCTTTGTGCTCTCCATTGCTCCTTTTGAGAACGTGCTCGGCATTAACTGATGATAATTGCAATTCAGCTGTGATCCAGGGGTGGAAAACTTAACTTTTTTGTGCTCTGTGACTGACCAAATGAATATACTTGTTTATGATTGGAAACTAGTTTTAATCTCCATTTGAGAAGAGAGACTTTGTCACTGACTAAATGAATGTACTGCCCAGGGGTGGAGTAGTACTTGGAAATTAATGAATCGCAGTTGGTGAATCCTGTATTTTGATTTTCTCTGTTCTGTGAATGTTTTGCCTTAATTTGTCACTGGATAAAATGGAGAGTTACTATGCTGGTATTCTGAACCTTGAAAATTGCCTTTGTTTGGCATTACATATGACAAAACAAGAAAATTACAAATGCTAGAGAAGATGTGGGGAAATTGGAACACTAATGCATTGTTGGTGGAATTGTGAATTGATCCAACCATTCTGGAGAGTGATTTGGAACTATACCCAAAAGGCTATAAAACTGTGCATACCCTCTGACCCAGCAATATCACTACTAGGGCTGTATCCCAAAGAGATCATACTAATGGGAAAAGAACTCAAATTTACAAAAATATTTATAGCAGTTCTTTTTTGTGATGCAAAAGAACTGGAAATTGAGCGGAATGGCCATAAATTGGGGAATGGCTGAACAAGTTGTGGCATATGAATGTAATGAATACTACTATGATGAGTAGACAGACTTCAGAAAAACCTAGAAAGATTTATATGAACTGATACTGAATAAGGAGAGCAGAACCAGAAGAACATTACACACAGTTACAGCCATATTGTTCAATGACTAACTTTGAAAGACTTGGCTTTTCTCAATAATGCAGGGTTCTAATGCAACTCCAGGAGGCTCATGATGGAGGGTGCTATCTATGTCCAGAGAGGAAATTGTGGAGTTTGAATGCTGATCAAAGCATGCTATTTACTCTCTCTTTTTTTCATTCTTCTTTCTTGTGGTTCATTCCATATTTGTGTTTCTTCTTTGAAACATGACTAATATGAAAATGTGTTTAATGTGAATTATACAGAGAGCCTGTATCAGATTGCATACTCTCTCGGGGAGGGGGAGAAGGGAGGAGAGGAAGAAAATTTAAAACTCAAAAGCTTGTGGAACTAAATATTGTAAACTAAAAATTAATCAATTAATTATAAAAGAAAAGACAATCAGACTTACCATAATGTTAATAATTTCCATTAAATATTGTGAAATTTCTCAGCAAATCAACACATTTGAGTACATTAAATACTTTTGAAAAGGTAGAATCTTGAATGGCTGAATGGCAGCAAATGACAAACTCTTATAATCTCTTTTTACAAATGGCCTCCCTGATGGATTACTAAGCAGTTATACTTTATGGCATGTGTATAGCTTTGAATTATGAGAACACACTTACCTTTGACAGGGGATTGCCACTCCAAGCATGAAAGCTGCCATATGAATGATTAAATTACCTAAGAATATAGCAGTCATATATATTTCAAATGATATGGTCCAGTTCATCTCATTCTTATCGTATTTGAAACCTGTGCACTTTCAATGACTCTCCTTGTATTTTTTTTCTGTGACAAATCCATGAAATTTAGAAAAGCAAACATGTCTTAGATTTAAGATTCAATCCAAACCTCTAGCTAAAACTTTAACCTTTCTTAGGTTGATAAAAGTTTTAAATAGATTTTTCTGGGCAAGTAAGGATATTTGCAACAATTTCCTTTCTGATTCCTGGATCTGAAAGATACTAAGAGCAAAGGGGTACCCTAATATTAAAGTAATGTCTGTCAGATTAGAAGCAGAAGATATAAGAAATTTCACAAGAAAGAAAACAGTTCACCATTTCTTCCAGGACCTCCTGGACTTAGTAATAGTAAGGTTGATGTTGCCCACCTGATGATATCCTTTTCTATATTTTAGCTTCTTCTTGCTATATATCTCCTTCCTAAGCTCCAGCAATAATGCTTCCAGAATAGGTCAGAATAATAATGAGAGGTTCTATTCCTTAAGCTTTCATAAAACTGGAAAGTTTACAGCAGCTTTATAACCTAGTTTAAATATTTTACAGGATGACAGATTTTGACTAGGAAGGAAACTTAGAGGTCATCTAGTTTAATACCTTCATTTTACAAATGAGGAAAATAAGGCCCAGAGAAGTTGTTATATTCTGCTGCCCAGACGAGAGACCATGCCTTGGACTTAACCCTTTTATTTCCAGAGAACATTCTTACCCTGTGTTGCACCAATGCAATATTTACAGCGCCCACGATCACAATAGAGACCATGACTATAAGTATCATGCTATGTTCGATCACAGAATTTGCAGACTCACCAGATAATGAATGAAGTTGAAGGACTTATTTAAACACCAGAAAACTGAATCCCAAAACCAGTGAGCTGAAGTACCAAAGATTTTTAGAAGCCATAATAATGCTGAGAGCCACAGCATGCTTTAGTCTTCCCACAAACCCATACAAGATCAATATTTACTCACAAAACCCTCTATTTTCTTGCTTAAGCTCCTCCGTCCCCAACTGTCTCCAAGTGTCAGTAGGACCCGCTTCTCTGTAGCAAACTCCTCCCACCAGAGGCTGCATGTGACTACATTCAGCCTATCAGGGGTCAGAGTCTGCCTTCACAGAAGGGAAGCTTCCCGTGGGCTCTAGGGGGCAGAGTTTATCTTCACAGCAGGGGAGGTCCTCAAACTCCCTGATATGTCTGTTAAGGGGAAGGGAAGATCTTCAAATTCCCATTCCCATTACACCCTGTCCCTCTACTACCAATATCCTAACTGGTGGATTCCTCACTTGCTCACTCTTTTATTCCTATCTAACTTACTGAAAGTTGCCTTGCCTCTGCCCCCACATACCTGTGCCCTTTCCTGTTTAGAAATCCTCATCAAATTAATATAGCCAATACTATTGAAATGGGTATGTTATTCCTCTATCACTTCAATCATAATTTGCATAAATTTGCAAACCAAAATATCCCTCCTTGATCACCATTCCCATATAGGAGTTATCTCCTCAAAATAGAGTGTGAGTTGGGCAGCTAGGTGGCACAGTGAATAGAGCACCAGCCCTGGAGTCAGGAGGACCTGAGTTCACAATCTGGCCTCAGACACTTAACACAAAAACTAGCTGTGTGACCTTGGGCAAGTCACTTAACCCCAATTGCCCTCCAAAAAAAAAAAATACAGCGTGAGCTCTTAAATAATAGGAACTGTCTTTACTTTTCTCTTTGAATCTTCTTTTTTAAAAATTTTATATATTTACTTTTAGTTTATATGATTCAGTTCCATAATCCCTTGAGTTCCAAATTTTCTCCCCCTCTCTCTCCTCCTCTCTGCCCCCCACGGTGGCATACAATCCAATATAGGTTCTATAAATACCTTCACATTAAACATTAGTCAAGTTGTAAAATTATTATAAGCAGTGGAGTGAACAGCAAGAAGGAAGGAATGAAACAAATCAAAACACAAAACAGAGAGAGCAAGTAGTTTGCTTCACTCTGCATTCAGACACTGTAGTTCTTTCTCTGGATGTGGATATACCTTTCCATCATGATTCTTTGGAGTTGTTTATGAACTTTGCATTGCTGAGAGGAGCCCAGTCTATCAAAGTTAGTCTTCACCGATAAGATGTGTTTCTAATTGTTTGTGCTCTCCTCACTCAGCATCAGTTTACATAAGTCTTTTCAGGTTATTATGAAGTTTGTCAGCTCCTCATTTCTTATAGCACAATAGTTGAATCCCCACTCTTACCATAGAAATTGTCACATGTTAAGTGCATAATAAACATTAAAAAATTTATTTCAAGTGACATGCCCAGGATCACACAGGTAGTAAATAACAGAGGTGACATTTTAATTCATGCCCTCTGACAACAAATAAATTATTCCTTCTGCTGTACCACACTGACTTTTATTTTATAAAGATGTATGGCATTTTAGAACTTATTTTTTCTATTTAAGACAATGCCATTGAATGTTTTATGTTTTCATTGTTGAAAAAAAAGATGCATTAAATAGATTTTTTAAAAAAAGGAACAGTTTAGTTGTTGTAAAATTAGCTCTGTTTTTTAAGGACTAACTACTAATATGCAAAAATTGTGCATCAACATAGTCATTCGATGCAAAAAGTAAATTAGTTTCCTAAACCCAATAAACTAGAATGAAAACAAATCTCATTTATATATTCTTTCTATGGTTCAAAATTAAGGATGCCTTTGGCAGTAAGGGTTATATTCTTATAGAATATATGCTATACAATTTTGTGAAACTTTTTTAGCCTGATTAAAATTGAGTAGTACTCTAGATTTAATTTCAGATGAGCTTTTCCCTTCTCTATTAAAAAGGAAAGGTAGTCAGGCATAGTAGATAAAGGTCAGGAAGACCTAAAGCTCAAGCCTTTGCTCTGACATATACAAGCTTGTCTTTTACTTATTTGGGCAAGTCATTAAATCTCTTAGGGTCCAAACATTCTAAGACTATAGATTGTGGAGAATGTCTTCATTTACACTTGCATTAGGAGAAGTACCTAAATGGAATTCCCAACATAAATAAAATCACAGACCCCATCAGCAGCAGCAGGTTGGCAGAATTATAGGGTCACACCAAAAAACTAAATTTCAATCAGCTCCAGTCAGCTCTTAATCTCCAACACCAGAATTTCAAGGTCTTAACATAAGACCCTGTTTGCCTCAATTTCTTCATTTGTAAAATGAGCTGAAGAAGGAAATAGCAAATCACTCTAGTATCTTTGCCAAGAAAATCTTAAATGTAGTAATCAAGACTGAAACAATTAAACAATAACAAGAATAAAACTCTCAGGGCGCATTGTCCACATGCATTCTGATCTCAAGTAAGGATATGGTCACAGAAAATGAGAATGAACAAATTTATTTTAAAAAAATTATCTACCCATCTGGAGATTTTTTTTTTTTTGCTTTTTGGAGGGCAATTGGGGTTAAGTAACTTGCCCAAGGTCACACGGCTAGGTTTTTGTTTGTGTGTGTGTTACGTGTCTGAGGCCGGATCCGAACTCAGGTCCTTCTGACTCCAGGGCCGACACTTTACTCACTGCGCCACCTAGCCGCCCCTGGAGATTTTTAATTATAGAAAATTGCTATTTATAAATAAACCTTGTCTTAATCTTCAGTAGTTCAATCTTTATTGTTTTGCCAAGAACTAGCATATTGTTTTTTATTTTCCTTCATCACAATGATTACTGGATTTTAAAAAATGGCTTTTCAGGATCCTTTAAACTCCACAAACCTATACTACACACTATATTGTAATGCAGTGTCTAACAGTCCTTCCAGTTGGATGGCTTGTCTTGTTTTGAAAGGATAAATTGAGCTATTTTGCAGCAGTAGTCAATCAGATATTGGCATTGTTTTAATTTTTTTAATCTATATTTTCTCCTGTACTTAAGTGCAACTGATCTTGTTTAATTTTTGAGAAGTTGAATGTACTTTGATATGTTTGACTTATTCCACAAAAATATCTGCTGCATATCTCTAACAGTGACTGAAGAATGCTCTTTAAGAGGTATAAATTTCATGTGTGTTGGCAGGCTGCAAAATATTACAAATGAGGAAATCTTCAAGAGATCAAGATTGTGGCCCTAAACCCATCATGTATAGAATCTGTCTTTTTTTTCTAATCCATTCAAGACAGTGCTTCTTTATATTATAACATCTAATTAAAATTTTAATTTATTTTGTTTTCCATAACACAAAACTTTTATTTCCTTCAATAAAGCTTCTTATCACACCATAGAACTCCATCTCTATTTCTGAGGTTTTGACATTAATGAAATAAGAGAAACCTTCCTTGTATCTTCTCACTGATAATACAAAATTTCAACACTTATGTCAACATTTTTCTAACTTTCCAATTAACAGACAGATGATAGATGGATAGATATGGGTAGGTAGATAACTATTTCAGGCAGGTTACATAAGGCAATGATACATAACATAAACTTCTTAAAAGCTTTCAAAATATTTTGCACATGCGACCTCTTTGGAAGTAGTTATAGATGTTGGTATTTCCATTTTATAGATGAACAAACTGAGTCTCAGAAATTAAATGATTTCTCAGAGTGATGCATAAACTAAGCACTGGATTGTAACCAAAGGTCTTTCCAGATTCTAAATTCACTACTTATTCTTCTATGATACATAATAGAATTGGCCCTAATGTTCCTTTTAAAAACTCTGTTATGATCCCTAAAATCCATTGCTGATTGGTATTACTTGTGCATGTATTTTATAATACAGACTGGTAACTCTCATCACCACTATCTGGTTTTTTGTACAATCTGTTGATAGAGGAGCTCATTTACTGAAAATAGGTTCTTTTCTAGATCACTTCAAAGGGAAGTGATGAGAAAAACAGGGCTCTTCTTCCTGTAGCGGTGAATAAGTCTCCCAAAGGGAGACAATAGACTTATTGTCACTATGACTTGAATTTAAACACTTTCAACTTCTTTTGCTTCAGCCTATAAATTTCAAAACATTCTCATATAATATCATGTAGCAGGGTTTTTCTTTCTGCATAAAGAGTTTATATTACTATCCATTTACGGGAGTTAATCTCATTGAATGATTTTACTTGTATAAAGGGTTGTTTACATAAAAATACCATATTATAAGAATGGTGTTGATCCTCTGGTTAGAAAAGTCTAGGTTCAAATCTCAGCTCTGAAATTCAGCTAAATCTCTTAGCTTATAAATTACAGATGTGTTGATATCCAGAGTTCCCAAACTGAGGAAAACTTGGGTACTAGATATGGGGTGGCGGGAGACAAGAAAATCAAAATTTGGTTGATAGAAATGGAGAAGAAAAAAATATATTTGTACTCATCAGTTAATGTATGTTAAAAGTTAATTTTCTTCAATTTCAGAATAAATCTATTTCTTCTCTTTTTAATATATTCTTTAAATAACACTGCTGTTGGTGTTCAATTGATTCAGTCATATCTAACTCTTTGTGATGACATTTGGGGGTTTTCTTGGCAAAAATACTGGAGTGATTTGCCCTTTCCTTCTCCAGCTTATCTTACAGATGAAGAATGGAAGGGGAAGAAGAGAAGGAGGAGGAAGAAGAGGAAGAGGAGGAAGAGGAAAAGGAGGCAAAAAGGATTATGTAACTTGACCAGTATCACCATAGCAAGTAAATGTCAGAGGCCAGATTTGACTTCATGAATTAGTCTTTCTGATTCCAAGTTCAATGCTCTATCCACTATACTATTTAACTCCTTTAAATAATGTTTATTACTAAATTTGATGAGATGTAGTTGAGCAAAAAGAATTTTGAAAATAATTGAATTATTTTCCTCCATTCATTCATCTAACATCCTTAACTTTCTTGCCAAGTACTCCACTTCAATTTATATTTACTAAATAATGTTTTTAGTTGATTTGTTAAGAATCTTTCTCTTTGTTCTCTGACAGTCTCTCTCCCCTTAATGTACACACACATTGGTCCTTTTATTACCAGAGAAGTTAAAATTTCCAATCACATAATTTATGCAATGTATTGATACTGGTATTATAATTGTTATTGCTTAAAATGAAAAGATGACAAATTGAATATTGAGGTAATGTTTAATTTTTTCTACTCTTATAGTTTAAAAGAAAGCCATAATATCCATAGATTTTGTATTATATCATATATTATTGCTAATCATCTGGTTTTCTGAGAAGTAGCTGGTGACACAGTGGATAGAGTCCTGGGCCTAGTTTCAGGCCTAAATTCAAATACTACTTCAGACACTTATTAGCTGTGTGACCTTCAGCTATTCACTTAACTTCTATTTGCTTCAGTTTACCTAAATGTAAAATAGGGAGAATAATAATACCTACCTTACATTGTGGTTGTGAAGATCAAATGAGATAAAATTTGTAAAGTACTTAGCACACTGTCTGATGCCTAGAAGATTGTCTAATTATGCATATTCCCTTCTCCTTCTCCTGAGATGGTACCAAATATTCTCATAATAGTACTTAAACAGTAGTACATTATCTTACATTTGACTCATTTTTATTGTTTTAAATCTTTGCTTCTCATTCTTTTGTACATTTCTCCCTCTGGATAGTAGATAGAAGACTCACTGGCCAAAAAGAGAAAATTTAACAAAAAAGGGAGAAGCAATTTACTCATATTATTGAGATTAGAAAGGAGAGTAATGTATAAAGAATCTGGAAGCCTGGGGAGATTGGCTGGGACTAAATCTGAAGTGCTCTAAAAGCCCAGTGGAACTGAAGGAAAGAAAAAACAAAACAGTTTTTTATTAAAGGCCTACTATGTGCCAGGCACATATATTTTGATCCTAAAGGCAACCAAGAGCTACTGAAATTAATTGAGTATTATACTGTCATGGCCATGTCTGTATTGAGAGTTATATAGAGGATGGATAAGAGGGAACTGACAGCTCAGAATGATACAGTGGACTGTGGACCATCTAGCGGGAGGGTGGGAAGGAGGGGAGGAACTGGATTCATATATTGCCTATGACACTTAAACTCCTTAAACCTTATTTTCTGCACCTGTAATATAAGGTGATTTTACTAGATGACCTTTGAGTTACCTTCTGCTTGTAGATCTAAGATAGTCTAGATGAAGTCTGATTAGGGCCTGAATTAAAGTGGTGACTATATGAATAAAAAGCAAACATATTTCAGTGATATGATGGTAGAAACAAGATTTTGTGTCTGATTTAATATGTGGGAAAAGGGAAAACAAGAAGATGAGGTTGGAGTGGCAGAGCCAAGATGGCAGAGTAAAAGAAAGAATTTACTTGAGCTTGCCCCTGATTACCTCAAATACTTATAAAACATTACTCAAAACAAATTTTAGAGTTACAGAACCCACAAAAAGACAGAGTGAAATACATCTCCAGCTGAGGAAAGCCCGGCAAACCAACAGGAAGGGCCCATCATACCAGACTGGAAGCAGAGTGCAGTCCCACCTGGGTCACACCAGCACAGACCAACAGCGAAGATCAGCCAGAGCAAACCTCAGGAGATCATATCACTGGCAGCTGTGATGGTTTCCAGACTTCTCAACCTACGAATGCCAAAAAGAAAGTAAAAGATCAGTGGGGAAACTCTGTTGGAAGTGGATGAGAGAAGAGAGTGATCTAGCCCTTGACCCCAGGGAAGTGGAGGGGGAGATGGTGTGGGGCTAATGTTCAGGGAGAGATTGAGTACACTAGATATTTATTTTATTTTATTTTTTCAGTTGTGGAAGATAAGACTAGAAAGACTATATAGGGCTATATTGTGGAACAGCTCAGAGATTTAGACTTAATCTAGAAGCAATAGGGCAATGTTTTATTGCTATTGCTTCTATTATTGTGATTTTTGCTGTTGCTGTTGATATTATTGTATTGTTATTGCTTAGCAAATGAGCAACATGACAATAAGTTGGCATAATACATTGCACTGGACTCAGAGTCAAGAAAACCTTTATTCAAAGGGTGACTATGCCATTTACTAGCTATGTAACCAAGGATGTGTGTGTGTGTTTGTGTGTGTACGTGCACATGTGTGTATCACTCCCGCTTTCCTGAGCTTCAGTTTCCATACCTGTTAAATAAGAATAGTTCCTAATATGGTTGTTGGGAGGTTCAGAAGAGATAATATGTAAGCCATACTGCAAATCTTAAAATACTATATAAATTTCAGATACTGGTATTAGGACCATACTTGTCTAACACTACTATAATATCAATGAGCTAGAATAGATGAATTGAAGAAAGTCAGGGAATCCCAGAATCTCAAATTCTCAGAGTTGGAAGAGACCTCAACAACCATGCTGTCTAAACCAAAGGCACAAAAGAATTCCCTATATGACATACCAGGAAAGAAGTCATCCAATCTTGACTTGAAAACTTTCAATTAGGAGGAATCTGTGAAGAAAACATATTTCATTTTGGATAGATCCAATTTGCCAGGAAGTTTTTAGTTTTTGTTTTTTTTGGTGCATCCCCCTCACCCCGAAATCAAGCCTAAATTTACTTATTTGCAGCTTCTCTTTATTATTCCAGGTTCTTCACCTCAGGACCCAAAGAGAATAAGTTTATCTTTCACATGACAGCCGTTCAGATAATTGAAGCCAATTATAAATAAGTTTATATTCTACTGAAAAGGAGGAATAAATTCACATAATTGGAGGAAGCATGGTACATGATAGTAACCACTGTTTCCTGAATCAAAAGACCAAGGTCCAAATCCCAGATCTTGGTTGTGTAGATCTTGCTATCTACACAACCACGAACAAATCTCTAACTTTCTATGTCACAGTTAATCATGTATAAACTGAATGAGTTAGTCTAGATAGCCTCCAAGTTCCCTTAAAACTCTACATGTATGACTTTTTCTTTCTAGAACCTGAGATCCTTAATCTATAGTGTATAAATGTATATGTGTGTATATACATATCCTATATATACGCACATATACATATATACATAAATGCACATATATACATCTAAATACACATATATATGCACATGCATATACATTATTTATAACTGTATTTCAATATAATTACTTTCCCTCGTAATTGTGCATCTGATGCATTTAAAAACATTATGCCAAGAACTCTACAAGTTTCATTGGAATTGCAAAGGTATACATGACATATATAAAATATTAAGAACCCCTTCTATTTAGTCTGCAAGGTGCTTTTAGCTCTAAATTTGTGATCTATGTGCTATGTCATGGGATTAAATTACCTAAAAAGTACAGGGTGGGTTAGATGCAACTAGACAAAGCAATAAAAAAGTCATGTCTTAGCTTAATATATGTCAACATTGTCCCATGTTGTCAAAATAGAAAAGAAAAATCTAAACAAACAAAAAAGCCACACCAATTTGATATTAAGTTATTAAGCCATATTAATAGAAACGTAAAATTCATAACAAGGGAAATGATAGTCTCAATTTACTCTCTTCTGATCTGACTACATTTGGAATATATTGTTAATTTCCAATGTGACAGTCACATATTAAGAATGATATTTTCAAGCTGACTTGTATTCAGAAGAGAATGACCAAGATGGTAAGGTAATGGAAATTCAAGCTGTAGGACTTCAGGAAAATGAAAAGAACACTGTCTATGAAGTCAGAGAATGTGGGTTCAAAGGCCAGCTCTATCATTCAGTACTTGGGTAACCCTGAGCCAGTCAACTACCCTGGGTTGAAGTTTCCTGATCTACAAAATAGCACCTTTCGACTAGATTACACTAGAGGCCCCTAGACACAGATCTCTGCTCAAATAAATTTTGAAGATGCTTTCCTGGAAAAGATAAAAAGTTAGGTCCAACAAGATAATTATCTTAAAGTATTTATAGAAGAAGAAATCCATTTTTTCCCCTTAGATACTGGTAACTAAACTAAGAGCCATGGGTGGAAGAGAGGTGCAGAGAGGAAGATTTCTGGTAAATATGAAGGAACACTTACTAACAAATAGAAACATTGAAAGGTGGAATCAACTTCCTTTAAAAATAATAATGGCCTACATCCAGAGAAATAACTAGAAAGAACTGAGTTTGAATCCTGATGGAAGCAAACTACTTGATATTTTTTTTTCATTGTTTGGTTTTATTTCCTCTTTACCATTTTTCATTCCACCTAGTAAAATCCACCTTTGTAACTTGACTAATGTCTATTGTGAAAGTATTTGCAGATCCTATACTGGACTATATGCCATCATGGGGGGGTGGGAGGAGGGAGGGAAGGGAAATTTGAAACTCAAGGAACTATGGAATTGAATCTTGTAAACTAAAAATAAACAAATTAATAAAAAATAATAATAATGAATATTATTTTGATGATAATGATGAAGTTTAGCTGGCAGTGCAATGTAAATTTTTCAAAGTCTTTTATATAAAATCTCATTCATTCATCCCCAACAACCCTGTGATTTAAGTATTCTTATTATTTTCCTTTTACAAATAAAAAAGCTGAGTCTGAAAGACTGTGATTTACCCAGGGACATGGCAAGTGACTCAGTCTGTATTCAACTTCAAGTCTTCCTGATTCCAAGTCTCACACTCTGTCCACCTAGTAAGATGAATACTTTCAAGCAGAAATTCCATGAGAATCTGATAGGGATATTGTACATGGAATCTCTACTTAGTTATATACCTAATGGATTAGATGGCCAGTGAGATCACTTTTGATATTGAGATTTTTATGATTCCAAGTTTTGAACAGAGTTAAATTCAACTGTTAAACCTCAGAAATGTTAATATAATTAATACATATTTCTTAAGTATCTACTAAGAAGTAATAATCCTAACAAAATCTAAACATTTTTGATAATATGCAATAGTTAATAACTAGCCCTTGCATTATTTTGCAAGCAATTGAAAGTTATTTCAAGAACCCAGATTTTACTATACTTAGGCTTTATCTAAGCATCTCAGAAGGTCTTGAATGATACTCTTAGTATAATGTGAGATCAATGTTTAGTAGGGTAGATTCAAAGCTGGATGAGTGACCAGGTTCAACAAAATGGCTATTAATGATAGAATGACAGCCTACAAAGAAGTTTCTAGTAAAGTGCCACAAGAAATGCTTTACTTGATTCTATACTGTTTAATATTTTTAATCAATGAGTTTGAAGATGTGTTGGCTTGCTGATAAAATAGAAATATGATATGGAGTCCATAGGACTAGCGCATGTTAGGTAACTGAATCGAAAATGAAAAAAACTCGCAAGCTAAAACATTGGTCCAAGAATCAAATCATTATAGGATGATAGAGTTAGAGTTTAAAGACTGGCAAGTCAAATCCCCTCATTTTACAGGTGCCATTTTCACATCAAAAGTAGAGAACTCAATGGTCAAGCTACTTTCTCTTATTCTTCATAATTCCCTCATACCCCTTATATGGCTTCTATAGCACAGATCATCTTTGGGAATATAGTGTAGCTTCCTATACTCATCATAAATCTATCAGTCCTTGAAGACAGCAGTGTTCCAAGATTCATAAACATTTAGCAATGTCTATTGAAAATCCGGGTCTTTGAACTAGAGAGCAATTTGTGGTTGCTCAAAGTATTATACAATTTTCTCAAATGCAATAGTCCATTCTTTTTCTCCTTTTAAATTCTGAGCCCTATCAAGTATCCATTAACATTTTTTCATATATATGTGGGTGTTTGCAGTATCTATATTAAATATATGTTATAATTTTAGCTATAAGCCCTTTCTATCAACTTAGGTTTTTTTCTATATGGACTAATAAGCCTATATATTCTTAATAATCATGAATCTCACTAAACCCTATGCTATTTTAAGGTCTGATATCATTACTCAAAATGGAGAATCTGGAGGACTTTCAAGGAACATTACAGAGGGTATTCATAGTCAAGTATAGGTTGTTTGTTCTATGATGAGTGTTAGGTCTCTTTTAGTGTTGTGATTTAGATGATACTATGGACATATGACCTTTAAATTCAATCTCCTAAATTCACTATTTAATTTCCAATTTATCAAAGGAATTTCTTAAATGCAATTTTAAAATGTTTAATCACAGGCTTAATTACTTCCCAAGGGGAAATTAAAAAAAATACATATTCTTTCATATCATATTTCACCTTTAGTCATTCTTCTATTTTTGCTAAAATGTAGGGATTTTATTTGGAATTTTTGTGCAACTTTCTGTATTTTAACATTCTGATGCATTAAGTACATAACTCCAAGAACAATATAACTAATACTAAAAGTGCTAATCATTCAAAATGATTGTCAGAAACCATATACTACAAGATGTGTTAAAATCTGCAAATAGTTTAGGATATATTTCTGAGACATATAATTCACTGAATGTGTTTTTATTTACAAATACTCATTCATTTCTGATATTTATTTTTGCACTTACATGAAAACTTAGCCATGACTGCTATTACCTCATTAGAGGAAAAAAAGTTTATACCTTAAAACTTATGCACTTGATTGAGAGAAGAGTCTTTCTGCACCAATATCAGACTGTGTTTACTCTGATTTTGCCCACTTCTAACAAGTTTAGACATCTGGTTTCCAAGCATACCATACATTCAGATACCACACATTAAAAGAGGGTAGAAGTTTCTACAGGCAGTTACATCAAGATATAATAGCTTATAACCTTAGAGTAAAGGAAAATGCCAGGGGAAAAATGCTACAAAATGTATGCATAAGAACTCAAAAGACAGAAAAGCATCGTGTCATTTAATATAATGACAAACAACCCTCTAAAGCTTAATGACCACTGAGGTCACTGCTGAACTATCAGAAAGCTCATAATTGATGTTCATTATGATTACCTGAGGCATCAAGAAAAGGTTAAATTACTTCTGTAATATTCTATTTAAGGAGGCTTGAAAGTGTGCAACACATTTTAAATAGACTTCCATTTGAAACACTTTAAAACATTTTATTTTGTCATTTAAAGGATGTAAATTCTCAGTTACTCTAAAGAGATAAGTATTTAAAACAGCTAGATCTCCTACATATCTGGATAACTGATATTTCTCACATTTCCCTTTAAGCTATCAGTGGTCACTTTCACAGAATCATAGATTATCAGAGATCAAAGGGAAGTTAAGAGAGACAAAGGGAGAGACAGACAGAGACATAGGGACAGATAGAAACAGAGAGACAGAAATATAGACAGAAACACAGAGACAGAGATGGAGATAGAGAGACAGAGACAGACACAAAGAGACAAAGAGATGGAGACAGGCAGACAGACAAACACAGAGATATGAAGACAGAAAGAAACAGAGATAGAGACAGAGAAACAGAAAGAGATAGACTGAGACATATACAGAGGCAGAGGGACAGAGAAAGAGATTCCTTTATGTTAAATCCAACACATAGGCACCCAGTTCAATTTTCTACCTGTTAAAAATCTTTTTGAATTCTGACTCTGTTATCCAATGTGTTAGGTATGCTTTTCAGGTTTGACAGCACAACAAATATGTTCTTTTTGCATTTATCCAAGTTACCGATGAAAAGGTCAAACACTATGGGCCAAAGCACAGATGCCAAAAATATGCCACTAGAGACTTCCTTCAAAGTTGACATGGAACAATTAATTAATGACTACTCTTTGCATCTAACTATTAAACCAATTTGAAATCCATCTAATTGTATTGTTATTTAGTCAAAACCTTTTTTAATTTTTCCCCAAGAATAACATAGGAGAATTCGAAAACAAACGAACCAACAAAATAACTCTGTAAAAATATAGTTAAATTTTATTGCATTTCCCTGATCCATCAATCTAGCAAAGTTATCAAAAATGACAATATTTTACATGATGTATCCCTGATAAAGCTATTCTGGCCTGTTGTGCTCACCACTTTTTTTTCTAGCTCTTCTGGAACCATTCCTTTAATAATTGGTTAACAAATTTTTCCAGAATTAAACTCAAATTTATTAACCTATTGTTTGCAAACTCCATCCTATTTCTTTTTTTTTAAATTAACATTTACTCTTCTTTAATCATATTATACATTTAGAGTTCAAAGAGACTACAGAGGACATTTAGTTCAGCCCCCAATTTTACAGATGAGGAAACAGACTCTGAAAATCTAAGTGACTTGTCCAACATCACACAGTTAGTAAGCAACAAAAGAAAGATGGGAACTCAGGTTTCTTTACTCAGGATTTAGAGATCATACTATTTTCTTGTTCTCCAGTTCCTCTAAGACTTCTCCCAGTTGTCACAGTCTTTTAAAAATCATTGAAAATGATTCAGCCATAGCATCTACCAGTTCTTTCCATAAATAAGGATATTATTTTAAATCTGTTCAAAATGAGAAACAAATTTAAAATATATTTTAAGGATAAAATCAAATAAAATATTATTTTAGTCTGATAAATACGACTGCAGACTGAATCCAGTGATTTTTTTTTCACTCTGTTCATTTGATGACAGTCATTTGAAAGGATGTAATAGAATTCAATAGTTTAATTCTAAGTCTACCCTATCTATCATTCAAGCTGAATTGTTACCCTTGTCTAACAAACTCTATTTATTTAAAGTTTTCTAAATTCTTCAAAAATATAGGCTTCAAGATGTGCCTTTATGAATTGGTAGATAATCTTTGTGAGTTTTTGTAGTCAAAAATTTAATCATCGTAGGGCCTATTAATGAATTTCTCCAACACTGTCTAGGGTGATCCTCCAACAGCAGATATATAGTATCACTAGAGTCATTCTTTGAATCTTTCTAGCATGGTTAAATCTGCAGATGTTGGACCCTGTTGGTACAAACTTAAGGAACTTTATGTTTCCTCCATGTCATGGTGAGGTTTTCTGTCATAATAAACTTAACAAATTTTATCATAAGCTTTTCTTTTTGAGTTTTACTGTAGCAGTTTAAGGTTACATCAATATTTTGAGCCATATTTCAACTAATATTTCAAATATTTTATTACAAACATGCATTGCTATTTCACAGTGCTTGGAAAAAAGGAGAAAAATATGGTTTTGAAATATGTTTATTTGTGTTTCAAAATTGTTCCCAACATTCTACTTCACCTTTGCCTTTTACATTACTTTTGTATTTATTAGATTTTGATTGCATTTTGTTTTTCCACACAGAATATTTTTTCCCTTATCAGCTTAAAAGAATCTAAGTATAGGCTCTACAGTAAAACATTAACAGTTTTGTTTTTAAATGAATACTTTTCATATAGAGTACTATTTTAGTAGACCATAATTTTGTGCTTGAGCAAAGAAAAAAATATTAACTTTTTTTTTCACGGATTTATTATTCACACTTAAAATCCCATTCTGGTTTTGCTCTAGGAAATATCTATCCATAATGGCAATGGTCAAGGTTATTAGATGTGCCTCTTCTATATTTACATATTCAGAAAAAAACTCCATCTCTATTTTAACAACTAAAATTCTTCTGTTTCTTATGTTAATTGCTATTCAACTATCCCAAAATCTTGCTGATAAAATTGTATTCTCTTTCTCTGGATCATCAAATTCCCTCATTCAGATTAATAGTTTTGTCTTTCTTCCTTTTTTTTCAAATTCAATATAATATCCCATTAAATGCTACTGAAAGATTTCCTTTTAATTCTAATATCCTATAATAATTAACACAATAGCCATTTCATAAGTGTCTATTATATACCAGGAAGAGTGTTAGGCAATGGAAATACAAAAACAAAAGGAACAGCCTCTTGTTCAAGCAGATCCAATTCTTATCAGAGGAATATAATATGAACAAATGCAAACATAAACAAAATATATTTTAATGGTATAAGTTATGGTTTAATTCTGGCTGAAAAATGATAGGCCAATTATACTGCCAAATTAATCAATGGCAAAAAAAATAAAGAATTTTCATGAGAGAACATTTAAAAGCATGAATAGCAGGCAAATTCTTGGGTAGCAATTAATATGCAAGCAATGCTTTTCCTGTATCACCTTACCCCCTCTTTCATTTAGAATTCTTTGTTTCCTTTTGTAATAACTCATGCATCAACTTCCACAACACAAAACCTTTCCTGTTCTACCCAGCTCTTATTAACCACCCTCCCAAATGTTCCTTTTATATATTTCATATATTCTTATTTATGTACATATAATCTCAACCTTTAGAATGAAGTTCCTTAAGGGCAGGGACTTATTACCTTTCTATTGGTACACTCCACACAGAGCCCAGATCCTGGCACATTAGTCACTTAATAACCACTTGTTGATTGATTGTTTTGACGAAAGTTAGGAATCCTCAGTTATGAAGGTGAAAAACATATTTTGGACATGGAAAATAACATTTTGTGTTGGGAACACCTAGCATGCAAGTATGAGTAGAAAGGAATGTATGAAATAAGAGTAACTTGAAATAAAACTAGAAAGTCAGATGGGACACTGGCAAATATGCCCATACTCCCATTCAACATTTCATACTTTTTTATTTATAATTTCTTTTCCAAAGACTTTCCCTAATTGTCCTGCTTTGTTAATCTTTAACAATTTCCAAAGGATAGGCAGACTAGCCAATGATAATAAAAGCAGGAAGTTTTTATATTTCTCATTTTCATTCACAAATAGGCACAAGGCCTACGTTGATACATACTGGAGAATGAAATGGAGAACAAGGGAAGAGGAGGTAAGGAGAGAACAGATGGATTTCTATAACGAACAAGATACACCTGCTATTTACCCAACAGTGAAGAACTAGGACTTAGATGAGATAATCTTTAGGTCACAGTAGGAAGAAATGATTTAGTGAGGGTTATCTTCCAGCCATAATAATCTAGATTATGCCAGATGCTTACTAAACCTATGAATATGGTACAGCAACATCTTGCCCTCTAATACTACAGGACATCATGGGAATTTGCACAAGGATCAGAGGATTTATAACAAGGCACGTGGTCCTTATCGGGTGTATGTGATAAATTTTCCACCTCTGATGTCATAAGCAGGAAGTCATCAGAGATTGACTAGCAAACTGAAAGTTTTTAACATGAAATATCTCACATATAAGGCTTAAAGAAAAATAGGCAAATAAATAAGGAAAGAAAAGGGAAAGTGGATAGAGAGGACACAGAATAGTAGAATCCAAAATGAAAAAAAAACAGCTTTTGTTTAAGATTACCATATTGCCTTATTTATTATTTTGCTATTGGGTTAATGTGAAGTATTTGAAACATACATTATAATTGACATGGATTTGTTATTCAGTTAATTTGGAATATGAAAATTGAAGATTTACTTTAAGTTCAGAAAAGAGAAAACCATGTCTTTAAAATTTCTCTTCAAGATTTTAAGTTGTAAACTCAATGTTACTATTAAGGACTATAATGAGGCTTAAGTTGCTCTTGCAAATAAATAAATAAATAAATTCTGTAAATCATAAGGTAGGACTTTTTTATTAGAAAATCTTGATAAATGATAGATTTGTTTACTTGCAAAATCAGTCAACAAGCATTTCTTAATCATATTGTATCAGACATTATGCAAATGCTTGAGATGCAAAAGAAAAAGTGAAAAAAAAATCCTTATCCTAATGAACACTCTATTCTAGACATTATCGAATTTACAAAGATTATTAAAATATAACACATATCTATTAAGAAAAAAACTCTTAATTTAACAAAAGAGGGATAAGTTTATTGAAATTACTATGTAGCTAGACAACTTATGTTAAATATTATGAGCAGTATAACCAAAAAGGGTATAATATTTCACAGGAGGAATAATGAACATTGCTGCCTGTGGTGATTAGGGACAATTTCATGGAGAAAGTGTCATTGTAGATTGTAGTGAAGTGGCATTGTAGATTTCACTATGGGGAGCCAGTTATGGGGAGCCCTGCTGTCCTGCAGCTAGACCGAAAAAGTGTGGGAGCCCTGCCATCCTGAAGTGAGGCTGGGAAAAATCCCTGACCCAGAGGTTGCTAGTGGGTGCATAAAAAGAGACAGGACACCCAGAATAGTGAAAGGAGGGAGCCAATGTTTATTTTTCCAGGCACAAGATTTATAGAGCCATAATCCTCCTCCCTAATAGTTTTTCCCTAAGGACATTGCTCACTTCTCTGTTCCCAGGCCCTGGGCATAAATGCCAGGTTTATTTTTAGGACCTGATCCTCACACCTGTGTGTTTGAGCTCTTTCCTGGGGGATGGGGAACCAATCCAGGTTCATCAGCAGGCCAAACACCTGAGAGGGCTTGTTCAGCCAGCAGGGTCAGAGTCCCACTGGCCTGCAGTCCTCTACATTGCTCCTAAAAAATAGGTGCAGATTCAAATGGATGAAATAGTAGGTAGAGAGATTGGCATGAGCAAAGGCATAAAGATACGAAAATGAAAGTTACATATGAGGAAAAAACACGTTAACCAATAAATAATAAAGCAAACATTTGTTAATTGTTTATTCCAACATCAGGCACTGGAATGCAAAGACAAAAGTAAAAGGAACTTACAATATGCTTAGAGGAGACAAGATGAACATATATAACTATTTACAAAAGAGGAATGAAATAATTTGACAGGAAGGCATTATCAGTTGGGATGGTCGTGAAAGAGGAAGACAGACCATGTAAAGGCATGGAGCTAGAAGATGAGATGCTAGGTATGAGGAATAGTTAAAAAAAATAAAGCCAGGTTATCAGGACCATAATGTACATAAAAGAGAGAAATATATTAAATCTGGTAATCTAGGTTGATACCAGATGATGAAGGACTTTAAATATCAAAAAGAAGATATGTAATGTAATGTAATAAGAGCAGTGGTATATACACATACCCCAACACCTTGTCTGATGCAACTTCTCCAGGTGGTGGATACTATAGAACTTGTTTCTAGTACAATTGGGATTATTTGTAAAGGGATTTCCTCAAAGACACTGTGGAGTATGCATAGAAATTCCAAACCTAGTACTGTTGGCTAACTACATGGTGAAGGGGTGGCATTTTGATGAGCTCTGAAGGCTATAAAAAGGCTAGTAGCATCAACTACAACTTTTGTTTGCCCTTTCTTTATCTCATTCAATGATTCCTCCTCCCACAGTAATCACTGAGAGAACATGCTTTGAGGGTAAAGTTCTTAAAGCCTTCTCCACTTTTTCTGTTATCATATAATCCTGAGAAGTAGATCTTACTTTCTGGTGTTTTTTTTATTTTATTTTTTTTCTATTTTAGGTGAAGAGAGTGGATCCTCACTACAAAAGGAGTTTGAAAAATTGTTGGGGCAGGAGTGGGGGGTGCTGTGGTAGCAAACACCCTAGCACACCCAGGACAGCCTGTTAGCACAGGTTCTGTGATCTGCTTTTCTAAAGGAAAGATAGCTTTAAAGGGGGAAAAAAATCTTACTTTAATTAACAGACAGACAAGTACAGATAAGTAGAAAGAAGTGAATATTCAAGGAAGAATTCAACAGACAGGGCTCCAACTGTCTGAACAAAGTAGTACATATACACCACTAGACCATGAAAGCACCAATATCTGAGTAGTTGGGGGATTCTTAATAAAGAGCTACTCAGAGTCTCATCCAGGGAATCAAAAGTTCCTTCTCATAAGTGAGCCCCCAAAATAAAATACCTCCCAGTATTTATAGTTTTCAACTAATAGGCTCAAAGCCAAAAGGCATCACAACCTTTGTTACTCAGTTCCTAATTATCTTAGTACCAAAAGATGTGGAAAGCCTTCCTGCAAGCAAGCTTCTCCTTAAGCAAGCTCCTTCCCCCATGGCAATATAAATCTCTGTATGGGCCCTATATGACTCAGGGTGTATCACAACTGTGATAGAAATACCTGTGTACCTGGGGACACAAGTGGTCACATAGACCTATTAATGGATGGGGAAGATCTTCCTATTCCATTAACATTACAGGTGCTCTGCCATCCTCTCATACTAGAGTCTGGTCTTCAGAGCCAGTGTTATATGAATGCCTGAGGAGCAAGGAACAATCTTTAGGAGTGATCTTTAGGTCCCCAAAACAGTGAAAGGATTCTCTCTGGATATGAAACTGGTAAGACCAATGCAGGAACCAAGTTAACTTATGAGACTAATACTCTTGACTATCTCCTCCTCCCCCACACATTGCCTGCAGATAAAGAAAATTATTTCCTCAAAGTATGGAGGAAAACATTTTTATTTTGGTCTTGCTATACCTTCAAAGAAAATATTTCTTCAGTGTTGAGTGGCTAAATGTAACAGGGGTATTATTTATCAGAAGCAGCTAGTTGGCACAAAGGATAGAGTACCAGGCTTAAGAAGACTCTGAGAGGGAACTCAGAGAAAGGGAAGGAGGGTGTAAAGAGAGAGAAAGAGAGAGAGAGGGGAAGGGGAGAGAGAGAAACAGACATAGACACAGAGGGACAGAGGGAGAGAGGAAAGGAGAGAAGAAGAGGGGAGAGAAGAAGAGAGGAGAGGAGATGAGAGGAGACGAGAGGAGAGGAGAAGAGAAGAGAGGAGAGAGAAATCAGGTGAAAAATTCTATGGGGGGAGACTTGCCATTCTTATAGGAACTGAGAGGTATATGGAGAAGAGTATTATTTTCAGGGGCCTGAGGGAAAAGAAAATGCTGGTACATGTGTGCAATTTTGGGGTTGGGAAGGCTGAGATTAGTGAATTGCTTGGGCTCAGGAGCTCAGAGATGTGATAAGGTTAAAGCTGATCAGGTATCTGCACTAAGACTGGCACGAATATCATGGGCCCACAGGAGTCAAGGGTTACCCAGCTGCCAAAGAAGAGGTGAACCCAGTGCATGGAATCATTTTTTTTTCTGTTTTTCAGTCAAAGTGATGTCTGACTTCATTTCGGATTTTCTTGGAAAAGATACTGAAGTGGTTTACCATTCCTTCTGCATTTCATTTTGCAGATGAGGAACTAAGACAAACAGGGTTAAGTGACCTGCCCAGGGTCACACAACTAGTAAGTGTCTTCAGCCATATTTGAACTCAGGAAGATGAGTCTTCCTAATTCCAATGCCAGTCCTTTATTCACTGTGCCACCTAGCAGCAGGTCAAAGCTTCCATGCTGATAATCAGTGGAATGCAGTGTATGAATACAATCATCCAGGCCATATCAGAGAGGTTAGGAGCACAACACCCACCACCACCCCACAATCTAGAAAATCTACATAATTTTTTGCACACCCTTGTTCCCAGAGAAGAAATCTGATTTTCTTTCCTTTTTCTTTCATAGGGTATTTACCATACCTTATTATAAAATTTGGGTTGATATTATACAACACTATATATATATTTACGCATTTCTAGGTTTCTAAACGTTTGTCTTCTGCTGGCCTTCCTTTGTCATATGTGGCTTGCACAAGAATCCCAAAAAATTCCCAGCTAATTTCTTATGCCAACTCACAATATAACAAAACACAATGAGAAAAGCTGTGATGTGGAAGGGCTAACTGTAGTTGCTATATTCCAAGTCTGGGTGAGAGAAAGAGACCCAATCTCAAACACACACACACACATACACACACACACACACACACACACACACACACACACACACAAGGGGGGATGGAGTGTTAAGTATTACCTCTGATATATATTTTCTAGATAACCTGGGTCAAGTCATTTTTGCCTGTCATTACCCCCAAACAACTCCATAAGAATAGAAATTACAGAGTAAGTGCTGATTTGCACAGGTAAAATAAATTTCATGGGTAAGCCAACCAAATATAGATAAATACATACATGTGTATGTGTAAGTGCATACACACATGTGATACTATAACTGGAAAAATAATTATTTTTTAAAAGAATCTAGGATCTGGGTCTATAATTTTGAGTTAATTTGAAGCTGTTTCCACTCTGACTTGGAAGCTGAAACAGCAGACCAGAGCAATTAGCTATTGGTACTGACTTTTTACTAGAGGAATGGCCTATAAGAACTATGACCTCTCCTTTTCACATAAGCTGTTCCATTTGATTTGGCTCAACTACAAGTGAACAATGAAACCTGGCAAGTCACACATCATGCATGTTTGTGAAAGCCCACCAGTTTAGCTTGAACTATGTGGTAATTTGTGTAGGACTCTGAGAAAATACCAAATTAATTAACAGGAAAAATGGCTCCAAAACACATTTAGATTAAGTCAAGGTAAAATTCTGCTTTCAATATGTTAACAATTTCATTCAAATATAGAGTACAATTTCCATCTCATTTAGATGTTAAAAAAAAAAAAAACCTGAAATGTAGGAATATATTCATGCTGCCATCATCGTAAAAAGAAAAGCAGGAACTGTCTCCTTCACCTCTTGCTGTCCTTTTATGAAAAGGACAAAGGCATAATAAGTAAGTATTGATCTATATCCAAGACTGCAGATACACGTAATCCTGATATCATAACAATTAACACCTAGGCTGGCAGACCTAGACCAGCTAAAGAGTGAACACACATACAAATTAAACCACTCTCACCTTGCCCACCACCAACAGAGTTTTTGTCTTTGAGATTTTATTCTCCAAAACAATTAATCTGGTAACTCTCATGGAAATCTTATTAACTAAAGTAGGTCAATTTAACAAATTTTAATAATAAAAAGGGTGATTTCCCCCAAAATTGAATTCATTATTTATAATGACCACACATCTATAACTCCTTAGAGAAATGGAAAGATTACTGGATTTAAAGTCAGAAATTCTAGTTGTTCTTGCTAGGTCTTTAAAATATCTATCTTTAAAATATTCTTTTATAAAAGCTAAGTAATTTTAAATAGATAAACATAACTAGGGTGATAGTCACTGATCCATTAATAATGGATAGAACACAGCTGTCTGGAGACTATGTCAAGAGTACTAGAGAAAATGACACCCCAAGCCCTTCAGTATACATTGGAAGCTTGAAAGAAAAGGTAACCCAACTATCCCTGAGAGAGTGAACTGGAACATACATACTACAAATAAGTGCTTTTTGATTGTTTTTTTTTCTTTAATTAGTTTGTAGAGTGTTCAGAGCTTAGAGCTTCCCAACTTTGCTTTGTCATACACAGAATTTCCTAGATGAGTGGTATTTCACTATTTATTCCCCATTCCCAGGGATCCAGAGCAGTAATTGTTGGTTAAGCAATCTGTTATTTCCATTCCAAAATATATAATTTTAAGCATTTGAATTGTTTGAAGGGGGAAAAAAGGAGGGAGGTTGGTAAGGAATTCCATATTACTACATAGCTAACTTTGATATTATATTGTGTCTGGCTTCAAAGAGGCCTGGAACCATTGGCTCTGATAGAAGATTGTCACTCTATCATGCAAAGGACCCGGCCACCATACCACTTCTCAGTCACTTCCAAACCATATGCTCTTCTTTCCAACTTTAGTTTCCCTTTGTTTTTAATATTGTCTTCCCCTGTAAAAATGGTAGCTCCTTGAGAAAAGGAACTATATTTTTGTTGTTTTATATTCATTGTTCATTTATTCATCCAACCATTCATTCATTCATTTTTTCATTCACTATTCAGCAAAGGAAAAGTAATCAGACAAGTAAGAAAGTGAAAATGCACTGAATAAAAAGACATAACCCATGACCCTAAAGAGCTTACAGTATTATAGGAATATGTGACATGTGCACAAATATTTATGATAAAATGTAGAATGTGACAGCTTCAATGGGTTAATCCAGGCAAAAGGTTGTATGAGAAATTGATGAAAGGTCTTTCATATTTGGAGGAGTGGATCACGGAGAAAGGAACACTTGAGCTGAATCTTGAATTATTTTACCAGGTATAAATGAGGAAGAAATTCATTCTAGGTATAAAGCACAGGCAGCCTGCATGAATGTACTAAAACAGGGGCATTGGGAAGGAAGTCATGGAATAGAAAGTAATTTGGCTAGGCTAGAATGTAGATGTAAATATAAGACTTCCCTTTTTATCCCACCCATGCAAGAGTAATTACCTCTATTGGGTAAGAACATTTAAGAAATTAATCAATCAGAACCAAGTATGAATGAGGTCCATGAACTTCTTTGAATCAATCAAAGCCACTGTGTGAGATACTTGATTTTAACCTAAGAAATTTCTATAAAATAAAGGCACTATTTCAGAACCAGATAGGGGATAGTGAAGGGAATAGGAATTTCTTAATCTCCTACTATATGTCAGGCATTGTGCTAAATGCTTCTAAATAATCTCTTTTGATCCTCACAACAATCCTGGGAGATAAGGACTATTATTATCCCCATTCCACATTTAAGGGAACTGAGGCAGGAGATTAAATGATTTGCCCAAGATCACTCATTTAAATGTCTATGATCATATTTGAACTCAACTCTTCCCAACTTTATGCACAGTGCTCTATCTAATGCACCACGTAACTGAGATTACTAAAGTCTGAATTCAAGAGATTAGAAAAAGTGTTGTTATTGCAAGGATGGTAAGAAAGAGCTGAGGAAAAGAAAGGGCTTAACAGGGTAGAGTCATTGGCTCTATAAGAATATCGTAGAAGAAGGATTTAGGGAAATCCTTCAAAAAAGTTCAGCTTTTCCTCACATTTACAGACACTGTGTTAAAATATAATGTTCTCTTTTATTTCCTGAATGAATACAATAAACTGTATTTGTCTCAACCACAAAGAGGCTGGGGGTTAATTAAAAACAGATATCAACATAATGTTAGAGACCCTAACCTTTGGCTAAATGTTAATATTTTTTTTTCTAACTGGAAAGTTAGGGCTATTGTTGTAAGTAAACTTATAAACTTTTTATCTAAAAGAAAATACTTAAAGCCAAACAGGAAGGAACCATGTAGACATTTTGGTGGGGGGATGTTAGCCCTTAGCCTTTTAAGTGACCTAAATATGATAAGGTGTTATATATACAGTGCAAAATGGTAAGTGGTAGGAAATTACTAGAAACAGGTGGGGAACTGATAGATGTCCTTAAATGATAGAATAATTTCTATATAAAACTAAACTATTTAGTAATTTGGTGGACCCTTGGACTGCCTTGATATAAACTGAATTCCACTCAATAAGAAATATAATTGTGTTATATGAAGACTCTTGTATGTATATGGTGCTCCATATGCTACAATTTTAGGCTATTTATTCTTTTCTCCTCCTTAAATTGGGAAGAGCTAGTTGTAATCTTATAAAGAAGATTAGCAAACCCCCACAAAAGGAAACTACAAAGACATAAATATATGTTGACATTTTTAAGCAATATGATTTTGATTGATGGAAGAAATTATATGTAAAATGTATGTTATATGTTATATATAACATATATGTGTTATATATAATATCTGTTATATATTATATGTAAAATGTATGTTATATATTAATGTTTGTAAGATGTTCTCCCTTCATTGACCTGTCCTGTTTCATATTTAAGTATTTTGTTGATCTTAATTGTGTCTCTCCTAAGATTAGTGTAAATGTGTTTTCCCTCTACTATCCCTCATTCTTTTATGAATCAACATTTTTTGCAATCTTCTGTCATCTTTATTCGTAATATTTTATAAGTGAGATATATCCTCAATTGGTGTTGCATCTCATTGTCATATCATTCAGCTTGCTAATGAGAACAAGGTTCTTTTATTCTCATAGTAGCAACTGATTTATACTAGTATAAAGTTTTTAAAAAATTATGATAGAGTATGCTAATGTTTTCTATTTATTTCCCATTGTGTGGCATAAACAGATCATTTAAATATTTCATATTGTAGTTGCTTCAAGTTTCCAATATGTTTTCCATTTTTATTCTTTCAATCCAATTTGATTTCCAATTGGAAATCAATTTTATTCTTTTCAATCAATTGTGTGAGTATAAAAAACGTAGTCTACAATAAAATACAATTTGGAAAATCCCTATCTGGAACCTGGAGCTGTGCAGAAGCCATGTTTCTACTTCGCCATCTTGACTCTGAACCCACCTGATGTACCTACTTTAAAAAATAAGAAAAGGTTCATGATTTTTTTTTCAAATGTTGAGGACTCCTTCACTTTTCGTTATTAGAAAAAAGATTGAAACCAAATTAGAACAAAAATAGGGGAATGATTGGGTAGGGGAACCTTTTGTAACAATATAATATTATTGTAAAGCAAACATTCCAAATTAGAAGGATTTAGAAAAACATGAGAAAATATATATGAACTAATGAAATGCAAAGACATAATCAGAACTAAACATTAATGGAAATGACTCCAAATATATAGATGAGAAGACTACTAAAAGGGATAGATCTCTGAGTAATTGAAAAATAATCAAAGTTTCAAAGAACAGATAATAATGCATACCTCCTTTATCACGGCAAAGAGAGAGTCTTTCCAATGAATAATACAATAAATTTTGTAAAGTTAAATCACAGTAAAGGGTACTTTGGGTTAACTTTTTCTACTTTTAATTGAGGAATATCCAATTATAAGGTAACAAAATGGAGAATTATTTGCTGACATAACTTGACATAAAAACAATAGGCATCAGTGAAGCATCTTAAAATGTTCTCATCATTTTAATAACACTAGAAGGATGAGTATTATAAAACCTTCCTCACAGGGGCAGTTAGGTGGCACAGTGAATAGAGCATCAGCCCTGGAGTCAAAAGGACCTGAGTTCGGATCCGGCCTCAGACACTTAACGCACACAAACAAAAACCTAGCCGTGTGACCTTGGGCAAGTTACTTAACCCCAATTGCCCTCCAAAAAAAGGCAAAAAAAAAAAACCTTCCTCACTAATCTGTTCTAATATTTGACCATCTTCGTAGGTAGATAATAATAATAATAGTCTAGAAATTCTATCTTCACCTAACCAAATTTTATCTCGATGCAATTTGAATCTATTTCTTGCTTTTGAACTTATGGAGAATAGCTGGCTATCCACTCACTTGGAACAATTAGTCATCTTTTGAAAGTAACTCTAAAGTTGTCTGTACTCCAAGCAAATAGCCTCATTTTTCTCACAATTCCTCATAGATGCTGTTTTCTTATTATTCATTTCTTCTTCCCTATAGTCTTTGCAATGTCCCCATGTTCCCATAAACCTGGAATTTTTTTTTCTATTGGTACAAATTCCAAGTTCATCCAAGTCATACCCTTCCTAGATGTTTTTGTAACAGTCTATTCAGAGCCTTAGATCTTTTTTCCCATCTACATAGTACAGTCATTTGGTATTATATATCCGTTCAAGTTTGTTATGTAAAAGTTTCATTTTTCCTTATAGAACCTCATCCTATGCTTCATAAACTAATGTGTTTAATAGTTCACATTTATAAAGATCTTTTAGCTTTATGGAGCTTTGTCCTAATAACCACCTTGTGTTCAATACAGATGGTGTCAGTATGATTTTCTCCAATTTAAATATAATCTAACTAATACGACATAATGTCTTCAAATCGTAGTCCATAGTTCTAAGAATTTCTCTCACTTTGTGTGTTCTATTATAACAAGAACTAGAAATTCTCTGAGAGCAGATGCTCTTTGCAAGATTTGAAGCCAAGTTTCATAACTTGAAGAGATGAGGAAGATAATGTTTCGGGGTCCTTGTATCCAAAAGGAAAATGTTGAATTTGATTTTGAGAACTGAATTTTTGCCTTCCGTTTTTGTGCCTGCAGTAGAACAACTGAGACATTTTCAGACTCTGAAGTGTCCTGAATTATGATCATTTGCTGCTAATTGCTAGGAGAAGAAGAGTAGGCAGCTGTCAAGAAGAGTTCTAGACAAAAGAATAAGTACATCATGGAAAAGGGAGGCTAAAAGAGACAACAGGTTCAGTTTCTTAGAAATATCTCAGCAGAAACAATGCTTCTAAAGGTGGATAGATTTTCGAACTCAGCATCCAAAGAAGATTTGGGGGCAGGTCAATGAAATTACCAGAACTCTTTCTTAAGAAGGTTGTACTGGCAGGTGAATATGTGTGTGTGTATCACCTCCATGAATGAAGAAAGAAGTGGAGAAATTGGTGGAAAAAAGTCTTGTCAGAAGGATATTAGTACAACTAAAGGAATGCTTGTTGAGTATGCAAACTAGAGTGGAGGTTATGAAAATATACTGTTACTTATTCATTTACTTCAAAGTTCAACTATTCAATGAATCTATGATTCAACTACTTGAAAGTAGTCCTTCTCTTTTCAAATTTTCAATGAACTCCATGAACAAGAACATCTAGAGATAAACAAAAACATACCATTAATTAGGATACTTCTGCTATTTGGATTCTGCACAGAACACATTTCATGACAATGATGAATTGCTTGGACAATCATGAAATCTAGAATATTAATAAATGAATCCAGTTGCTTCATATAAAAGAACTAATATAGATCCTATAATCTGTATGAGGTACAATGAGGTACATATATAATCCTATAATCTGTATGAGGTACAATGAGGTACAATATAGAACCTTCTGAGGACAAAAGGAAAACTATTGAGGGAAGAAGGAAAACACTAAGGAATCAAGAACACAAGAACCACAAGTAATATATCTAGGATAATTGTTAATGATATTTGGAAATGTTAATCGTGGGTAAAATCAGTAAATCATAGTACTGCATAGTGAGATAATATATTGAAATCCTCAGAAATATTCCCTGTGTTCTTCCTTCCCTTTTCACCAAGGCTGATGTAGGAAAATTAAAACAATGCAGTGGCACCCCACTTGTCCTGGACTCACCTTTCATGTGACTGACACTCCAACTAGGATAATAAAATGCAAATGACATATAAGACAGAAAAAAAAAGTTTAACATTTTATATAATAAGTAGAATTTTGATCTGGAATGTTGCTTAGTCCTTGCTAGTCAGACAGTTCCCAACAAACTGTTGAAAGATGCATTATATAGAATAAGAGAAGTGATTCAGTATAGTAAAGAGACATTAAAATGGGATGGAAAGAAGGCAGATTTTTGGAAATCAGAAGAACTATGTCAGCATCCAGCATCACCTGTACTCTATGTAAGATTGTGAAAAGTCACTCAACTCCAGAAGCCTCATTATCCCATCTGAAAAATTAGCATAATAATACTTAAAATATATCCTGCCTCTCAGGGTGGTTGTAAGAACTGAGCTTTATAAAATTGAGTATTATTATGATGATCAGTTTATCTACAATGATATAAGGGTTTCTGCTGGACAAGAGTGAGCCTCTCAGAAATCAAATGTTCTAAGACTCCGTCCTCCAAACCTATAGCATATATACTTCAAGCAGTAACATAAGTGCCACTTTTCCTTCTCAATATGTTCTTGCAATTTTATATCCAACAGAAGATCAATCTTTACTGTATACTCATGACTTAGCTAGGAATATGAAAATTCATCACTGCATTTATTGCTCTAACAAGTGTCATTTTTTTATTTAAAAATCAACATGATTTTTTATTTTAAAAAAAGAAGTAGGTATATCTTGCCAACATTTTAGACAATTTTGATAGCAGGACAATTTAGCTTTTAGCAGTCCATGTTTTTGTAAATGCCTAACGAAGAATGGAGGAAACAGAAAGAAATAAAAGAAGAAGGCAGAGAGAGAGATGGGGGAAGGAAGCAATGAAAGAAAAATCTTCATTTTTTTCTCCCTTCCTTGTCATGTTTGATCTAGTTGATGAATGACAGAAGAAGAGTCAGCAGTTCCATGGAACAAGTTACCATTTTTTCTTCCCTATACCTGTTAAAAATAGACTTTAAAAATAGACAATAGCATTACAGTCAGGAAAATGTCATTCTTTCATAATATTTCCTAGCCATAAAAAATTATTGTCATTCATCCGAGTTACATGTTTCAGACTGCTTTAATATGCTACAAAATGTTCACCTGTCAACCAATCCCTGTATAAATTGATTCATCAGTCAATCACAACCTGGAAATCCCTATAAAGATCATTTCATACCAGACAAGTCTGTGTATACAATTCTTGGGTTTATAAGATTCCATGACATGATTATGAAACACAATGCTTACAATCAGGGTGTTATTACAATTTTAGAAATGAGAACTTTAGGTTCCATCATTGGTTTGGTCACCTTGCTATGAAAAAACTACAGAATTCAGGAAATAATCTGATTGAAAATTAAAGGATAAAATAGGAGAGTTGTAAGAATAAATTAATTTAATAAGAAAGCTCTTTGACCTTGGGATACTTGATATCATGATTTAAAAATATATATATTTTCCAGAAAATCCAAGGGAAGGAAAATGGGAGTAAGATAGAATTGTTATGGATAAGCAATTTCTCTACCTCTCTGCCCTTCTGAAATACCACGATCTAATTTCTATTTCCTTTTCTTCTTTCCTTCCTCATCTTCTTTCTTTTCCTCTTCCTCTCTATCTTTCATTTCCTCAGAGAGTTGTGAGAACTCCAAGAAAAGTATTTTTGTTTAGCTATTAGCTTTTTAGTTTTTCTGATATTTTACATAAATATGACAAAGAAATCTGGGAAAATTCTCATGATAATATAATTTGTTAAGTCATTTCTGGGAGTGATAGGCCATAGCATTTCCTTCTGCACCTCTGGATAAGAAAAAAAAAAGTAATAATCATAGCATCTCCATGGGAGTCAAGTCCCAAAAAGAATTATCTTATTTGTTGTATATGTATTCATTCATTTATTTGTTTACTTATTCATTTGTTTCTTTGTCTATAATTCATTTATCTATCCATTAACTCATTTATTCATTTGCTTAACATAATAATTGTTTCTTAAATATTATAGAGGTTAAAATTTGAAGTGCTGATTTTATTGCCTTTCCACAACTCCACAACAGCTGAAGGAATTTAACAATATCTCTATTAACCAGTGCATTGATAAACCACAAGTCCACAGTGTTGAAGATGAAATACAATATCCACATCAGAGATAACATGAATTTAAAATGTAAAATGACTGCAAAATACAAAATTTTGCTAAATTTATTTTAGAGATAGCCAATGTGGGAATTTGTTTTGCTGGATTAAACACATTTGTTATGTATATTAGTTTTCTTTTCTTTTTATTAATTGTTCCATGGTTGTAGGCAGTGGGAAGTGAAGAGAATAAATGCTTGTAAATATAAATAATATATGTTTAAAAGAATGTCTCTATGACCTGCTAATAAAATTTAACATAGAATCTCCAATATCTTTTCTAATAAAGCTTGGATCTCAATTTTGGCAAGAAAATTCTATCTTATGACATCCAAATTGCCTTTTAAAAAATCCCTTCCTAATTTGTCTTAGATAAGGAGTAGTTATATGCTCTTCCCCTGCCACTAACTGTACTTCAAAGAAGGTAAAATCTATCTTGCTAATGTCTTCCCCCACCACCCACTCCACAAATATAAGTAAATCAAATTGGTATACTGAACAGCTTTTATAGGAAAAAAATGCTATTTCTTCCCAATAAAAATACCTCTTTATGGATGTAGTTCTTGCCAAATCAAATGTTTCTAAAAGACCCAGAGATTCTTAAAACAGCTCCTTTACACAACATTTCTAGAACTCATTTTGCACATAAACGACTATTACATTGCAAATGATTTTTTTTTATTTTGAGATGGCATACTCCACTTTATATCAATTATATATGGCAAAGAATATTGTTGACAATGTTAAACAGTCAAAAATTATAAGTCAAAAAAGATACTCCTTCAAGTCCACTTTTAAAAATTCTTATTCATACTAATGAATTGACTTTGAATGTATTCTATATTCAAACTCTTTATAAACAAGAATAAAAATCCCCTGAAGACTCTGAACACTAATTATAAAATTCAAATGATAAACTCTTATTGTTTGGGGATTTAGAAGCTTACAAGATTTTAATGAACTTTCAGGTTTAAACATAAAAAATGAAGAATCATTACTAAACCAGAACCTTTTCTCTAGAGAAATAATCTTATTTAATCAGTTAACAAAACCAGGCTAGAAATATGGATCACAGATTGGTTTGAAAGTTAATGATCTTTTTACATGACCATTATCTTTAATCCCCTTAAATTTCACTAATTAAAAATAATTTCTGGACCTCTTTAGAGGAGATCTTTCTCAATTTAAGTTTTAATTCAAGTTTACAGCTTACTCTTTAAATATATATTTCTTTTTTCCAATTACATGTAAAATAATTTGTAACATTCATTTTTTAAAAATGAGTTCCAAATTCTCTCTCCCCTAATCTCTCACTGAAGAAGCAAGCAATTTGATATAGATTACACAATTGGAGTCATGAAAAACATATTTCCATATTAGTAATTTTGTGAAAGAAAACACTGAACAAAATAAAGTGGAGCAAAGTTGTTTTTTAAAGGATGTTCTATCCGAATTCAGACACTCCATCAATTCTTTCTCTGAAGATGATATTATTTTTCAATAAGTCCTTCTTAATTATCTTATTACTAATAATAGCCAAATCATTCACAGTTGCTGTTCTGATAGTTATTGTTCTGGTTCTGCTCACTTCACTTTGCATCAGTTCATATAAGTTCAGTTTTTTTTTTTTTTCTGAAAGTCTTCTGCTCATCATTTCTTATCTCACAATGGTATTACATCACAGTCATATACAATAATTTGTTAAGCCATTCCCCAATTGATGGGTATCCCCTCAATTTCCAATTCTTTGACGTAAGAGCTCCTAAAAGTATTTGGGAACATATAGGTCCTTTTCTTCCTTCCTTCCTTGCTTCCTTCTTTTTTTTCTTACTTTCTTTTTTTTTCTTTCTTTCCTATCTTTGGGGCACAGACCTAGTAGTGGAATTGTTGGGTTAAATGGTACACACAATTTTATAGCCCTTTGAGCATAGTTCCTCTCAAGAATGTTTGGATCAGTTCATGACTCCAAGAGTGCTTTAGTGTACCAGTATTCCCACATTCCCTCCAACATTTGTTCATTTCCTTTTCTCTGATATAAGCCACTTTGATAGGTGTGATGTGATATGTTGGTTATTTTCATTTGCATTTCTCTAATCAATACTGATTCAGAGCATTTTTATATGATTATAGAAAGCTTTAATTTCTTGATTATAGATAGCTCTAATTTCTTTATCTGAAAACTACCTCTTCATGATGCTGAGTGAAAAGTGAGCAGAACCAGAACACTGTACACAGTAACAGCAGCATTGTGTGAAGACCAATTTTGACAGATTTAGTTCTTCTCAGCAATGCGATGATCTAAGACAATTCCAAAAGACTCATAATGGAAAATACTTCCCACATCCAGAGAAAGAAATATGGAGGCTAAATGCAGATTGAAGAATACTATTTTCTATCTTTTTATTGTTTTTTTCTTCCTTATGATTTTCACTTTTGTTCTGATTCTTCTTTTACCACACAACTAATGTGGAAATATGTACATGATTGTACTTATACAGTCTATATCAGATAACATGTTGTCTTATGGAGGGGAGAGGTAATTAAGGGAGGGTGGGGAAATTTAGAACTCAAAATCTTACAAAACTCAATATTGATAACTACAAATTAGATGTGGAGCCAAGATGGCAGAATGAAAGCAGTAATTTTTCCAAGCTCCTCCATGAATCCCATCACTAAACATTAAAAAGTAAATCTGAACAGATTTTAGAGTGACAGAATCCATTGGGAGACAGAGCATAACAGAATACCAACCCAGGAAAGTGCCCATGAAGGTCTGGGCAGGGGGAGCATGGAGCACACAAGGGCTGCACCAGCACAGACCAGAGAGCAGAATACAGCTGAGTGAGAAATAGCCCCAGCCAGCAAACTCACCTATCCCAAGGGTGATTGGCCACTGTCTCACCACAGGCCAGGAGGATCAATAAGAGCTGGCTAAGAGAAAGCTCAGGGGCTGCAGCAGAGAGAGCAGCTTCTCCTGGAGATATCAGCCCACAGCCTCTAATTTTAAAAATCATCTACCTGAATTTCCAGAAACCAAGATGGCAAAGTATACCCTAGCTGCTCCTATTCCCCCTCCCTGACCCAGAAAACCCAGAGATAAATGTCCCACCCAGAGTAAAATCCTGAAATAGTAGAAATAACCTCAGACTTAGGAGTCATTGAGAAAGAGTATAACTGAGGCAGTGAGGAGCCTGAAGTGAAGGGTGGGAGGGGTCCCGAAAAGCCCCACTTCAGCTGACCAGCAGGAGCTCTCAAAGACCAGGGTGATGGAGCCATCAAGCACTAACTACACAAGCCCAGGTGGACCTTAGTACCACCAGGGGAATCTGCAGACACCAGCTCTGCTGGCTGCCAGTTGCTGAGACTGCTTCAGCTATAGCCCAGGGGCACAGAGACAGAAATCCACAGTGCCCAGACCACCCCTCCCCCACAGATTACTCTGTGAGCCTCAGGGTAACTCAGGGGAAACACTGAGAATCCTGGCCTTGGCCTCAATCTAGACACCCAGAGGCTATAGTACACAAAGTCAACAACCAGGCCCTTAGCTCCCAGCCTGAGAAATCAGGAAACAGGAATTCACAATGTGAAGGAAGGAAGCTGAGAAGGGAAAAGCAAGAAAATCAATCTGAGGTTATTATAGCAAGAAAGAACAACCAAATTCAGACAACAAGGACTTTATACTCACCCCTGAATACAAAGAAGGAAATAAAAACTGGTCTCGAGCCAAAAAAGCATTTTTGGAGGAGGTCAAGAAAGATTTTAAAAGCCAAATTATAGAGATAGAAGATAAATTTAAATCTACAGTGATCAAAGTGGAAAAAAAATATCACTGAAGAAAACAAATCTTACGTAAAATTTGTGAACTGGGACAGGAGATTCAAAATCTAACTAAAGAAAATACCTCCCTAAAAAAGGAACTTCAGGGGGCGGCTAGGTGGCGCAGTGAGTAAAGCGTGGGCCCTGGAGTCAGAAGGTCCTGAGTTTGGATCTGGCCTCAGACACTTAACGCACAAACAAACAAAAACCTAGCTGTGTGACCTTGGGCAAGTTACTTAACCCCAATTGCCCTCCAAAAGGCAAAAAAAAAAAAAAAAGGAACTTCAAAAACTGAGGAAAATAATTCACTAAAATGTATAATCAGTCAAATCAAAGCTAAAGACTCTATCAAGAGTCAGTCAAGCAAAACATGTAGAATGAAAATCAGAACAAAGAAAGAAAAATTAGAAAATTAGAAGTAAAATATCTCACTGGAAAAACAACTGACCTGGAGAACAGATCCAGGAGAGATAACCTAACACTTATTGGTCTACCAGAAAGCCACGAAGAAAAAAGCAACCTGGATAACATCCTCCAAGAGGATGTCCAGGAGTCTGGAATCCAGAGCCAGGAGCCAGGATCCAGGAGCCCAGGTGACTGAGGAAGCATGACCGGGATGCTGAGACTTTGTTTGTGGCTTGGTTGACCCTTGAATTCCCTGGATCAGAAATGGTGAAGAATCTGACATGGACCAGACCCTGTGAACTTTATTGTGGAGCAAGACCTACCCAGAGATCTGGACAAGGAACTGGGAGCTGTCTGCCATTGAACCCAGGTGACAGTCTAGTGAATCCAGGTAGATTCTGGGAATGTGGAAGGGAATCCAGGGAATCTGAGAACAGGTCCCAAGTCAAAACGTAAAGACGTCTCCTTGGGTACTGAGTAAATATGGAATTATAGTTTACTAGTGGCCTAAGGGATAGAGGGTTTTGTATATGATATTTAGTGATTGATTGCTCAGTAAGTGACTGATTGAGTTAATCACGTGTGCCCCATGAGTGGAAGACTTTGACTACTATATAATTGTTACTAATAAGAAACTGATTGAGTTAACTTTGTTATCCCATAAATGGAAAACTTTGACTAATATTGTACTTTGAGATAATTGTTACTGATAAGTGACTGATTGAGTTAACTTAGTTGCCCCATGAGTGGAAGACTTTGACTATTGTACTTTGAGACTATGTTGTGAATATTATATTGTGATTTTCTGTGATAAGTTGTAATATTGCAAATACCGCACCTTGATTTTCTGTGAAAGTTTTGCTTTGATTTGTTATGGAATAAATAGAGTGATCACTATACGGTGTAATCAGAATCTTAAAAGCTGTTCACAGTAGCATTCTTCCAGAAAGCTCCGGTGTGTGGCATTACAATCACCAATATCCAAATATACTGTGTTTTCATCTTTTCTCTTGCTACTTAGAATGTATTAATTTCTTAACTGTGGACCAAATTTGGGCTCACAGTCCCATGGCAGTGTTTATTTGAGAGACTTTTAAAATTACTGAATTTTAATTTACTTAAAGTGAGATATGTTGACATTATTTTGTATGAAGTTAATACCTACATAATTAAAAATAAACCCATTATACAACTTTCAGCTGCTGAACTTTAAGAAATAGCATTTTTATGTAGTAACAAATGTTTGTTTGTTAACCCAACACTTTGATATTTTAGATGTTAAGCTAAAAAGTAGTATTGTTCTTAACAATAAATCAAGATGAAAATACTATGCTAATTATGGTAATCAAGTTTTTTTTTTCCTTCACACTAGATTTGTGACTTCATAAATGGAAGGTACTCCCTCCCTATACAGAGGTTGAATTCATCTTGCAGAATAATTAGTTTCTATAGAGCATGAAATATAGGAGAGTAGTTGAATGGGAAATGATGAGAAGAATTCATCAGGTATACTCCTGAAACAGAACTTGGAGGAGTTCTAGGATGTTTGGCCTCTACCCTATCCAACCAGAGGGAGGCAGTAAGTGCTGAGGAGATGTGAGTTTCAAAGCTCATTTCATCTTGCAGAATAATTAGTTTCTAGAGATTATAAAATCTAGAAGACACATAAGGATCCAGATTCTCTTCTTAGAGAGACTCATGAAGAGAAAGAACAGACTTTAGAAGGCAGATATTTGGGTCAGCTTCACAATTTGTCTTTGATTTCCAACATGAATCCTGGAGACTTAGAAGAATTTTCCTTAAGGTAAGATTTGGAACTTTCTCCAGTTTGAACTGAAATATCTATCTAGGTTGGAGTTCTTAGGGGAGGTCATTTGTGTGCTCTCTGCTATTTTCTGATCTACATAAATGAATAAATGTATTTACTCACTAATCACTATTTGAGGTTTCTGTTCTTGTTACTATTTAGAGGAGAGGACAAAATGTTTTGCCTAATCAAGTGTTTCATGTCTCCTAAGATGATTTCCTTAATGTGAAAAGTGTTACACACATTTTTGGACATACCCAACAAGGGGATTTATTTTTCATGATTAAACAGATTTGTTATAAGGATTTTCTTTCTTTTTGTCCTTTCTCAAATGGGTGTGAGAGGTTTGAGGGAGAGAAAACATGCATATTAAATGAAAAAAATACATCACTAATTTCAAGTGAGCCTACACACATAATTATTCCTTGGAACTATCAATTGATAATTTACATGAGCACCCACCTTCATGTGGTGTGTCATTTTATAGGTTAGATTCTATTTACATTCTATTTATAATTTATGATAAGCACCATGATGCATCCCAGTTGGGTGACACAAAGAATTGAGCCCTGGGCTAGTCCAGAAGAATTGAGTTCAAATCTGACTTTAAACACTTACTAGATATGTGAGTCTGAGTGTCTTACTCAGACACTTGGGATCTGTTTGCCTCAGTTTCTTCATCTGTAAAGTGACAATAAGTGTAGCATCTCCCCTCCCCCTCCATTGTAAGCATCAAATGAGATAATAAAGTATTTAGCACAGCTCCTGGCACATAGGAAGCACTACATCAATCTTAGCTATTAGTGTTGTTTTTGTTGTTATAAAAGGGTGTGCTGGAGCTAGCTCATGCAAACTATTGAGAACAACTGTGCAATTTTTAATAAGAACATTTAAACCTCAAAAGTTGGCCAACATTGCAGGTCTTGAAATATTATTCTGAAAGTTAGAGACAAGTGTTAACATTACAGATTAAATTTTAAAATGAGCCTTGCACCTTTGCGGGGAGGGAGAGGAAAACAAGTGTTATACATTTACCAGCATATTGTTAATATGTAGATAACACAGTTACAAGATTATTTAGGAGAAAGGTCCTATTATGGGAGAGGGGGTAAATAAATCACTCAACATTTCTTATTAATGTTCAACATATTCTGCTAAGTGCTGAGTATATAAATGCAATCAATGAAACAATTCCCACTCACAAAGAATTTAAGACTTTACATAGATTAACATGGTTCTTAGCCTGAGCCTTAAAAAGAAGCTAACAAAAACTCTGAGAATTTAAATGATGTTCTATCTTGTACCTTTACACCTTTACACAGATCACTCTCCTTACTTCCACCTGTTCTATTCCTTAGCTTCAAAACTCAGTTCAAATGCTGTCAGCTACATAAGATCTTTCCTGATTCCCCCTTCGCTAGTTCACAGATGTGCTTCTACTTCAAATTATTTACAGATCATTCTTTTGACTGAGGCAATTCCTAAACCCAAATCACTCTGGCTCTCCTTGATTGACCAACAATAGGTCCAAGGCCAAGCCCCACTTGGTCACTGTTTGGGCCCTGACTGATTCAGAATGAATATAAGCAGCAATTTTTTTTTTTCTGTTTTGGCTTGAAAATGTGGAGTCTTCCCCTCCCAGACTGATTTTTTTTATTAGAAAAAAGAGGCCATTCTCTGCCTCATTTATTACCTAGCCTCAATCAATGACTGAGTTGCCTCAGTCAAACTGAGACCTGTTAAAAACTTTAGCTTAAAAAGACCAAGGTCTCCTACTACATCCAGGGCCATCTCCAATCATCCTGATCTATATCTTGCCACTGGACTCAGATGGCACTAGAGGAAAAACCGAGGCTGCTGATTTTGCACAGCACACTTGCATGTCATAGCATCTCTTTTTTTTTTTTTTTAAGCAATTGGGGTTAAGTAACTTGCTCAAGGTTACAAGGCTAGTCATTATTTATGCGTGGGTGCTCATTTTCTGAGGCCGGATTTGATCTCGGGTCATCCCAACTCCGAGGCCGGCGCTCTTACTCACTGCGCCACCTAGCTGCCCCTTTTAGGGCAATTGGGGTTAAGTAACTTGCCCAAGGTCACACAGCTAGGTTTTTGTTTGTGTGGGTTAAGTGTCTGAGGCCGGATCCGAACTCAGGTCCTTCTGACTCCAGGGCCGGCGCTCTACTCACTGCACCACCTAGCTGCCCCAGGCATCTCTTTTCTGATGTCATGGTCCTCTTCCAAAATGAAGGACAAACAAAAATATAGACCATTCAGTCTGTATTGAACTGCCTAAGAAGGTATTAAGTTCCTTCTTACTGTAGGTCTTCAAGCATAGGAGAGATGACCAGTTGTTTGATATGTTATAGAGGTTATTATTTTTTCAAAAATTGATTATTCGGTTTTTGAGGCGTTTCTCAACTCTTATACTCTATGTGATCTTGTGATTAGGGTAGCTAGGAAGCACAATGGATAGAGTGCTGGGCACAGAGTCAGGAAGACCCCAGGAAGAACTCTTCCTGAAGTCAAATCTGGCCTCAGACATTAATGGGTCTTGAAAGGAGGGGATAGAATTTGGAACTCAAAATTTTAAATAAAAATGTTTTAAAAATTGAAGAAAAAACACACAAAATTAAAGTCTACATGCAGCTCAACTACAAATGCATTTCTTTTCTTTTCTTTTTTTTTTAGAGCTGAATGAATGTATCATGTAATAGATCTGGAATAGATACTAATTCATATTACCCTTCTGACTAGTCTGACGTACCAATTCAGATAGGCATGCCTACAGATCAAAGAAGAATTTTTTTTTTAATTTCACTCTTTGTCATTAATGAGATTTCACTGTAGTTTACGTATTGATGTGCTCAAAAGTCCAGAATCTTCTTAGTTAGAGCTTATTTATGCTTCACTTTAGTTATTTGGGGAGTGAAAAACAGCCTGGGCAACAGTAGCTATAGCAGAGTTTTAAAACTGCCTACTGGGGATATTTTTAGAATAAGGAGTGTTTTTTTTCTTTCCTTTCTAAGATTTAAAAATGGTAAATTTGCTTTTTGGGAAATGGTAGTATTTTGAGAAAATGGCATCATTTAAATGTTCATTTTGTTCCTATTTGGAAATGATGGGGTGCTTGTGCTTGAGACCCAGATCTAAGACCATATCTCTGGAAGCAACCCAGTTTTCCCCTTCCTCCCCCGACCAACTACTCCTGTGTAAAGCTCTCCCCGTTGCAGACACACACACCTGACTGTAATTTCTCAGATATAGGTTATTGGTACAGGCACAGGGGTGCCTGGCCCAAAGATTTTGTCTCTGCCATCTGCCCCTCACAGAAGACCATGCCTCTGGCAGAACCTTTGTATAAATAAAACTATCTTTTCCCTGCAATAAAGCTATCTCTATTGACTCCCTGAATTTTCCTATCCATCCCAGAAGCCCAGATCAATGGCTCCTATTCTGAGGACATTCTGAATTCTTGCATATTCCTCTGAAGATCCCTAATGACCTAATTAACATACTTGACATTCTTTTCACTATCCCTTTTCTATATAAACTTTAGCTTTACTCTTTACCTTAGTCAATTTGCAGGTACCCTAAAAACTTTGCCCCCTTCTACAAAAGTCACTATAAACTTTGCCACTTGACTAAGAAAACTTGAATGCATGAATTTGTTTCATTTGACACCACCCTGTACCCTGACATTTTGGAGGTCCCCAGCATCTCAAACCATGTCAGCACCCCTAAACCAAATTAGAAATATTTAACTTGCCAAACCATGTATGAAGTCTTCTATGAATGATCAAGATGAATTTAAGTGCTTATCAGACTGAAGCACTATGTACAAGTCTAGTTGGAAAATGCCAAAGAGAATTAAAAATAGTTGGGAGGATAAAAAGCTATCATGTTTTCAGTCAAATAAAAAAAGAAAAATACATTGCCAAGCAAGCTAGCATGAATTAGGAATGGGTCAGGAAAACAGGAAGTTGACCTGTTTCTGACAGCTTTACATAGTTACAACAAATGTTGTTTGTCCTTCATTCTCAAAGAGTAATCAGGAAGTGATGCCATGACTTGCCGGTGAATTCCAACATGCCCAGCAGGGAAAAGTCTGAGTCAAAACATATAAACATTTTAGTCAATTTATTTCCATGCTTCAAAATTACTTTCAAAAATATTTTTACTGATTCATGGTTCTACTAATAATGCACCATTGTACCCATATTCCTGCAATTCTTCTCTCTTGTTTAGGAAGTGAAATCTCAGGGTAAAAACTTGAATAAATTTCCCTTATTATTAGTGATGTGGTTCATTCTATCATATTAATTAATATAACATCATATAAACAGTTAAAATAACTATTGTATTAACAGATAATGTATATATCCATGATCTTACATAATGAATGACTTTATACATAAAAAGCTCTTATGTTTTAACTGAGTACCAAGGTGCAAAGCCTTAAAAGAGAAATTTGATACAAAGTTTAATTTTTCCCAATTGACCACTTCTCTCCTTATACTAGATTTATTAATTTTGTTTGTGCAGAAACTTTTCAAGTACAAGTAATTATTTAATCTTCTGAAATTACTTTTGTTTCTCCTGTGGTTAAGGATAAATCTACTTCCCAAAAGTTATATAATTTACTTTTCTTCTAATTTTTTATGATAAAATCTCTTATATTCAGGTCATATATGTATTTTAAATTTATTGTGGATTATTATACAAAATGTTTGTCTAAGCCTAATTTCTGCCAATTTTTTTTTCCATTTCTTCCAGTAGATATTTGTTTTTAAATCAGTCTGTTTTTTATTAATTTATGTTTTAAGGTTTACCAAATACTAAGTTATTGGATTCCATTGTTCTTTATTCTCCATTTTCTAGTCTTGTTCCATTGATCTGCTTCACTTTTTAACTGCTATCAAGTGATTTCTATGACTGCTGTTTTATGATATATTTGAAGGTCTGAGAGTACTATTCTTCATTCCTACATTTTGTCATTATTTTTCTTGGTATTATAGAGCTTTTTTATCAATAAAGTAATGTCATTTTATCAAGTTTTACATAACATCTCTTTCTAATTTGAATGGTATGGCTTTAAAATGTAAATTAATTTTAGTAGTATTGTCATTTTTATTATGTTGACATTACTTAGCAAGCAGCACTGAATATTTCCCCAGCTATGTATGTTCCTCTTTATTTGTTTAAGGAACTCTTTTTATTCCTTCCTTCCTGGTTTCTTTTTATATACTAATTCAATCCAACCTATATTTATTATCTATTCTGTCTTAGGATTGTTCTAGAAGGTTAGAATATGAAGAAAGAAAAAGACTAAAAATAATCATTGACCTGGCCCTTAAAGAAGTTATACTTTTCTGTCCAAATGAAGTTGAACTAATAATGAAACATTTTTCCTTGACTGGAAAGGGTTGAAATATTTACAAGTTTCTCTATTATTAACACTTTTTCATAAAAATCATGAGGGTGAAAAAGCTTCCCTATCCTAATCATATTACTTCTCCTACACCCTGGTCACTTCCAACCCCACTTCACTCCCTCTGCTAGGACAGGCAAAGAATAGACTAATAAAACTATTAAGATCTTGTAATCAGTTTGTGTTTTTTTTAAATGATAATATATATATATTTTTATTTAACTTCCAGTTTACATCATCCATTTCCACTAGATTTTTAGTTACAATTTCCCCCATTTTTCCCTACCCACCGCCCCCCAGAGTAGCAGTCCCACTAGATATCCCCTCATCCAATCTGTTCTTTCCCATATCTTCTCCCATACCCCCTCGATTTTGCCATTAGGGCAAGGTGAATCTCTGAGCCCCAATGCCTGGACATCTTATGAAACATTTAATTTTAAAACTTCGATTTTCAGATCCATTCCCTTCCTCCCTTGTCACCCACTCCCTCTGAGAAGATAAGCAATTCAGTATGTGTTGTACATGTATAGCTATGCAAAACATTGCCATAGTAGATATATTGTAAGAGACTACTTATATTTCCCTCCCACCCATCTCACCTCCCACCTGGTCCATTCCCTACTTTGATGCTGTCCCTCTTTGATAGTGGATACTGCCAACCTCCCCTCCCCCAAGAATGCCCTTCCCTACATCATCCCTCCCCTCATCCCCCTTTCCCCTACTCTCCTGCAGGGTGAGATATCCCATTTAGTATGTATGTGATTCTCTCCTTGAGCCAACTTCAATGAGAATATGGTTTTGCCTTTTTGCCTTCCTGTTCTTCCCCTCCCCTGCAACTACTTCCCCTTGCCTCTTCTACATGAGATAGTTTACCCTACCCTGTCTCTCCCCATATCCTCTTGCCACTTTTCTCTCTGACCTCTTAACTTCACCCCTTAAGAATCATCCCTTCCCATCAAACTCAACCTGTGCCCTCTATCCATGTATACCTGTAAACATATGCCTATATACCCTTCTTCAATTATTTTCATAATGAGAAAGGTTTCATCAGACACAGTTATTGTTTTTCCATGTAGGAATGTAAATAGTTCAACTTTGATAAGTTCCTTTTGATTTCTTTTCCTTGATTACCTTCTCAGGCGTCTCTTGCTTCTTGTGTCTGGATGTCAAATTTTCTATTCAACTCTGGTTTTTTCCTCAAGAGTGCTTGAAAGTCCTCTATTCCACTGAATGACCATATTTTCCCCTGAAACAAGATACTCAGTTTTGCTGGGTAGGTGACCCTTGGCTTCAATCCCAGCTCTTCTGCCCTCTGGAATATCATATCCCATGCCCTTCAATCCCTCAGTGTAGAAGCTGCCAGGTCCTGGGCTATTCTGATTGTGTTTCCACAGAAGTGAAATTGTTTATTCCTGGCTGCTTGTAGTATTTTCTCCTTGATCTGGGAGTTCTGGAACCTGGCTATAATATTCCTAGGAGTTTCCTTTTTGGGATGTTTTTCAAGAGGTGAATGTGAGATTCTTTCAATCTCTATTTCCCCCACTGGGTCTAAAACATCAGGGCAATTTTCCTTGAGAATTTCTTGAAGGATGACTTCTAGGTTCTTTCTTTGATCATGGCTTTCAGGTAGTCCAATAATTTTTAAATTATCTCTCCTGGATCTATTTTCCAGGTCAATGGTTTTTCCCATGAGATATTTCACACTGCCTTCTATTCTTTCATTTGTTTGGATCTGTTTAACAGCATCTTGATTTCTCATAAAGTCACTACCTTCCATTTGCTCCAGTCTAACTCTGAAGGAATGAATCTCCTCAGTGAGCTTTTGAGATTCTTTTTCCATCTGGCAAATTCAGCTTTTTAAGGCATTCTTCTCCTCATTGCCTTTCTGGGCCTCTTTTGCCATTTGAGTTAGTCTATTTTTTTAAGGTGCTATTTTCCTCAGTCAGGCTGTTGATCGTCATTTCATACTTTTCTTGCATCTTTTTCATTTCTCTTCCCAAATTTTCCCCCACTTCTCTTATCTGCTTCTTAAGGTCCTCTATGGCCTGTAGCCAGCTTGTATTTTCATTTGGGGCTTTTGGTGCAGGAGTTCTGACCTCATAGTCCTCCTCCATGCTTTGATCCTCTTTGACCCTAAAATAGGAGTCCAATGTTGAATTTTTCTGTATATTTTTTTTCTTTTGCCTAGGCATGTTGCCACTTAATTACTTGATTTTTGGGCTTGCTGCCACAGTAAGACTCTGCCACCAGAAAGGAGAGCTTCCGCCCAAACATGAAGTCTTCACAACTTCCACCAGTTGGGTGGCCTCTGTACAGCCTCCACCCACTCTGGCAAATTGGATGCCCACCTCAAACTTCTTCCCCAGACCACAATCCAGATCCAGGCAGTTTAAAGCAAGAGCGATTAACCCCCAGACTGATTGCTGAGTCTCCCTACAGTTCGCAGACCAGGAGCTAGAGCCGCCACTGACACTGCAAAATGGCTTCTGTACAGGTGTCTTCATTGGCTTTGCTTTTCACCCCCAGGGGAGGAAGCCACGTGTTCCCCAAATACTGGTCCCAAAGTCCATAGGGCACTAACCTCTCACTTTGTCCTAGGCATATCCTATGTCCTAGGCTGGTGTTCTGGGGTCCCTCCAGCTGGCTGCTGGCCCAGACGCCCTGGGGCTAAAACTGCAGCTCACACTGGCCTGGGCTCAGCTCCCAGAGCACTGCGCTGGCCTCTCCCTGCAGGGCTGCTGGGCTGTCCTCAGCAGGAGGTTAGCTTCTCTGTGTCGTTCTGTGGGTGCTGGGGCTACAGAAGTTGTTCAGAGTCCCCTTTTACATTATTTGGAAGTTGAGTCTCAGTTTGTGTTTTTTAAATTTAATTTTATTATTTTCCCCTGTACTTTTAGCAATAGCTTTGTAAAATTTATGAGGAATATGATAAAGATGATAAATTTTATTTATCTCTGCTGGTTAGCAAAGCTTAAGACATGCTTTGGAACTGAATGTATACAATTCTTTTTTTTGTGCTTTCATAGAATGATACTCCCAAGTATTTTATGTAATTTGTATTTATGTTGAATACAATTTGCCTTCAATTATTGGCCCTTGGATTTTAATATATTTGGAGAGTTTGCTTATTTTTTGCGGGTTTACTTTGTATCGGGTATCATTGTTGAAGCTATTAATGGTCTCATTTAATAGCTTTACTGATTCCCTAGAATATTATAAATAAAACATCATGCCATAGTTAATAAGGATAGTATTACCTTTTTGCCTACATTAAATATCAAATGCTTTTCTCTTGTCTTTTTGTCATGCTTGTATATCGTTTGATAAGAATATATACTCTTGTTTTACCCTTATATTTATTGGGGATGTCTTTAATTTATCTCCAGGGTATATAAGACTTAAAGTACTTTTTATTGTATATACAGTTTTTAATTTTTAAAAAATTTCTATATACTTAAGCTTCGTGGAGGTATTTTATTTTTGGAATAAATATTTATTGGATTTTGTAAAAAAATTATTAAGACAATTATATGGTTTTGATTTTTTGTTGTTTTAATGTAATTTTTATATAGGCATACATATACATACATATATGTGCATATATATTTATGTGGTATTAAAACATCCCTGGGGGTGGCTAGGTGGCACAGTGAGTAGAGTGCCAGCCCTGGAGTCAGAAGGACCTGAGTTCGGATCCGGCCTCAGACACTTAACTCACACACAAATAAAAACCTAGCCATGTGACCTTGGGCAAGTTGCTTAACCCCAATTGCCCTCCAAAAGGCAAAAAATAAAAAATAAATAAACATCCCTGGCATAAATTCAGCTTGCCCATAATAAAAGATTTCTTAGACCAATTGTTGCAGTGTGTTTGGGAGAGTTTTATTTCCACATTTTGAATGTATGCAAATGATATTGGTTGCTACTCTTCATGCTTTGTTTATCATTCTCTAGTTTATATGAGGATAATATTTACATCATAAAAAATATTTTGGTAGAGAGTTTTCTTAATTTGAGGGGATAAATTGTCTAGGGTTTTAATTTATTTTGATTTGATTTGATTATATTTATATTATATTTGATTTGATATATATTATATTTAATTTGATTATATTTAATTTGATAGAATTTTAATGTGTCCATCAGGACCAGGAGCAATTTTGTTACTGTTTTTACTACTGTTTTTGTTGTTGCTCCCTTTGATAGTTCCAATACGGCTAATTCTATTTCTTTTTATGACAACGGAATTTTTATGATATATTTTCAATCTTATGTTAGCTTAGGTATTTTATACTTTAGATAGTAAAATATTAATTCTTTTATTTTCTCACGTCTATAGACATGTAACTACACATAGTAGATTATGATATTATTTTTATTTCTTCTGGTGGTGTTGTGATTTTACCTAGTACATTTGCTATTTTGTTGATTTGATTCTCTGCCCTATTATTTTTAATCAGATGACATATAAGTTTATCAATATTGTTAGTCTTTTCAAAGAAAAAACAAAGTTTTGTATGCCTTTTAATATAATTATTTTTCTTTTGTACTTTTTTCTATTTCTAATTAATTTTTAATATTTCTGCTTTTGTACTCATTTTGTATTTGTTTATTATCTTTCTATTTTAAATTATGTTCATTGATCTTTTTTCTTTCTAATTTTAATATGTGATTTAGGGATATAATTTTTCTTCTAAGAACTGCTTTAGCTTTATCTTCAAAATTTTTGTATAATGTGTCATCATTATCATATTCTTTCACATAATTATTAACATTCTTATGATTTGTTCTTTGATGCTCTCATATTTTCATATTGAACCATATTATATTTGAAAAGTAAACAGCGATCTGAGCATGATATATTTATTAGCTAGCTTAGTAGTAACCAATAAATTAGATCAATGTTAGGTCAATTAGGTCTCAGTGACCAAAGACTCCAATGTTAAGTCTTACCAGCCTTAATATAGTTTAGGTAGTAAAAGATTGAGTAGGTTGGGAAACAATACAATCAGCTACAGGATAGACAGCATTAAGGCAGTAAGACAACATGATTGGTTAAAGAAAGTCTTTTATTGGTTATTTAAAGAAAGTAGACTAACATATACACTTGACAACCCCTCCATCCTCCCAACAATTAAGTAATGCTAATTGTTTTGTGGGACCCATCAACATGGTATAGACTTGAGTTAGCCAACACCCTTGTTCCTAGAAGGGTTTGTTATGGAGAAAAGACTCAAGGACAGGTGAGGATGAACAATATGCCTTTTGAGAATGATAACAAATCAACCTGTAATTGTTAATACAATTCAGAGGAAGATCTGCATTACTAAGCTTAACTCAAAATGTGGCCTGAGCAATTATACAAAACAAAACAGTAATTCAGAATATGATCAACTACAGAATAGAATCAATTATTAAGGGGTAAAGAATAAATTTAACTCCTCAATCATTAAAGTCTTCATTTGCATCTGACTTGTTTTTGCTTTCTTCTTAATATTTTTATTGTGTTATTATCTTAAAGAATCTGCTTATTACTTATGACTTTTTGTATTTTTTGCACTATCTCTCTGGTTAAATACATGCTTATTTTTTTTATAAATATGCTATTCACTTTTGAGATATATCAATATTCTTTAGCAAATCCATTAATAAGATTTCTTAATTTCTCCCAAAAATTGCTCAATTCTATATTTTTGCTTTGGTTTATATTATCAGATTTATTCCAAACCTAAGAAGACATTGAAGTTATCTACTGCTATTATTTTATTATCTATGTATTCTTTAAATATTTGGATAAGGATAGGAAACAGATGTGCTGGCAGAGACAGAGCAGCATGGACATAGCTGAGAATATCTCAGGATTCAAGATAGTGAGTCAATGGGGAGAGTTTTGCTTTCTGCCCAGTTGTTAGGGCTCTTCAGGAAGTACTATTTGAAATTTCTAGAAATTAGTGTTCTCTGCTATTAATTCATTAGCTTGTTACCATGTTAAACTTTATGGTGTCCTGACCTATATAAATAACTATAATTTCTGTATTTCTGGTAAAAAAAAATTTTAATTGGCCCTTTTGTTTATTTATAGTTTTTTAATCATATGCTTTATTGACTTGTAGTTTACATCATTCATTTCTGCAAGATATTGAGTTACAAATTTTCTCCCTGTTTTTCCCCTACCCACCACCCCAAAATAGCAATCCCACTGAATATCCCCTCCTCTAATCTGCTCTCTCTCATATCTTCTCCCATACTGACCTCCAACTTTCTGGTAGGGCACAGTGGATCTCTATGCCCCAGTGCCTGTATATCTTATTTCCCAGTTACATGTAAAATAATATTGATAATAGTATTTTAAAACTCTGAATTCCAGTTTCATTCCCTTCCTCCCTTGTCACCCACCCTTACTGGGAAGATAAGCAATTCAGTATATGTTGTACATGTGTAGCTATGCAAACATTTCCATAGTGGCTATATTGTTAAAGACTGACTATATTTCCCTCCTTCCTATCCCACCACCCACTTGTTCTGTTCCATACTTTGATCCTGTCCCTTTTCAAAAGTGGGAACTTCCAACTTCCCACCCTCCCCCACCATCTTTCCTCCCTACTCTCCTGTAGGGCAAGACACCCTATTTAATGTGATTTCATTCCCTCCCTAAGCCAAATTCAATGAGAGAAAGGTTGGCCCATTCCCTTTTGCCTTCCTGTTCTTCCCGCCCATAGTAACAATTTTCCCTTCCCTCTTCTATATGAGATAGTTTATCCCATTTGGTCTTTCCCAATCTCCTCTCATTATATTCCTCTCTCACCTCTTAATGTCCTTTTAAGTATTTTCTCTTCTTATCCAATTGGCCCTGTGACCTCTGTCTATGTATACCTGTACATATATCTACAGAACTCCCCGCATTTATTCATAATTCCATATACGCTCCTATATAGAAATATACATATATATACATATATATATATATATATATATATATATATATATTCTTTGATAAGTTCCTTATGGTTTCTTTTCCCTGTTTACCTTCTCATGCTTCTCTTGCTTCATGTATCTGAATATCAAATTTTCTATTCAGCTCTGTTTTTTTCATCAAGAATGCTTGAAAGTCCTCTATTCCACTGAATGACCATATTTTCCCCTGAAATATGATACTCAGTTTTACTGGGTAGGTGATTCTTGGTTTTAATCCCAGCTCCTTTGACCTCTGGAATATCATATTCTAAGCCCTTCAATCCCTCAGTGTAGAATCTGCCAGATCCTGTGTTATCCTGATTGTGTTTCCACAATATCCAAACTGTTTCTTCCTAGCTGCTTGTAATATTTCCTTCTTGATCTGGGAATTCTGGAACCTGGCTATCATATTCCTAGGAGTTCTCATTTTGGGATCTTTTTCAGGAGGTGAATGGGAGATTCTTTCAACCTCTATTTTGCCCTCTGGTTCTAAAACATCAGGGCAATTTTCCTTGAGAATTTCTTGAAGGGTGATTTCTAGGTTCTTTCTTTGATCATGGCTTTCAGGTAGTCCAATAATTTTTAAATTATCTCACCTGGATCTATTTTCCAGGTCAGTGGTTTTTCCCATGAGATATTTCACATTGCCTTCTATTTTTTCATTTGTTTGGATCTGTTTAATAGTATCTTGATTTCTCATATAGTTACTAGCTTCCATTAGCTCCAATCTAATTCTGAAGGAATGATTCTCTTCAGTGAGCTTTTGAGATTCTTTTTCCATCTGGCAAATTTGGCTTTTTAAGGCATTTTTCTCCTCATTGCCTTTTTGAGCCTCTTTTGCCATTTCAATTAGTCTAGTTTTTATGGTGTTATTTTCTTCAGTCAGGTTGTTGACCATCATTTAATAATTTTCTTATATCATTCTCATTTCTCTTCCCAATTTTTCCTCTACTTCTCTTACTTGGTTTTCAAAATCCTTCTTCACCTCCTCTTTGGCCTGTAACTAGCTCATATTTTTCTTGGAAGCTTTTGGTGCAGAAGTTCTGATTTAGCTGTCTTCCTTCTGTTCCATGCTTTGATTCTTTTTGTACCCAAAATACATATCCCAGGACCTCCACCCTAGATGGCAATCCAGGTCCAAGCAGGTTAAAGCAAGAGCAATTACCCCTCAGACTGGTCCCTTGTTCCCCCTACAATCTGCAGGCCAGTAGCTGACGCTGCCATGTGTTGGCGGCTGCAGGGTCACGGCACCTCAGTGGCTTCTTGCCCCAGGGACAAAGGCCAACTGCACTCCCAAACCAGATCCCAAAGTCCACACTGCACTGACCTCTTACTTTGTCCTTAGGATCTATTGGGTTTATTATTCTGGAAACCACCACAGCTGATGGTGATCTGAAGTCTCTCCTATTGGGGGCTGGTCTGCCTGCCCTGAGGCCACAACCTAGGCTGGCACAGGTCTCAGCGTGGGTACCAGAGTGCTGTTCTGGCTGCTGGCTGCTTCCTTCTGGTCTACAGGGCTATCCTCAGTGGGAGATTAGCTTCACTCTGTCATTTTGTGGGTTCTGTAGCTCTAAAGTTTGTTCAGAGTCATGTTTAACATGAATTGGAGTTGTTGGGAGCCAGAGTCTCAGAGAAGTCCTGTTTCTACTCTGCCATCTTGAGTCTGCCCTCTTCTGGTGAATAATTTTATCTTTGAGAGAGCTTTTTGAGAATTAGTAAGGCCTGGATAATTTTTCTAGTTGGTCATGTTATATTATTAGTCATATATATATATTTTTTGCTTTTTAGAGGGCAATTGGAGCTAAATGACTTGCCCAAGTTCACACGGCTAGTTTTTGTGTTAAGTCCCTGAGGCCGGATTTGAACCCCAGTCCTCCTGACTCCAGGGCCAATGCTCTATTCACTGCACCACCTAGCCACCCCACTTAGTTGTATTTTCAATCTAAGACTTTTTTGTAGAATTTTTTAAAGGTACTTATTAATTTTTGTGAGAGTTGGTTTAGTTAAAATTAGATAAATAGAACCCACTTAAAGAGGTATATGTAGGGGCAGGTAGGAGGCGCAGTGAGTAAGAGTGCCGGCCTCGGAGTTGGGATGACCAGAGATTGAATCCCGGCCTCAGAAAACGAGCACCCACACATAAATAATGACTAGCCGTGTAACCTTGAGCAAGTTACTTAACCCCAATTGCTTAAAAAAAAAAGAGAGAGATATGTAAACTGAAATGTGTTCATACACTACAATAAAACTAATATTTGCAAAGCACTTTATGGTATAAAGATACATACAAACACATGCGCACACACACACACACACACGTGTATTTGTGTATAATGATCTTCACAACAATCCTGTTGAGTAGGTAGTGTTATTATCACCATTTTCCAGATGAAGAAACTAAGACTGAGAGAGATTACACATTCAAACTCATGTCATAATTACTTCAATTCCAGTACTGTATAAAATGAATGACCTAGCTGATGCTGAAAATTAACAAATAATCTTGGGCAGAATTGTATTACAGAACTTCTTTTGGGTCACGATGTTTTGTGCATCAGTATAACTATCTGATATTTAGAAAGAATAAGCGTATTTGTATGAATTTAAATTTATACAAAGCATAATTTGTTTCTTTTTTCATAGAAATAAATATAAATGTAATAATTCCCCCATACTCCTGTTGATTATTTTGCAGACTCCATTTCTAAGACTGCTAATCTATGTCTGAATCATTATATATCTGATACAATTATTTACAAATATTTCTATTAGTTTGACAAATAAATTAAATTGTAAAATCTGATTTATTGCCATATTATTGATAAAACTATTTGCTGCCCATCTCTCATAAGAACTAAATCACATAATTTAGACAGCCCAGTTTTGGTGAGACTGAAAACTCAATATGTTATTTGTTTTTACCTACGTATTTTAGATAGATAAATACACACACAAACACATATACACATACATACACATATATATTATCTGTTACCATTATAGTTTCTCAGACTTGAACTGTTTTTACTAATTTGACCAACTGACCAAACAAGAAATAAACTAGTTTCTTTTAGGGTTAGGTTTGTTCTTGTTGTGGTTGTTGCTGTTGATTTGATTGAAAAATAGAGAAACAGAGAGAGGCAGTAAGAGAAAGGTGGAGACAGAGAGACAAAAGAGTGAGTGTATTTGGATGATTGATCATATGATCATAAAAAGTTGTCAAAAAATTTTTGGACCTGTTAATATGTTAAAAAGTAAATAAATATCTTGTAGAAGAGGAGGTGTGCTTATTCTCTATGGCTACAGAAAGAAAACTAACAACAGCAGGTGACTGTTATAGAGAGGTAGATATTTGCCTTAACATAAAGAATTTCCCAACTGTCATATTTCAGAATGAAATGTGTTAGTAATTTCTACATTTTATCTCCAAGGTTTCTTGGGAGTTCAATGTTCTATAATTCTGTAAAGATCAGATTTTTGTTGCCTATGATAAGTTGTATCTTACCACTATCTCCTAACACATTTTTTCAAGCTTCAGTTAAAATATCATGAAATCTAGTTGATGTTGTATTTCTAAATTTATCTGAACTTATTTTCACACATCAGAATTGTCTTAATAATGATACTCTATTCACCATTTGCAGAGGAAATTAACACTCTGTAAGAAATGTGCATTCTGTAAAAACTGACAGTTTAAAATGTCAGTAAGAGCCATGCTGATGTAAATTGGGTTAAAAAAAATAGCCATACTGTGATCAAAAAGGCTACTTGAAATAATGTGGCATGTAGTTATTTTTAAATGATGCTTAAAAACATAAATGGGGCCTAGTGTTGTTAAGTATTAAAGGATTTCACTTTCAGAAAGACCTATGTTTTTTCCTTAACTTTTATAATTAATTTTTTTTCCAAATGTCAGTTATATCATTAGCATTTAAAATAGATGTCAACTCTTGATTGATAATAGATGATGTCCTAAATGGTTCTTGTCACTTTGAAAATGTCCAGTATATTTAAGAATCATTTTAATCACTGTTTTAATATTTTAGTCCTTTTAGATTTATATATCTGCATGCATACATACATATGCATACAAATATACAACTCATGAGAGATAAAATGAATGTAAAAGCATGCATTTAGCACTCTTGTGTTCTAAATGGTCAAGTAGGTGGCACAGTGGATACAATGCTTGGCCTGCAGTCAGAAAGACTCCTCTGAGTTCAAATATGGCCTCAGATACTCACTAGACCCTGAACAAGCCATTTAGCTTGGTTTGCCTCAGTTTCTCATCTGTAAAACATATCAGAGAAGGAAATGGCAAATTACTTCATTATCTCTGCCAAGAAATCCCCAAATTGGGTCATGAAGAGTCAGACAAGACTGAAAAATGGAGAACAGCATGTTCAGAAATAGTATTAAGTAGTGAGGATACAAATACAAAAGGAAAGATAGTCCTATCCCAAAGTTTATATTCTAATGAAGGAGACAACTGGTAGTAGGCTGATAAATGTTTAATAAACAGGTCCCTTCCCCTCCCCCCCAAAAAAAGTAGATAGAACAAATTTTTAAGTTTCATCTGTATTAGAATTTTTCCATCACTTTTTTTTTTTGCTTTTTGGAGGGCAATTAGGGTTAAGTGACTTGGTCACATGGCTAGTTTTTGTGTTGTGTCTGAGGCTGGATTTGAACTCGGGTCCTCCTGACTCCAGGGCCAGTGCTGTATTCACTGCACCACCTAGCCACCCCCCATTATTTTCTTAAGGCTACATAATCAATAGTACATAAATCAAGCTCTGATTTGTCCTATTTACAGATTTCTGAGGTATAAATGCTCACAGTGAAAATTTAACAGCAAGCTATCCATATCCTTTGTAATGGTTTTAGCATATTGCTAAATTACTAAACAAATATTTAAGTGGTAGCCCGGAAGGTATATTTTGATCCAGAAAGTTACAGGTATAGTAAGTGGGACATTGTAGTGTTAATGATACTGGCGGCTGCTATGGAGGTTTAAGATCAAGCACAGGTTCTTTGATCTGCTTTTTTAAAGAAAAGACAGCTTCAAAGAGGTTAACAATCTTACTTTAATTAAACAATGTAGACAGATGAGTAGAAAGAAGTGAGTATCCAAGAAAGAATCCAATAGACCGAGCTCCAACTGTCTAAACAGAGTAATAGATACATAATCAGCAGACAAGGAAGCACCAACATCTGGGTTCACATATATAGCCAGGGAGCCCCTTAACAATGACTACCCAGAGTCTCATCTGGCCAAATCACAAAGAAACATTCTTCCCATAAGTAAGCCCCAAAGTAAAATATCCACCTCCCAGTAAATATAGTTTTCAACCAACAGACTCAGAAGGCATCACAACCCACATGACTCAGTGCCTAATTGTCTCTGGACCAAAAGGTGTGAAAACCTTCCTGCAAGGAAGCTTCCCAGTAAGCAAGCTCTCCCTAAGCATGCTTCTCCCTCAAGGCAATATAAGTCTCCCTGAATATGGGCTCTGTGTGACTTAGGATGTGTCACAGTTTTGAAGTGGGCTGAAGCTCAAAGCAGCAAGACATCCATGATTGAAATACCTGTGTGTCTTTAGTCCTGGGAATACAGCCCCTGTTCCAAGGGAAAAAGGAACACAGGTGGTCACACAGGCCTTTTAATAGACAGGAAGATCTTCTATTCCATTAATCCTACAGACCTTACTAAATAGATTAACACACTTGATTCTGGAGCTAGGAAAGAGTTAATTTAATCATTTTTATTTGATCGTTTGATCATGGTTCTTAAATTGAAGGGGTATGAAAGAGGAAGGAAGGAGGAAAAGATACTGAAAGGGTAGTAAAACAGCTGTCCAGGTGTTTGTAAGGGAGGTAGCTAGAGAGGAGAAAGTAAAGTGAAGCAAGGCTGGGGTTTTATTGAAATAGTGGTCCAGGAATAGAATTCATTGATCTGAATGAAGAGTGGAAGTTCCCCCACAATCAATTCAAGGAGCATTTATTTAGCACCTGCTGTGTGCCAGGCACAATGTTAAATGCTGGGCATATAAAGGCAAAAGTAATCCTTGTCATTAAGTAGATTACAGTCTAATTGGGGAAACTTTACATAACAACTATGTACAAACAAGAAATATGTTGGGTAATTTGAAGATAATGTCAGGGGAAGGCACTAATATTATGAGTGACTGGAAAAGGTTTCATGCAGAATGTATAATTTAATTGAGATTTTAAGGAAGCTATGGAAGCCAGGAGACCTGGAGGCAGGGAGAAGAAGGTAGTGAATTCCAGGCATGGGAAACAGCCAGTAAAAAATGAATTGGAGTCAGGAAGATGAAACGTCTTATCAGCAGAAGTGAAGAGGTTGTCAAGAAGGGGAAAAGGTGAGGAAGAGAAAGATAGGGGGAGAGATAGAAATAGAAATACAGATAGACAATGTAGTAGTATTCAAGGTGCCTATTCTTACCCATTTGAAATTGGATGTACTAGAGAAATTAGATAGACTTAAGGTATCTTTAGAACATAAAGCCTAATTCCTTATGTTTATCTGTGGAATTAAGTGTAACACAGACTATCCTGACCTCTGCTTTCTGAAGGTCAGGTAAGTTAAATTTCACCTCTCTTTCCTCAAGCCTCTCTGTACCCTTATGAGGGTTCAGGGATACTTACACTCTCTGCCATTGACTCTAGCCCCCAATTTTTTTCCTCAAATTGTAGGAGTGATCCCATGTATCACAATTCTATAGCTACTGACAAATTAGCTTTTATACAGGCATATTTATTTCAAAGGTTTATTACAAATATATAGACATTTTATTTCAATTCCTATAGTGCAAAGTTGTTAAGTTCTAATTACCCGCCCTCCCCCAACCCCAAGTCCCAAGAACATTGGTTTCTCAGGGCTTCTATCCAAGCTGTATGGCCGTAACATCCTGTCTAGAATTTTAAATTGCTATGGCTCCAGTTAGATGGATACAGTGTGGTTCCCCCTAATCACTGGCAGCAGAAACTGAGAAGGACAAATGAAACAGAAGATAAACAAACACACCAAGACCATTCCTTAGAGCCAGAAGGATAAAAATACCCCTCCCTCCTGGTTCAGTTCATGGTGCCCATGCTATGGATGAACTGTGTGGGATCTTCACCTTTTTGATACAACAGTAAAGAGTACACAGGAGAATGACTGTCTCAGACTGGCTAGTTTTAAAGATACAGCCTGCAACCAGTCAAAAAGAGGCTTCTTAACAGGAGGGTTCCTTCATCTTAGGAGATGGGCATACCTAGAGAAGCCGCCTTAGTCAATCTGAAAAAGCCCTTTTACATATAGATGAGGAAACTGAAACTTAGAGAGATTAAGAGATTTGTCCAGTCACTAAGAAAATAACTAACAGAGGCAAAATCTAAATGAGGGTTCTCTTCTTCCAAAGTCCTAGATACTTTATAAGTTACGCTGACCTTGTTAAGTATGTGTCATGGGAATTAATCGTAAGGTATGGCTGATACTAGATAGCTCTTGAAGTCCTTTCTGATTTTGAAATCCTGTGATTATATGATTTGTCTTCCTCAGAAGACATTTACTCCTGCTTGATAATGTCCTTATTAAAGAGTATAACCTAGAGCAACTTCCTAGTTCCAACAGTTACATATACTTTCCAAAAATTGGAAAATTTTCAAAAATAAAAGTGTTGCAAATTTAATTCTCCTCGTGCCTACACTATCTTCCCACCTCAAGATATGAGGACTTAAAAATAGCAATAAAACTTTAGAATTTAACATCCATGGAAATCCAACTTGAATCTACAGATAGGATTTTCTCCAAATACATCCTTTAGTACCAAATCCCCTACTTGATATTTTCTGGAGTTTTGGGGCCTTAACCTATTGCCTCAGGGCCACACTTTCAATTCTTAAGTACTTCAAGAGATAAAAGGAAGATTGGCAAAACTAGGAGGAAAAGGCTGAAAAGAAAATGAGGTTGTTTTTGTTTCCATTTCTTCATTGACTTAATATTTTCAATTTTGTTCATCTCAGACCAGAAATTTGGGATCCTATAAGAAAATGACAAATGTTCAAGGACAATAGAAACTGATTTTCATTCTAATATAGTCTACAATTGCTTTTAAATAAAATAACCTCATATTCAACTCAAAATTCATTTAAAAATTCAAGACTACCTAGAACTAAACACAATTTTGTTCTTAAATAAGGTATGTTCAATGACCTTAATTTTCTTAATATATTTTGGTCATTATTGTACCAAAAATTTAAATACATAATGTATTTTAAGGGATATCATAAACAGAAAGTCAACTCCAAGTTTTTTTTGTTTTTTGTTTTTTATTTTTATTTTTTAATTCATATGACTACCTGGTATGGCTTACTCAGAAACTATTAGCAGATGGAGACACTAACTTCATTTCATGCATAGAAACAGAGTTTAAGGATCTGGTCAAACAAAAGTGGGACAAATTTCTATAACTAGACACAATAAAGCATAATATTTAGCTTCCCTGATTTTTCCACTGATCCTAGCACTTTGTCTTATATTTGCAATGCTGTCAGCAAATTCTATATTATCAAACAAACTGAAAATACTAGGATACAGTCTGACCAAACAAGCTCCTAGAGTTGATCTGAAAAAAACACTTTTAAAATTCAAATTGCTGTATAAGTGCATTTTTATAGTAAAGATTATCATAATTTTATTTATTATGTCCAATAATAACTTAATATCAATTTTAATTATAAAAGTAGTTCCTGCCTTGGTAGTTCAGTGGATTTGTGACCTCTTACATTTGGATACTGATTCTACTACTGAAGACTGCAAATCAATCAGACCTCCCAACCAGGGACAAATATATATTGTTATTACAGTGTGAAACTCTCCCTACCCCCATTCAGTTCCCATTATTTTCACCTGCTCTTTGTCAATGAGTCACTCTCCCTTCATAAGAAAGTATTTTCTAAAAGAAGAAAAGAATAAGAATACTAGCTAGCATTTATATAGCATTTTAAAGTTTGTAAAACTCTTTATGTATGTCATCTTATTTGTTTCTCACAATAACTCAGTGAGGCAGATAATTATCACCATTTTATAGGTTATGAAAATGAGCCTGACAATGTTAAATGACTTACTCAGGATCATAAAACTAATAAATAGTAATTTAAGTAGAATTTGAACCCAAGTCCTTTTGATATAAATCTTGCATCCTTAGCCACTAAACCACCATTTAGCCATTCCCATATACCTTCTACCTCTAAAAGCAGACCCAAAAATATTGGAGATTTCTGCTTCCAGAGTTGTCATGACAAATGGCCCAAAACGAGACTGTTGAAATCTTTTAGGCAAGTCCAATTAGACTATATTATTTTAGACAAAGTTGGAACATTAAGCAATCCTTAGGTCAAGAGTTTCAACAGCAACAGGTTTAGAAGAATATAAAACAAGCTAAAGAGAATGGAGGAAAGGTCTCTAGAGACTTTTACTTGAAAAGAGCTAATTAGAGGCCACAAAACAAATCAATATTTTGTCAGATATACAAATTCATCAGCACATTTGTATCGAGCTGTAGAGTCTTTAAAAGACAATTTCATAATCCTGTTGTTAAAGTAATGACATTTCACAACTACCTTTTAACAATGTTTTCTTACTTCTTTTTCTTACTACTCTTCTTACTTCTCCCATATGGAGACATCAAATGAGCTTGTCTAATGAGTCCATATTTAGTTGATCATTAATTATTAACACATTATCTATTTTACAAGTCTACCTTTGATTGTAACCATAGACTAATGCCAATTTTAAAGGATTGAAGTGAAAAAATAAAAAAAAAACAAAAAACAATGTGATACATTATTTTTTAAATTACTGAATATGTCCATTAAATATTCATAAATGGTCACATGCTGACAACCTATTCACATGGTTGGTATTAGAAGAAATAATATTTTCTCTTGCCCCCTTCCTCATTCTATATTCCATGTCAAGTCAGTTGTCCCACAGGATCATACTATCTATGTAGAGACTATGGAGTCAATTCTTCTGTGATGTTCCAATTTACAGCAGCAAGAAAGATTGTAAAGATTGTAATCATTAGCACCAATTTTATTCCCAACATCCAAAGTAACTTTTAAGTAGCAGTTGGCTATCAAATAAGTCTTCTTTACCAAAATTCAATAAATTTCTTATCACTCTTTTTACATTTTTATTGTCCTCAAGCAATCTATTCTTTAAATTTCTCTGCTAGATAGAAATGGTGGAACTCAATTTTGAATTGCTTACGTGTCGAATGATTTCTTAAGAAATACAAGTTGTAATGTTAGCCAAGTTTACATCCCATATTTTATCTCTCATACATAAGAGTATATATTTTTGGAGAAATCTTTCCATTTGAATCAGAAATGTAGAGTGTTTTGCTGGAACCTAAGTGTCATCGGGGAAAGATGGAAAAGTTATATTTGGTTAGAAGAATGAAAAATAGATAGTAGGAAAGATAGTACAGAGGACAAAATATTTGTAATAAAGAAATTTGAATAAATTAACATCAGAAGGGAAAGAAGGTACCAGGAAGAATGGTAGTTGGGAAGAGGGGCATTTTAAAGAAAGCAGAGAAATATAGCTTTCTCATTAATTTATGTATCTTTACTGTCAGTGTTGAATATTCCCTAGCCATGGAACCAATCAGGAATCTTATTGAGAGCTATACCAAGAATCAGATATACAAAAAGTGACAAGTATTATAGATTTTAAAGGTGATGGTCATTAGAAACAGGCAGTGGCCAAAAATATGGGGAATTATTAGAAGCAAATGAAAGTATCAATATTCCAGGCTAACAGTTGGTGAAAGAAAAAAAGAAAGGAAGGAAGGAAGGAAGGAAGGAAGGAAGGAAGGAAGGAAGGAAGGAAGGAAGGAAGGAAGGAAGGAGAAAGAAATGCCCAAAGTCTGATTATGGAGCAAAAGGTATTTTCTCTGAATATCTTTATGCTTTCTTTTTTTTCTTTTTAGGCAAGGGACCATACTGAAAAGGAAAATATAAAGGATAGATCTGTGGACTTGGGGTAAGATGTTGGTTCAAGTACCTTCTTTGCTATTCTTTGTGAATTTTAGACTACATGTTGCACCCCTGGATTTCAGAATCAAACATAATTTTATCTTAAAAAGATGTTATTTGAAAGTATGACAGGTAAAATATTTGGAATGAGAGAATATGCATTTTGGGAATCTGGGACAGAAAAGAGGTAGAGGATTTGAAAAGTCACAATGCAAGGAAAAGGATCAATGGGTAACCATCATCAGAAAAAAAGACAAGGTGACCAGAAAAATCACAATAAGGATCAGAAACTTAAGCAGAAACAAAGATTCCATATACATATGAAGTTGAGTATCCAAAAGGAATCTTGACAAGGATCAGAGAGTCCTATTTAGAAACGAATAAAGTTTTGATCAGGTCTAATTATTAATCAGGAATTAGTAAAGTGTTAATCATCTATTAATCTGAGTGTCAAATGAAGCTAAAAGTAAGTGACCTTGAGTAAGTAGTTTCATCTCTGACAATTTCCTCATCAGCAAAATGTGGACATTAATTAAGTGCCAATTACATGTGTGGAATTGTGCTAGTTTCTGGGGAACAAAAACCAAAAATGAATAGCCCCCATACCCTCAAGAAACTGACATTCTATGGGGATACTCTTCAGGTTCTTTTTCAAAAGGAACTAAAAGTTTAGGTAGGAGTTTGTTCACCACCACAAATAAATCCAGAGGATTAAAGACACATTTTTATAACTAAACTAACTAGCTATTTTTTTGTTTGCTTTTTGTTTGTTTTACCTTACCCATTTGGCCTCCTTCAAAGAGAATTCTATGATTTCAAAAAGCCTATAAATTGCATAATTTTGCACACTGGCTCAGTTATATAAGTGTAATCAGTGTGGGCTTCTTTTCTGGCTTTGACTTTAACTAAACTGTTCTCACCTGTTCAGGATTTGGCATTGAGGTTATACACAAATGCTCTAAAATTGCTCAAGAGTTCATTGAAAACATTCCTTTCAGATTCCTTAAAATGCTTCTAATGATGGCAAGCAAAAACCTGCCAAAGTACTTGCAGTGATAAAGCTGAACAGCATTGAAGACAGTTGTCAGGGTATAGCACATTGTTTCTAAATACAGTGCCCAATATGAATAGTACAGAAGCAAGCTGATCCTTTTTTCAATAAGAAAATGTCAACATAGCCTTTCTTGAAATTTACTTAGCCTTTTCATGTGGTTCATCTTCAAGATTTTACATGTGACAATTATCTGAAGAACTAATGAAGTTCAAAGACTGTGTAATGTGCACTTATTTTATTACATAAAATTTATCCTGAGAGCACAAATTGTCTCTGCTCCTCATGAGACCCCTACTCCCTCTCACTGCTTATGGATCCTATCTCAAGTGAGAAACACTAGAGCCTTGTCCTTGGAGGAGAGCCTAGACTCACTGTTCAATCCTAAGAGAAATGTGTTTCTGATAATCTAAGTTAGAATGCTAAATAAGTATAGATAGAATATGTATATCTATTTCCCATGTAAACATACATAGGCATGGTATAATTTTATAGTAATTTGTTCCATTTGGATTAAATATACATTTGTAGGTCAACTGTAGAACCTAAGCATCATATGTCACACATTATTTTTGTTGGAAAATGTGTTTCAAGTTCCAAACCATTGCCTTTAAAAATGAAATTTTAGAATTTAGCCTGTTCTGATGTTGGGGGGTTATAAGATAAGTGCTATTATCTAGAAATGGACTGGAAATAGATCCTTGTCTCAAGAGAATCTACTGTCCCTTTTTCTCTTTCATACAACTTTCAATAAAGGGAGGTTGACACACTTTGGAGATCAACTGTCATTCCTGAGCAAGAGGCCAAAAGTAGAACTCTCAGATTTTCTCAATTTTACACAAGTGCAAATGTTCTCCATGTCCAAAATCACCTAGGAATATGATAGTATCCAATAATCTGTAGGCCAACCAAAATCCTGAGCTGTTTTAAAATCTATACTTTGCAAATTAACTACTTGGCCATGCCCTTGAGTATATATCATTTCAATTAATTGCACCCTTTATTACACCGTATATATTATTTGATTCATTCCCAATTTTCCTGTTGGGAAGCAGCTTGAGGCATGAATTTTCAAATGCCTTTTTATTTGCTTTGATATAATCTAGACGCCTCATGGTGGTTACTTACTTGGTTCTTTTGCAGTTAAAGTACCACATGTGTTCACCCCCTATGTATATTACCTCATCTACATCACCTACATGTAATGGCAAGCAAAGGAGTACTTTGCTCCTTGTTTCAGTTATTCAAATATTTAGCTCCTTGTTTCAGCTCTTCATGTGCCTTTGAGCCTCAACCGTGATTACATCAAGTCTTTGTTAGAAACAGAACCCGTGAAGCCCACAGTGGGAGGAACTTGCCAAAGACCAGAATAGGAAGGACATAAGAGGAAGGGAGGAACATGAAGGAGCTGAGGATATTAAAGCTCAAACATGAGCTGTAACTGAGCAGAACTGGGAGGAAGGATGTCTGTGGTGCTGGCACTCTGTCTGTTCTGTCTATGTCGATGTTACTGTGTCAGACCTATCTACTGACAGAGGACGTTGCTGTTGTTACAGAAGCCCTGGGACCTTACTGCTGGTTCAGAAGCCCTGAAAGAGGACTTTCCTGCTGTCTGTTTACAGAAATCCTGAAGGAGGATTTTACTGATGTTTTCAGACATTCTGGGGCTTTACTGATGTTCTGTTTGGTTTCTCAGATACAAGCCCTATCTGTTGGTCTGTGTTGATTTCACAGGCAGAAAGTGAATTGATGATAATGCCAGTAATGTGTGTGAATATTGTAGTAACTCTGCTAAGCGTGATGTGTGTCTAGATATTGTTGTTACTCTGTTAAGCTTTGTCTTCCCAGAAACAGAAACTGTGAAGGACTTGAAGTGGACTGTTCACCATGAACTTCAAGCTGGAGCAGGAGCAGAAGCTGGAGCAGGAGCTGGGAGCTGCCTACCTGTGAATCCAGATGACATTTGGGTGGATTCAGGCAACAGCTGGGAGCATGGAAAAAGAATCACAGAGTTTGAAAATCAGTCTCAAGTCAAGATGAACGTCTCTTTACTTGGGTACTTAGCTGGCTGATGTGGTTAAGACAATGTAACTAGAGGTGGGAGACCTTTGTACTTTGTACCACTGATGGATGATTGCTCCTTAAAGATGATTGAGTTAAGGATGATTGGAAGCCAGTTTCCAATCAAGATGAAAGAAGACTTTAGATGGGTACTTTATATTAATTGATTCAGATTGTGACTTACGGAATAATATCTTTTGTTTAAGACCATGCAGCCACTTTAGGAATAAGTTGCCATATTATATTGTTGTGAATGTTGTACTTTGGTTTCTGTGAGTGTTTTGCTTTAGTTTATTGCTGAATAAATAGAGATTTCACTATACTATGTGATCAGAACCTTAAAGTTATTCACAGCAGCAGTCCTCAGGAGAACTGCTTGTACTTGGTTTAACACTACAATATACCTTAAAGAAGTTGCTTGTGCTTTGTTCACCTAATTCAATATCTAAAAGGCCCATGACTAAAACGCATTAAATGCTTGATCTTTTTGTGATTTATATCCCAGGGAAATAATTTTAAATGATAATTTAATATATTACAATGAATAAAATCTATTTCTCACTGCTCATTTCTTAAAATGGTGATGGAAATGCTTGAATTCTTTAAAAATAGTTTAGGAATCTGTCACTGAAATACATATATTTTTTTATATTTAGTTCGAAACTATGGGCAGTTAGTTGGCACAAGGAATAGAGAGCTGACCTTAGAGTCAGGAAGACTTTTCTTCTTGAGATCAAATCTGGCCTTAGACATTTATTATCTGTGACCCTGGGCAAGTCATTTAACTTTGTTTGCCTCATTTTCTCACCTCTAAAAGGAGCAGAGAAGGAAATTGCAAAATACCCCAGTAGTCAAAGAAAAAAAAATATGGAGTATTTATTATGCTAGAGTTTCCTAAGTACTAGAAATACAAATACAAGTAAAATACAGGACAGTCCCTATGCTCAAGGGACTTGCAATTCAAATGAAGAAACAGCACATAAAGCTTAAAAACTGAGAGTAAGAAAGAGAAAAGAGGAAGATAACAATTAATCTGAGCAAGCTGAACAATAATTAGAATAAAGGATGACTGACAGATTCTTCCTCAAATGGAGTTCTGGGGCACAAATTCACCAATCAGATGAAAAGACAATAAAGGTGAAAGCAATGGTAGACTGAAGTAGGCCACTATGGAAAGATGCAGAAGGAGAACAGGGAGTCATGGGCTGAATCTGGATAGTTTACATTTTCTTTTTATATCAGCAGTGCCTAGCATTGTGTTTTGCATGTAGATCGTACTTAACAAATGCTTGTCCAAATGGATTAAATTGAATGGAATGGCCCATGTTTAGACAAACTGATCCATGTTTAGACAAACTCATCAACAGAATGTAGGTCACCAAGAACATACATGAAATATCCAAGCATTGAAAAAACAAACAGCAAAAACAACAACAACAACAACAAAACAAAAAAAAAAAAAAAAAACACCACCACCTTTGTAATGAAATGATAATACCTGCAGCACTTAATTGGCTTTGTCACTTTATCACTCTCTAGACAGGAACCCTTCCATCCACCAATAGCTCTATTTGGCCTGCTTTGCTTACACATTTCCATTATGCTCTCAGAACATCTACAGCTCTGTCAGACTTGCTAGCACATCCCCCATACCACTTTCTACCCACATACAGTTGCATCCTAGGATAATTCCATTCAAGGCTTAACAATCCCATAAAGAACTACAAACTGTAAAGAACCCCTATCTGAACTCATTCTTAAATCAACATACATCCATTCCATCACACCCTATCCCAAAGATTCTGAACCTTCAGTTGCCACTCTTCTAACACTGTTTTCCATCCCTGCTAACCATTCCCTTTTTCCCATCTCTCTGGACACAATTTCTTACTTTAATAATACCCAACCCTTCCAACTATGCTCTCTGGAATGCCTGCTCCATAAATAACTAACTGTATTTCATTTTTAAACATTTTTTTCCTTGCTCAATTCTTCCAACTTCTTGCACCCATTGAGACTTGGCTTTGCACTTTTTCCAACATTGATTATGTTTCACTCATAACCTTGATTACTCCTTGTTTTCTATTGCCACTTCAGGGTTCTGCCTCTAGTGATGCCTCACCATACTTCTCCTTCTTAATGTTCACTCAGTCTATATTTATTATCCAATCAAGATTCTGGGAACTATAGTGTATGGGCCTCCCACACACTCTTTTCTTCCTCAATTAATTCAATGCCAGAGTTACAGTCTTTTTTCCTCATCTACCTTCATACTATAAGACTTCAATACATATATAGATTCTCCTTCAAATAAATTAACCTCATAATTTCTCAAATTAATCATTTCATATGATTTACTCCTCCATTTTATCTATAGCCATACATGATGATAATGATATCCTTAATCTTGATACCACCCACATAAATGTCCTATATGCATGCTCATGAATTCTGAAAATCTTTATTTGATCATATTCTGCTGTCATTCTATTTATCCCTATGCCTTGCAAGTCTAAATACTATTTGTCTTCACCAGGAGCTAATTTTTCCATCCTTTTTTCCCTAGGTCATCAACCTCACACTAGGTTATACTCTTCCCATCTCCATTGTGATCCCTTGGTGAACTAATTCAAATATATACTATTCTGTTCTCTTTAGTCTCTCACTCCTTGTTCCTGTTGAAGGTCTTGCCCTTCCTAAACCCAGATATGGATAACCCCCACTATCAGCCACCTTTTTGCTTATTCACCTCACACTGAACAAAGCTAGAGAAAAATCACAAAAGAGTGCTGATTTACTCCACTACAAAATCATTTTTCAGAAATGGACCCTCTCTACTATAAGACACATCCCAAACTGATTCATTATCTCCCTAACCCCATTTCCTTTATCCATCATTTTTATCCCTTCTCAAAACTCCCATAGCTCCCTTTCCTCCCACACTCTCAGGTAACACTGAAAAAACTGAGACTATTTAGAAAGTTTCATCTTCTCCCCTTATCTCATATCACTAGAGGTCTTCTGACACTTTCTTCCTTCACCCCTCTTTAAAATGAAGAGGCGGCCTTTCTCCTTGCCAAGGCAAAACTGTCGACATGGACCACTGAGCCCATTCCATCCTGTCTTCTCCAGCAAATTCCCCATCTATCATGCTACACTCTCACTAATCGTCAAGTGTTCCCTCTCCCCTCGTTGTTTCCTTACTCCTTACAAGCATGCCCATGTTCTCCCCAGCCCCAATAAAGCAAACAAAAAACAAACATTCTCATTTATTGTTTTGTTTATCTCTGGTACTTATTGTGCTATAATTTTTCTGACTTTTGGCTAAATTCTATAAGAAAACTATGCACTTCTTTTTCTTTGAACTATTTTCCAATCATCATTCAATTAAAACTGCTCTTTCCAAAGTTACTGATTATCTTTAATTTCCAAAACTAATGACTTTTTTCTTAATCCTCATCTCTCTTACCTCTTTATGGCCTCTGACACTGTTAGTCATCCTCTTCTGGATAGTCTCTTCTCTTTAGGTTTGTTTGTTTGTTTGTTTGTTTTGCAGTATAAGAAATTAAACTAGAATTTTTTGAGACTAGCAGAAGTCACATATGACACACAAAGGCCAGCAGACAAGTTTAGAAACTCAGAAATACATAGAATATGTATATAATATTATATAAAATTATCATGTTTTATCTTTTAATACTATAATAACTCAGACTTGTTTTCTGGTACAAAAGAAGGGTCAAAAAATTTTACAAGGATTTTCCAGATTGGGCAGGTGGGTTAGGTGGGGTGCGATGAGCTATGCCCCTAACCCTCAGATATGAAAAAGATAACTGTATTCTGTATCATCAGTTCCCACAATAATTTCCATGCAGATAATGCTCAGATTCACTTGTCTAGTTCTAACTCTCTCCTGATCTACAGTCTCACATCTCCAGTGACCTTTTAGACATCTTAAATCGCATGTTGTGTAGACCAGGGCTTCTTAAAACTTTTTTCCAATTGTGAGCCCTTCAGTACTCCTTAAACTGTGGGTCACAAATCTATATAGGGGTTGTGACCCACAGTTTAAGAAGTCTGCTGTAGATATCATAATATACAATATAAGAAAATTCAACTCATTATCTTCCCACAAAACTCCCCCCTATCCCTAACTTCCCATGCACATTAACTATCATCTTCATCTTCTTACTCTCTCTCACTTCTAATACCCAATCAGTTGTTTCTACCTTTATAACATCTCTCACATATGCCCCCTTCTCTCCTTTGATACTGCCATCATCTGACATCCAGACTACTGCTGGTTAATCTCTGTGTCTCAAGTTTCTATGGAGTTCAATCCACCTCCAATCAAACTGATCTTAAAAAGTAGGGATTACCATAGTCTCCCCCATTAAAAAAATAATAACTTACAATTTAATCCCTATTATCTCCAGGGCCAAAGATAAAATCCTGTTTGACTTTTAAATCCTTTTATAACCAGTCATCAGTATCTTTCCAATCTTCTTAAATCTCACTCCCTTCTACTTGCTCTGTGTTCCAATGACACAAGCCTATTTGATTTTCCTCATATATGAGAGTCCATTGCCTTAGGCTAATCAATGAACTTTCCCTATGTCTGTAATTTCCTCCCTCCAAATAACTGCTTTCTACTTCTCTGGCTTCCTTCAAGTTTTCAGTTAAAACCCACTTCTACAAACAGGCTTTACCACTCTTCCTTCATCTTTCCTCTGAACTAACCTCCATTTGTCCTATAGCTATATCTATCTATATGTATATATACACATATATGCGTATATATACGCGCGCGTGTGTGTGTGTGTGTGTGTGTGTGTGTGTGTGTGTGTGTGTGTGTGTAGTTTGAATGTTTTCTCCCTTAATGAATTGTAAGCTCCTTGAAAGCACAGACTGATTTTTGGTGCAGTGGTTACATCTCTGGGTCTGGAGTCAGGAAAATCAGAGTTCAGATCTAGTCCCAAATATTAATTAGCTGTGTGTCCCTGGGCAAGTCACTTAACCTATTTGCCTCAGTTTCTTCATCTGTAAAATGACATGGAGAAGGAAATGGCAAACCACTCTAGTATCTTTGCCAAGAAAACCCCAAATAGTGCCACTAAGAGTTGGACAAGTCTGAAATAACTAAACAATAATAAGTATCCCTAGAGATTATTACACTTTCTGGCACATAGTAAGCACCTAATTCTTTCCAGTTTGCTAAATGTCAGTCATAAGCTATGCCAGTGATCCAGAGTAAAGACAATATAGTGCAAAGAACCCTGGATTAGAATTCCAAAAGCCTGGGTTCTGATCTCTGTTCTACCAAGAGTTATGTAGTTTTGTAACTTCAACTTATCAGGACTGATTTTCATTTTTTTCTTTTTTTTTAAATTTACATGAAAGGACAATATTTATTTAAACAGAGCTCAATGCGGGTAACCATGGTATCTGAGTGCATCCAGGAAAGGGAGGGGGAGTCATCAAATGTGAATCAATCAACAGCACTCCCACACTTTTACTGTTTAATCTACACTTCCAGTAATCACGTATGGTGTCGTCTCGTGGAAATCCAAGGAGGTAACAAAGTGTTCATGCACCTTGAGGTTCTTCATGCAACATTTGTTCTTATAGTCCCACACACGTAGGGTCTTATCATCAGCACAACTCAAAATAAACTTTCCCCCAGAGTGGAAGAGAGCTCCACATACCCAATTATCATGGCCCACAAGGGTCATAAGGTACATGCCAGTGATAACATCCCACATCTTAATGGTCTTGTCTCTGCATCCAGACAGCAAGATAGGCCCAGGTTAGCTCCTTTTTTTTTAAATCTCAGATCCTTTAGCTTCAGAGATGGAGGAATAAGAGCTTTCTGGGCCCAGGAAATGCACTCGAACACATGCTCATGTTCTCGGAGCTCAGACTTGCATTCCTTCATGGCTACTACGTATACACATTCTGTCTGGTCATTAGAACAGCTAGCAATTAAGGTGCCATCTTGATTTGGCCGCACCATGTGTACCCATTCTCTGTGTCCTGTGAAAATCTTCACACAGTAGCAGTTTGCACTTCCCACATTTTTATAGTTTTGTCCCTGGAGGCAGATACTATATGATCTCCATTAGGCATGATGGCTACTGAAGAGACATTGTGATCGTGTCCATGCATGGTTCTGATGCACTCAAATCCCTGGAAATCCCATAGTTTAATGGTCATATCAGCAGAACAGGAAGTCAAAAGCTTGCAGTTGTGGTCAAAGGAAATGTCCTGCACAGAGTCTGTGTGTCCCTTAAGGATTTATTCAAAATCTCCAGTTTCATAATCCCACACCTTTATTGTAGCATCCTCAGAAGCAGAGACCATAACACTGAAAAACGACACAGGTGACCGGACTCCTATGTCCACTCAATGAATACTTTTCTGGAGGTTGAGGAATCCATTCTTTTGGGTCTTGGTTCTGACCAAGAGGTCCACCTGACATAAATTCTTCCTTTGCTTCATTTAGCTTTGATTCTAATTCCATAACCTTCTTTTGTAATCTGATAACTGATGTCCATTTTTTCCCAAAAGGCCAGCATATTTCTTATCTAACTCTTCATTCATATCTAATTCAGCTTCTTTTTAAAAAACTGAATATGCCTCTTCATAGCCATTTAAACGAAGATAATCTGCTATAGCTCTATTTAGTTCATCTTGTTGTCTCTGTGACAGGACCATTGTGGCTGTGATATCAAGTTTTCTGATACAGCAGCAACTGCCTCCCTTCAGGAAATCAGAAAGCTTTACAATCCCTGAATGGGCAATCAAATATGCCACAGAGTGGTGTCCACTATAGGGAAAATAGTTCTTCACAGGTGAGATCAACTGGTAACCAGGAGACATTCAACAAGGAAGGTTCATTCCACCCGAGAGCTCTCTGCCACCTTCGGCGCCACCTCCTCTGCTACCTCAGTGTGGCCTCTTCCTTCCTTCAGTCCCATCCACCTGCCGGGTGGGGGAGGAGGGGAAGGAGGGAGGGAGGGAGGGGAGGAAGTGGGGGCTGGCGCACAGGGCTCGGGCCCGGGGCAGGCTGGCCCAGGACTGATTTTCTTCATCTATTCAGTGTCAGGGATGAACAAGGTGATATCTCATATCCCTCCCAGGTCCAAATTTACATGCTTCCAAATGAAGCAGATATTTGGGATTCTATAATTTTTAATTAATTTTTCCCCATTTGGCTCATTATGTTTTTGGACATGTAGTCATTATGCACTTGAAAACACTGATGGAAAAAAAAAAAGAATCACCTATCTTAAAGTGGTAGAACACCTAAAATGTAAGGAAACTATATTCTCAACAATCAAATTTAATGAGCTTAAGGGTCATAAAGTTGTTGTAAAAAAATCCTGTAGTCACCATGGGGTTCTCAATTTGGACTGTGAAAGCTATATTTGCTATAAATTCTAAGTAGGGACCAAACAAAGAAAATAATTATACAGTGTAATAAAACTTTGCCAGTCTATAAAATAACAATTTTTCTCATTTATTCAAACAGTAATTTTTCTCTATTCACTAAGTATTTATAGCAAGGGTCTGCTTTGTGTTGCCATGAACATTTAGATGTAGGTTCTGTGAAGTATTTTTTTAAACTTCTGAAACTACCTCTATCCCCAAAAATAATATCAGTCAAAAATAGTTATAGATACCCACTAAGAGTGAAAGGTAATTGCTGTCTTCAGCTCTGTGGAAAGTTTTGGTAGAAGAGATGCATTCTGTCCTTTATGGCATGACATAATTACATGTTGCTCAGTTTAAAAAGACTGTAGAAGTGGGAGTCAGAAGATTAAGATTTTACTAATTCATAAATGATCATTCATTCAATCATCCATTCAATTAATTCAAGTCATTCTATTCAATTTTTTGTTAAATGTTTACTTATATGCCAGGCACTATGCTAAGTACTTGAAACACAAATAAGAAAAAAAGAAAAACATCCCCTGCTCTCAAGAAACTTATATTGTAATGAGGAAAGACAATGTCTAAAAGTGTGCTTGAAAAGTTGGGAAGCAAGTGTATAGTGAGGAGCAGAAGAAATCTAGGTAGTCAGGGGGGAAAGCAAGGAGAGGAATGAAAGATGGCTGGCCAGAGAATTTCTTCAAAATGAACATTCCAAAAACACATCAGTAGGAAGATGGAGTCTTAGAAGCAGAACAATCTTTCAGAATGAGAAAGGCTCAGGTGTGGAGAAATCTTCCAGGCTGAAAAGGAAGCTGAGGAATTCATTTATTTATGCATTCACTTTTAAACATTAAGCACTTATTTCCAAGTATTATGAGTCACTCACACCTTTTCTACTGAGTAGCCATGTAACTGGACAAATAATTGAAATGCTCTGAATCTCAGCTTGTTCATTTCTACAAATCGAAGTAACACCTGCTCTTACTCACAAGTTTATTCTGAGATTCACATGAGATAAGTTTCATGAAAGTGTCTTACAAAACTGAAAAATACTAAATAATAATTATTGATAATAATATTTAACATTTACATAACACTTGCTATGTAGGTTCTCAAACTAGGCGAAAATACTAGAATGATGGGGCAAGGGGGCAGTTGTGGCTCAGTTGAAAATGGGGGCATTGAATACAAATAAGAGGGCAGTAGAAGCATAAGGAAAGTAGAAAAGAGAAGAAATTTTTAAAAAATCATTTGTTCATGTTTCATCTGTTGTATAATAGAGTTAAAGCCATAGTGATTACATTATTTTCCAAATAAACACACAAAATATGTCATAACTTGTCAGCAGTCAAGTTGACCAACAGGTCTTAAACAAGCAAGTGTTGGCAGGTGAATATGTAGTGCATTGTCAGAAAGTCCAGTATGCATAGGCAGGAGTATATTCATATAATGACTTGTTTACAATACAATACAATAATATAGAGTTACATGATACAATACTGCGTCAAATTCAATGCAAGAAATTTCAATACAGGGGAAAAAACTACAAATGCAATGAATTATTGAATTTGAGATGTGTCATTTTAAAAAATGTTTTGTATTTTTTTTAAAAGACTCAAATTTTTAAAATTATTAAAAGGTTAAAGAATGTAAATTTCCAGGGATGCATTGAGTAATTTTTTTTAAAGAAGCAGTAAGCCAAATACGTTTGGGAACTTTGGCACTAGGCATTGTACTAAATGTTTTACGATTATTATCTCATTTGACCCTACCAACAAACAATCTGGAAGGTAGGTGTTATTATAATCCCTATTTTATAAATAACAAAACTGAGGCAAACAGAGGTTAAGAGACTTGCCCAAAATCACCCAGATAATAAGTGTCTGATGCTGGATTTGAATTCATGTTTATCTAACTCCAGGGCCAGTTTTTTATACACTATGTCACCTAACTGGCTTCAATAAATAGTGATGATGATGATGAAGATGATGATGCTGTGGGGTACATGAATCAGTTTTCTTATTTATTCATGATGTCTTCACTGAATATCAGATTACTAATGTTAGCATGTATATCCAATTTCTGCATATTTACACAAAGTATGTATTGCTAATACATTTTTGTGTAATGGGAAGATCTTTCTCATTCATTAATAGGTCTTTGTGACCTGCTTGAGTGATTTGGAAGCCTGAGTTCCATGAGTCTGTGTTGGGAGGAGCTTGCTGACTGGGTGGGGCAGAAAGGGTAGAGCAGAGCCCAGAGGTATTTGATCAGAGCAGTTAGAAGCTGAGGGAGAGAGAGGAAGCAGGCAGCATGCTGTGAATGTTTGTTTGTGGGAAGGCCCTAGAAGGGGGAAGGCTTGGGGATGGCAGTTCCCCCTGCAATGTTATTGTACATAGATTTCTTCGTTGTTGTGATGGATTTTGTTTTCTGCTGTTGAGATTTGGTTTTCTGTTTGAATAAATGTTTTAATTCTATCTTCCAGGTGAAAAGTCTGTTATATTTTACAATTCTGAATTACACTGGCATGGTCATAGCCACTATAGGTGCTGTGAATATTGTGTTGGCACTTTAAGGTGGTATGGCATAACGGAATTAGCACTGGACCTGGAGTCAGAAAAAGAGGCTGTACTATTTTTTTAACTTGAATTCAAATCCTAGCTTCGTTAAACTCATGGTGTATGGACTAAAACAAGTTATTTTGCCTTTCTTTGTCATGATTAACTTCTTTATAATGTAGGGATATTATCAATATTTCAACCTCTTTATTGCAATTTCCACATTTGTGTATTTGTTCTATGAGCATTGTATAATTTAGTGGTTTTTTTTTTTTTTTAACAAATCTGGTAAACCACTAACAGTTATGGGATATATGTAAAGTCTGATTTGGTTTCTAGTCTGACATCTTGAAACAAAATTATGGCCTATTTTTATTCAAATAACATATCTATAATGCCACAGGAATTGCACAATCAAGTATTCAGTTGCAATTTGGCACATGTCTATCTGATGCAGAGAGATGTAATTATATTCATATAGGGTGGGGATTCACTAATACCCTAATCATTCATCCTCCATGAAATGAATTGAAGATATATAAGATAATGTGCAAAACATTTTTAGTTTTCTAGAAAAAGCATAATAAATATCCAAAATAGCACCATTTCTAACATGTATTATATCTAAAATAGCATCTTCTTTCCTGTGATCATTTATCACTGTGGACCAAGGAAGGAGTTTTATTCACAGGATACTTCATATAACTTATACCTTATACAAAGGTAAATTTCCAACAATGTTGGGAATTATTAGGTAAGGAAAATATTGCCTAGCTAAATATTGTATTTAAAATAAATCTTAAAAGCCTCATATGATGTCTTATTATGGAGATAAAACTATGTAGCACTGTAAATCAAAGAGGATGGTGATGACTTGAATGTACTCCATGGGAAAATCTATTAATAAATAATTTATTAAGCACTAGCTGTCAAGGATCATATTGAGTGTGAGGGATACAGATACCAAAAAAAGTCATCTCTTAAAAGGCCTTACTTTCTAATAGGGGGAGATAACACACACCAAGGAAATGCAGTTGGAAAAGGGAAGGAGAAATTATGGCATGGTTTAAGGTTGGCAAAGAGGTGACATGATGGACTTCTTCCAAGAAAAATGAGTGGAAAAAAATCACCTGCAAAAGCCCATGGTTTCAGGGAAAGGAGTTTTGAAATATGGGGGTTAGAGATGGTCAATTATGGCCAAAGCACAGAAAGGATATTTTGGAGATGGCTGGGAAATTCATTTTGGAATGTTATTTTTTTGGCATGCCTTATTTATATCAAAGGCAGGAATTGTCTTAGAGGTAGGCCTGCACAGAAGAAGCAACTTCTAGGCCATCCTCACCTGGCATATGACTATCTATTTATATACTTTCAAAAAGTTTTGAAAGTTGGCTGAGTCAGACTTAACTTTTACTTGATGGCTCTAATAATTGACCATTTTCATTAAATAAAAAGTAAATCAGTTATGGAAATAATGACTAGGTAAGAAGTTCATTTTAAAATATGGTCCTTGATAGAAATCATGTGGATATAAACTAAAGTTAAAAGACTCTATATCTGATCATTTTGTTAATTTACCTTTTAATTCAGTCTCTATTTTTCAATGATTTACCTTCACTGGCAGGAAACTAATAGCATTTGGTCATTATTAGGTTTAAAGTTTTTAATACTGAGAAAATAAATGTTCCTCCAGTCAACAAAAAATTGGCTAAAAAGAATAATGATAATAAAATGCTGACAGTACTTTGTAATCTAGTCTACTTTTGGCTACCCACCTCTTTTAAGTTACATGGCATATGGAATAAGAAAAACATTTCACAGCACACTATGCTCACATTTTTTAAAGTTAAAACTTTAGCCTTATATCTCATCTTGATACATCTATATCTTTTGCTTTTTAAAGTACTTTCATTTCCCATTATAAGCCTCACCTTACCATTACAACGTATTATCCATTAAATTTAAAGAATACATAAAAATTAGTTGGGGGGGGAAGTTCAGCAAAACTCATCAATACAATAAAAGATATATATGCAGCACTCCTATGTCAATACCACCAAAATTTTATCATTATTTGGCTTTCATAATGCTGAATTTCTATAGTGCTCTACCTTTATCAATAATCTATATACAAATATATTTGTACCTTTTCACCATGAGGAATATAGACTAATTGATATTAATTACTTAAGAATATATGCAGAGGCAATGATAGTTTTCTCTGTGGCTCTTATTGGGTCTATGCTATTCTCACTTTTCCCTCCCTTCAGTTAACAGGAGAATGTTTTTACCTCTGAGACTGTAATGGCAAGCAAAGAAGTAGTTAATGCTTTGTTTCAGCTATTTAATTATTTAGCACTTTGTTTCAGTTCAAGTTTCTTTTAAACCTTGCCCATGATTACATCAAGTCTTTGTTAAGAAACAGAACTTGTGAATCCCACAAAATGTGAACCCCTGTTGCTGATGCAACAGGAAGGGGAGGAACAGGGAGGAGCTTAATGATCATATATAAGAAGAAGCCCAAGCTGGGAAAGAGCAGAACTGAGAAGAAAACTCTTGTGGTGGCAGAGTTAACAAGGAGAAAACTTGTGGTACCCAACAAATTCTATGTTTGTCTGTTCTGTCTGTGTTGATTTCTATGTTGATGATCTGTGCTGACCTCTTGGACCTTGTTGGTGGGTCTGTGTTGATTTCTATACTCATGATTTGTGTTGAGTTCTCAGACCTTGTTGGTGGGTCTGTGTTGATTTCATAGGCAGATAGTGAATTTATGATGGTGCTGGCAATGTGAATGAATATTATTGTGGCTCTGTTAAGCTTTTTCTTCCCAGGAACAAGAACTGTGAAGGACTTAAGGTGGACTGGATATTGTGAACTTCAATGTAGAATGGGAACTGGATGAGAAATTGGACAAGGAGCTGAGAGTTGCCTACCTTTAAATCCAAGTATCAAATGGGTAGATTCGGGCAGGAGTTGGACCCATGGAAGAGGAATCACAGAATCTGAAAACCAGCCTTGAGTCAAGATGAAGAGACCTCTCCTTGGATACCTAATGCTGATTGAGAAAATGATGATTTGCTGTGACCTAGGGGTGGAGAACTTTGACATTTGTACTTTGTGTCCCTTAAGGAGGCTTACTCCTTAAGGATGATTGAGTTAGGGACTTACTGAATGATTATACTTTGTGTCCCTTAAGGAGGCTTTACTCCTTAAGGATGGTTGAGTTAAGGACTTACTGAATCCTATCTTTTGTTTAAAACTATGTGGCCACTTTGTGAAAACTATGTGGTCACTTTAGTGATAACTTGTTATGTTATAACATTGTGAATGCTGTACTTTGGTTTCTGTGAATGTTTTGTCTTAGTTTTATTACTGAATAAATAGAGAGTTCACTAAACTATGTAATCAGAACTTTAAAGTTGTTCACAACAGCAGTCCTCTGGAAAGCTGCTTGTCCTTGGCTTTACAGAGACCTGGGCTCATACCCTCAGAAGTCCTATACCCTAATATTTCATTTATTTAGACTAAATCTAAATGAGCCTGAGTTCAAGTCAATGGGGTACTGCATGGAGAGTTACTAGATCATTTGTAAAACTACCCTATAACTCAATAGCAAGCAGAGAGATCTTCTAACCTCCCACACTAGAACTGGAAGGTCCTAGAAAAGAATTTCAAATGTATTTTTTGTCTTATCCCCCTATGTATACTCTAATATCAAGGAACTAGATATACCAAAACAAAGGAATGGACTAATTACAAAAAAGAGAGAATCATGCTTACAAAATGTGACCAGCACTGCTGCCCAATAGAACACTTTTTGTTTCTCTGCTAAGATTGGTGGAACAAGTAGAAAAGGGAAAGAGAAAGATGATACCCCTAAGCCACTCTATTTCACAACGAGGGGTAAAATTAACAACTTCTCAGATACTTCCTCTGTTTGGGCAGCTGCAGTCCTACTAGCTACCAATGATGACAGTCCTGGGAAACTACATCACCTACATCCCAAAAGAGAAACAGTTTTGGATGTCCACAGCATTCTACTGACATCTCTAGCTGGCAGTACAGGATATAATTTAATCATTTTATTTTGTTTCTATGTTTGTACACATATTTTCTTCCTTTTCCCCTTCCTTTTATGGATCCTAGGCTACCACAAAATGTAGCAACTGCATTGCATTGAGAGAAACTGATAAAATGCCCCTATGTTTTAAACCTACTGGACCTAGGAACCCTCATTCTCATTGTTACATTAAATGAACTGAATTTTCTTCCACAACTATTTCCCCCTGCCCAGGAAAGGCAGAGAGATTTATTTTTCAATTAATCTTAGTCATTATATTTAAAGAGAATTGCATTTTAATCATATTATTCTTTTCATAAGTTGTTGTTGTTGTTGCTTGACCTTTTTTCTAGAAGAGGACCGTGACATCAGGGAGGTGATACCATGACAGGCAAGTAAATTGGATTTAAGTGAGGGAGGAATGTGCAAAGTCACTATCAGTCACCTGACTTTTCTTGTTCAATAAAATTATGCTCAAATTTTTTTTTCAATTCCTCTTTTTTGTTATAAAAACCATCTATGTAAATCACTCCTTGTCTCTGACCTCTGAGGAGTTAGGTGACTTGGTTTGATATGCAAATGCTAGCTTTGGAAATTAAATCATAAATGGCTAAAAAACTTTGTTCTCAGTTTCCTTTTATTTCAGATAGATTTTAACCACCTTCAATGATATTGGGACAAAGAATATAAAATATGTTTCCATTTCTTCTTCCCCTTTTGGCCAGGAAGTGATGGCACCAGTTGCAAAAATCATAGTTTTTGTTTGTTTGCTTGTTTGTCTTAATCTTAAGCTTCAAGCCAGCTTTTACACTCTTCTTTCACCTTCATCAAGAGCTTCTTATTCTTCTTCACTTTCTGCCATCAGAGTGGTATCATCTGCATATATGAATTTATTGATATTTCTCCCAGAAAACTTCCCTCTGCCTTTTGATTCCAAGGCATTTCACATAATGTACTCTGCATATAAATTAAATAAATAAGGTGACAATAAGCAATTTTGTCTTATCCCTTTTCCAGTATTAAACTAATCAGTTATTCCATGTTTGGTTACAGCTGTTGCTTCTTGATCCACATACAGGTTCCTCAGGAGACAAGTAAGATGATCCCATCTCTTTGAGGACTTGCTACATTTTGTTGTGATCCAGAGAGTCAAAGGCTTTACTGTAGGAAATGAAGCAGAAGTAGATGCTTTATTGGAACCCCCTTATCTTTCCCATAATCCAGAACATGTTAACAATTTAGTCTCTAACTACTCTGCTTCTTTGAAAACAAGCCTACTCTTCTTGTAATTTTCACTTAATATACTATTAAAGCCTAGTTTTCAGAATCCTAAGCATAACTTTGTTGGCATGTGAATTGAGTGCAATTGTTCGGTAATTTGAACATTCTTTGGCATTGCCCTTTTTAGGATTAGGATGTAAACTGATCTTGTCGAATCTATCAACTTTTTTCTAATATAGTTCTTCTGTATATTTTTGTTACTATTTTTGTAATTTCTTCTACTTCTATTGGATCCCTATCATTTTTGTCTTTTATCATGCATATTTCTGCATGAAATGTTTCCTTGATATCTCAAATTTTCTTTAAGAAATTCTTTGTATTTTCCATTCTATTATTTTCTTCTCTTTCTCTGCATTGCTTATTTAAGAAAACCTTCCAGGGCAGAGACAAGATGGTGAAGTGAAAGCAGGAACTTCCCTGAACTCCTCTGTGAATTCCACCCATAACCTCTACAAAAGAGGATCTGAACATATTTTAGAGTGATAGAATGTATTGGGAAACGAAGTGTGGCAGATTCCCAGTCCAGGAAAGTATGCATGTAGGACTGGGCAGGGGGAGTGCAGAGAGCCTGGGGTTGTACCAGTGTGGACCTGAGACCAGACCACAGTGAATTCAGAGCAAGCCCCAGTGAGTGGATTCACCCATCCCAGGCACAATTAGCAGACCTCTCACCAAAGGATAGAGGATATGTCAGAGCTGGGTAAGAGAAAGTGCAGGACCCATAGAAGTAGCAGTTATTCCTGGGGCTATCAAATTAAAAATCACCTACCTAAACTTCTGGTAGCCAAGATGGCAGAGTAAACCCCAGCAGCTCCAATTCCCACCCTGACCCTGAGAATCCAGAGATCATTGCCCCAGTGTAAAATCCTGAAATAGTGGAAACAATGGCAGGTCTGGTAGTTCTAGGAAAAAAGGTGTGACTGAGGGTGTTCTGAGCCTGAAGTGAAGGGAGGAGGCATCCCAAAACCCCATCTCAGCTGACCAGTGGGAGATCCTGGAACCTGGGGGGGGGGGGGTTCATCAAGCACTAACAACAGAAGCCCAGGTGTGCCTTAGCACCAGCAGGGGAATCTGCAGACACCAGCACAGCAAGGCCTGGGCACCAGCTGCTGTACCTGCCTGAGCTCTAGCCCAGGGACCCAGAGCCAGAAACCTGAAGTGACCAGACCATCCCCCCCCACAACTTACTCTGTGAGCCTCAGGGTAACCCAAAGTAAACACCAAAAGTCCTGGCCTTGGCCTCAGTCTAGACACCCAAGAGCTACAGTATGTGAAGTCAACAGCAAAGCCCCTAGCTCCCAGCTTGAGAATCGTGGGCCAGAGCCCTCTCTACCCCAGCAGCAGAAATCCACTTTAAAAGTCAGGAAATAGGTAATCACAATGGGCAAGAAGGAAGCTGGGAAAACAAAAACAAAAATGTTTCAATTCCATTATAGTGAGCAAAAACAACCAAATTCAGATGATAATATTGACTCTATACTCATAACTGAGACCACAGAAGGGAATATGAACTGGTCCCAAGCCCAAAAAGCAATCCTGACAAAGCTCAAGAAGGATTTCTAAAGCCAAATTAGAGAGGTAGAATAAAAATTTACCAACTCTTTTAAGATTACAGTTGCCAAAATGGGGGAAAAAAATCTCACTGAAGAAAACAAATCCTTGAAAAGTAAAATTTGTGAATGGAGAAGGGAGTTTCAAAATGTAACTGGAGAAAATGAATTCCTAAAAATGAAATCTGAGCAGAGGGAAAAGGAGCTTCAAAAATTAACTGAGGGAAATAATTCACTAAAAATTAGAATCATTCAAATTGAAGCTAAGGACTCTATGATGCATCAAGAATCAGCCAAACAAAATTTAAAGACTGAAAAATTAGAAGAAAATGTAAATCATCACAGTGAAAAAAACTGACATGGAGAACAGATCCAGGAGAGATAATCCAAGAAAGTATTGGTCTACCAGAAAACAATGATGAACAAAAAAGCCTGGACAACATCCTCCAAGAAATTATCGAAGAAAACTGCCCTGAGGTCCAAGAACCAGAGGGTAAAGTAGTTATTGAAAGAATACACCGAACACCTCCCAAAAGAAATCCCAAATTAAAAACTCCAAGATTTATTGTAGTCAAACTCCAGAATTATCAGGTCAAGGAGAAAATACTGCAAGAAACAGGAAAGAAACAATTCAAATATCATGTAACCAGAGTCAGGATCACACAGGACCTGGCAGCTTCTACATTAAAAGATCGGATGAATTGGAATATATATTTCATAAGGCAAAAGAGCCTGGACTGCAACCAAGGATGGACTATCTAGCAAAACTAAGAATAATCTTTCAGGCAAGGAGATGGTAATTCAATGAAATAAGGGACTGCCAGGCCTTCCTGATGAAAATACCAGATTTCAATGGAAAATTTGATCTTTAGATACAAGACTCAAGAGAGACATAAAAAATAAACAAGGAAAAGACAAGCACACATATTCACATAACTTGTGATTCAGTAAGAGCAAACTGTTTACATCCCTATATGGGAAGGGGATACCTGTCAATATTGAGAATTGTATAATTATTGCAACATTTAAAAGGGATACACACACACACACATATATACATATATATGTATATATGTATATATATATATATACATGTATATATATACATGTATATATATATATACAGAGAGAGACAGAGAGAGGAGAGAGAGGGTGTGGGTATATATTAACTAATCTGATGATAAAAAAATCTGTAATAAGGGGTACAAACGGATTGTAATGAGAGAAAAGGAAAGGAAGAGGCAGAAAAAGGTAAATTATGCCACATGAAAAGGCATAAAAACACATTATAGTAGAGGGAAAGATGAGAGGGAGACAAACATTATATGAACTTTATTCTCATTGGTTTTGGTTCAAGGAAGCAATAACATAATCATTTCAATATAGGATTTTAACATGAAGAGACACAAAAACTCTTTATAGTAGTGGAAAAGAAGGGAGATAGAGAAGCATTGTATGAAATTTACTCTCATTGGATTGGGTTCAATAAGGGAATAATATACTTTGTTAAGGATAAAAATCTATCATGCCCTACAGGTAGTAGAAGGGGAAAGGAGGGGAAAAGTGGGGGGATGGTTACAAGGGAGAATAGAATTAGTAAGGGAGAAGGATAGGTAAAGGGAGGAGGGTGGATACAGAGGGAATACTGAAGGAGGCAGTGGTGAAAAGGAAAACTCTAAAGGAGCAAAAGGGAGAAAGGAGAAATAAAAGCATAAACAGGGGAGGGAATAGGATAGAGGGAAAGACACAGATAGTAATCATTACTGTGAATGTGAATGGGATGAACTTTCTTATAAAACGGAGGTGGATCACAGAATGGATTAAAAACCATAACCCTACAATATGCTGTCTACAAGAAACACATTTGAAACAGGGGGGATACATGCAGGGTATAGCTCAAAGGATGGAGTAGACTATATTATGCTTCAGCTAAAGTAAAAAAAAGCAGGGGTAGCAATCCTCCTTTCAGATAAAGCAAAAGCAAAAAATAGATCTAATTAAAAGAGATAAGGAAGGAAACCACATCCTGCTAAAAGGCAACAAAAATGAAGCAATATTATTACTAAACATATATGCACCAAGTGGTATAAAATCCCAATTCCTAGAGGAGAAGTTGAGGGAGAAAGAGGAAGAAATAAATAGACAAACAATACTAGTGGGGGGATTTCAATATCCCCCTCTCTGAACTTGAAAGATCTAACCTCAATATAAACAAGAAATAAGTTAAGGAGGCAAATAGAATTTTAGGTGAGGCAGATATGATAGAAAATCATATCTGGAGAAAATTGAATGGGGATAAAAAGGAATATGCTTTCTTCTCAGTGGCACATGGCACATACACAAAAATCAACAATGTACTAGGGCATAAAAACCTGACAATTCAGTGCAGAAAGGCAGAAATATTAAATACATCCTCCTCAGATCATGGTGCAATAAAAAATTATATGTAATAAAGGGCCATGGAAGGATAGACTGAAAATTGGAAACTAAATAGTTTAATCCTATAGAATGAGTGGGTCAAATAAGAAAATACAGAAACAATCAGTAACTTCATTCAAGAGAATGACAATAATGAGACAACATATCAAAACTTGTGGGATGCAACAAAAGCAGTTCTTATGGGAAGTTCTATATCCCTGAATGCATACATGAATAAAATAGAGAAAATGAAGGTCAATAAATTGAGCATGAAAATGAAGAAGCTAGAAAAAGAACAAATTGAAAATCCCCAATTAAATACCAAATTAGAAATATTGAAAACCAAAGGAGAGATTAATAAAATTGAAATTAAGAAAACTATTGAATTAATAAAAAAAACCTAAAAGCTGGTTTTATAAAAAAAAACAAAATTGATAGACTGTTAATCAATATGATAAAAAAAAGAAAGAAGAAAACCAAATTATGAATATCAAAAATGAAAAGGGTGAATCTACCTCCAATGAGGAGGAAATCAAAACAACGATTAGGAATTATTTTGCCAATTGTACATACATAAATTTGACAATCTTCATGAAATGGATGAATATTTACAATATTAGGTGCCCATATTAACTGAAGAGGAAGTAAATCACTTAAATAACCCCATCTCAGAAAAAAAAAATTGAACAAGCCATCAATGAACTCTCTAGGAAAAAATCTCTAGGGCCAGATGGATTTACAAATGAATTAGATCAAACATTCAAAGAACAATTGATTCCAATACTTTACAAACTATTTGGTAAAATTGGAGAAGAAGGAGTTCTACCAAATTCTTTTTATGGCATAAATATGGTACCAATACCTAAGTTGGAAAGAAATAAAATGTAGAAAGAAAATCATAGACCAATTTCCCATGAATGTAGATGCAAAAATTTAGATAAAATATTAGAAAAAGACTACAGCAACTTATCACAAAAATAATACACTTTAATCAGGTAGGATTTATTTCAGGAATGAAAGGATGGTTCAATATCAGGAAAACCATCAATATAATCGATCATATCAACAAAAAAAAATAGTAGAAGCCATATGATTGTCTCAATAGATGCAGAAAAGGCTTTTGACAAAATGCAATACCTGTTCCTATTAAAAACACTATAAAGTATAGGGATAAATTAAGTCTTCCTTAAAATAATAAATAGCATCTATTTAAAACCATCAGCAGATATTATATATAAAGGGCATAAGCTAAAAGCATTTCCAATAAGATCAGGGGTGAAACAAGGATGTCCACTATCACCCTTATTATTCAATGTGGTACTAGAAATGTTAGCAATAGCAATAAAGGAATAAAAAGAAATTAAAGGAATCGTATTATGAAAAGGAGAGATTAACCTATCACTCTTTGCAGATAATATGATTATATACTTAGGGAATCACATAAAAAACTACTTGAGATAATAAATAAATTTGGCAAAGTTTCAGGATATAAAATAAACCCACATAAATCCTTTGCATTCCTACATATTTCTAATGAAATACAACAGCAAGAGATAGAAAGAGAAATCCCATTTAAAATTACTGTAGACATTATAAAATATTTGGAAATCTACATGCCAAAACAAACCCAGGACCCATATGAACACAATTACCAAACACTTTTCACACAAATAAAGTCAGATGTAAATAACTGGAAAAAACCATCAGTTGCTTATGGCTAGGTAGAGCTAATATAATAAAAATGACAATTTTACCTAAATTAATTTACACATTTAGTGCCATAAGAATCATTCTACCAAAATTATTTTATAGAGTTACAAAAAATAGTAACAAAACTCATTTGGAAGAACAAAAGGTCCAGAAAATCAAAGAAATTAATGAAAAGAAATGGTAAGGAAGGTGGTGTAGCCATACTACCTTTTATTCTATATTATAAAGCAGTAATCACCAAGACTACTTGATACTGGCTGAGGAATGGAGTGTTAGATCAGTGGAATAGATTAGGTACATGAGACAAAGCAGTCAATGACTACAGTAATCTGCTTTTGATAAATGCAAAGACCTCAGCTTTTGGGATAAGAATTCACTGTTTGACAAAACCTGCTGGGAAAAGTGGAAAATAGTATGGCCAAAACTGGGCATAGACCAATATCTTAAACTGTATGCCAAAATAAAGTCTAAATGGGTGCATGATCTAGGTATAAAGGCTGATACTGTAAGCAGTCTGGGACAGCAAGGAATAGTTTACCTGTCAGATTTGTGGAGAAGGGAATATTTTATGACCAAACAACAATTAGAGAGCATTATGAAATACAAAATGGGTAACTTTTGATTACATTAAATTGAATAGTTTCTTTGCAAATAAAGTCAATGTAACCAAGATTAAGTGGGAAGTGGGAATTCATGCCCATGGTAGTATTTACAGTGATCACCTGAATTAAATCCACCCATTCACATCAATTTAAGTTCACTGACACCCAAGATATCAATATTTAATCTTTCTAACTCCTATTTGACCATATCCAACTTACCTTGGTTCATACATCTTACATTCCTTGTTCCTACACAATATTGTTTTTATAGCATCAGAATTTCCTTTTGTGTTCAGATGCATCAGCAACTGAGCTTCCTTTCGACTTTGGACCAGCCTCTTCGTTAGCCCTGGAACTACTTGTAGTTATATTCCATTCTTTCTCAGTAGCATGTAGACACCTTCAGACCTAAGGGGCTCATCTTTTGATGTTATTATTTTTTCATTTTGGTACTGTTTAAGCATTTTTCTTGGCAAAGATACTAGAGTAGTTTGCCATCTTCTCCTCCAGTAGATCACCTTTTGTCATAACTCTCTATTACAATCTTGTGTTCATCTTGCATCCAGGTAAGGGCATAGTTTCTCACTGTTTCACTGAGCTACACACACCTCTTGACCATGACAAGGCAGTAAGCCAGGAGGGAACAACCTCCTTAGTCTTAGATGTTATGCTTTGACAGAATAAAAAATTGGGCCAAATCCAATAAAACTGCATATAATAAGGATAAATATGAACTTTATACTTGAATTTAATAAACCAACTTACTGAACACAAGAAGAAATACAGCTGGAGAAATCTGTGTAAAAAAAGATGTAAATGTTTTATAGACTTAAATTCGAGTTACGAATATATTATTCCAGTGTTCTAGATTTGAAGCAAGGATGATCTGGATTGAAATCCTAGCTCAGACCCTCACTACCCATGAAATAGCAGGTAACTAATTTAACCAACCCCTCTTAGCTTCAGTATATTTGAAAAATTAAAATACTACAGTATTTATTTGAAAAAAAACATTGTTATGATAGGGAAACAAGATAGTATAGGAAAAGGGCTTTGCACCCCATAAGGTTCTATATAAATCCTGTCATTGATAGCAGTAGTATCATAAGTAACTAGAAAAATTATTTAACCTTTCAGTGCTCTACAGAAATCCTCTAAGAGTATAAGTTTCAGAGAAGCTGGTGATCAGTATTGGTATTTTTTTCCATTGGGAATCTCTTACCTTAATGAAATAACACAACTAAATGAGAATGACATGATGGATAGATCAGAGAGAGACACAGGGAGGGAGAAAAAAATGTCAGAGATCATAGTTTCCATTCACCCTGAGAACAACAGTTCTTTCAATATTGCTCCAAAGCTGGATAATAGACCATTCAGTCGATCCACAGAATAAGGGATAATTTATGGCTTTTTGATTCTTTTTGTGTTTGGAATATACACACAGGTGTATAGAAATAAGTATATGTATATATATATATATATGCACACATGTATATGCATATACACACATATGTATATATGTGTACATGTACACATACACATACACATACACAGACACATACACATGCTTATATAGGCAACAGAATGACACAGTGGATAGAGCACTGAGCCTAGGGTCAAGAAGACCTGAGTTAGACTCAGATACTTACTACCTATGTGGCCCTGGTAAATCACTTAATTGTGTGCCTCAGTTTCCTCATCTGTAAAATGAACTGGAGAAGGAAATGGCAAGCCACTCTTAAGAAAAACATGCCAAGAAAAACCCAAATAGGGTCATGAAGAGTCTGACACAAATGAAATGACTGAACAAATAAATATTTGTGTGTATATGTTTATATAAGCATATATGCATATATATGTACACAACACATATACACACATACATAGTATACACACATATATACTTATGTATTATATATTATACACACAAAAAAACATCATTATCAGTTTGGCTCACAAAAGAAAGGACATTGAGAATGTTTGTTTATTGAAATAACAACAGGATGGTGAAAAATTCCAAGATAATTCCATATGACAATCAATTAAAGGAAATAAAGATGTTCAACACACAAATAAGAATATATATACATATATATATATATATACCTGTGTATAGATACATATACACAAGTATATGCATCTATATCCACACATCTATGTTTGTATGTGTTTATATATTTGTGTATATAGACGTATATGTTTTTAATATACATAATACATAACATTGTTATCAGTTTGGCTCACCATATTTTAGAAAGTTTGAGAAAGTCTGTCCATTGAAATATCAACAAGATCATGAAGAACTTCAAGATTATACTATATGACAATCAGTTAAAGGAAATGGGGTTGTCCAGCACACAAATTAAAAAAAAAAAAACCTGAGAGGACATGATAGCAATCTTCAAATATCAAAAGACTATGATATGGAAAAGGGATTGGCATCATTCTGCTTTGCCTCAGAGTACAGAGGTAGGACCAATAGGTATAAAATCATAATTAGTAATAAAAGTTTGATATAAGGCAAATGTTGATATCATAAAGTTTTCTTTAAATAAATTATGGACTTAAACTTTTTTCATATGTGAAACCTGATTATTTATTAACTTGTAACAATTCTTGAGGCAAATTCACTGTTTTCTACCTATTGGGAAAAGTAGTATTTCCTTTTTATTTATTCTAAATTTAATTTTTGTCAGGTTTCAAGGGGTGCCACTCTTTGTACTTGTCTTAATGTATTCATCAATAACTAGATGAATAAACCCATGTTCATCCTATCCACCAACTTCATGAATTTATAGACTTGGATCATCATACACTTGAAATGAAGGATCTGTCTTTGCCAAAATTCCTTTTGGAACCCTTCTTGTGACTTAGATTCATACTCATGCAGGGGATGATTATAATAACAAATTGCATATTCTAGCCAATGGTTCCGTAATTTCATCCGTAAATTCTTTCAAAGCTCTTGGGGAGAAGCCATCTGGTCCCAAAGATTTATCTACATCTGATTTTTCAGTTAATTCTAGAGCATCCTATGCATTTATTATTGTTTGATCTAGTACCTCTGAACCCTTTGGTTTGAAAGATAATTTCGGACTGAGGATAACCCTAATGCATTACTTAGTAAAGAATGAGGCAAAGAATTCATTTAATCTGCAAGTTATCTTTTTTTTTTCATTTGTGAGTTTTTGTACCTTGATCATCAAATGAGCTTCCGGATAGTTTTCAGCCTCTGATGTATATCAACCTACACTTATTACTGAATCTGTAATATTTTATAAGTTGTTGCCTGAATTGTCTTTTGGTTGGATTGGCTTGTTTCTTGCTCTTGACTTGACACTCTTTGTAAAATTCTACTAGTTTCTTTGATTTAGAAATCTTTATAGTTTTAAAATTTACCTTTATTTCATAAAATCTCCTTTAATTTTCCACCTGGAAATGTAAAATTATTTTTCTGTTTAATTTTATTTTGAGTAATATAATCTCCTTACTTTAGTGATTAAAAATGGCCTTAGATCATCCTGTACTGTAATTTAGCTGGCTCAAGCCAATTTCTTCCTAGCATGTGCCTTATTTTATTTCCTAAAAATGAATATTAGCTTGACAGATTTTTAAGTTTTGCTTTCCACTAGAGCGCAAAAATCCATAATATTTGACTCTACTAATGTGACTTACTCTAATATTTCCTGCACCAACTCCTCTTCAATCAGTATCAATGGCACAAAATGTTGTATTTTCTTATGTTAATAAAATTTCCTGTGCAAAAAAAAAAGTTGTTCTTTGTTCTAGCTATAGAACAACTTTCACACTTACTAATGAGATACTCTTCCTTTCTATGTGACAACAATTAGAGTCTTCAAATTATATCATTGCTGGTAATAGTTTACACTTATAATAGAACATTAAAGTTTGAAGAAAAATTGAGAAATTATGTTAATTCTTTTTATGGGGGGTGAGGGCAATTGGGGTTTAGTGGCACGTGGCTTGTCCACCCCCCCACAACCCCCCACGTACCCCTCCCCCTGTAAGTGTCTGAGGCTGGATTTGAACTCAGGTCCTCCTAACTCCAGGGCTAGTGCTCTATTTACTGTGCCACCTAGCTGCCCCAATTGTTTTCATTCTTATAAATGAAAACCAGTTCCTTATATATCTTAGAAGAACATTATCAGACACACTTTCTTAAGATAATTTACTTATGTAGTTAACTGTTTTCTTTCTAATTCACTACTTCATTGACAACAGAATATGTTTGTGTGTGTGTGTGTGTGTGTGTGTGTGTGTGTGTGTATTTACATAATGTGGTATTATGGCGTGATGGATCAAGTTCTGGGCTTGTAATGATGAATAACCATGTTTTAATCCTGCCTCTGAACTATAGTGCGTGACCTTGGTCATTATTTAATGTCTTCCTGCCTCAGACATATCCCTAGTATTCATCTACTAATTTATAGACAGGTTGAAATCTGCTAGTTGGTGATAAATATTCCCATATTCTGAGTTACCCCTACTGAGAAACATGAGGTTCTTCTTGTATCTAAACATTAATGCAAATTCATTTGGAAGTTAAATGATAACCTTTATTTCACCCTGCAGAAAGAATGTAAAACATAAAGTCCTCACACTAGTGGGAAAGCTTGTAAGACATCTTCTGCCTTTTAAAGTCCTTGTTTCCACAGGAGCACTAGTGACACCCTGTGGTTAAGACTATTTTTGAAGGGAAATTCGCTTGGGCTGACAAAGGGACTTCTGCCCTCCCCCAAGAAACCTGAATCATTCAAATAACTCACAGGAGTAGAAGGGTAAAGGCCACATTATTTCTTCCATATCCTATTGCCCTCACTTCTCCTTTATCTTGGCTGCGAAGTCCTTGAGGGTGGGAACTGTCTTTTGCCCCTTTTGGTATTCCCAGTGCTTAGCACACAGTAGGTACTTGATAAATGTTCATCAACTAAATTTACCTTCATCAATCAACAGACATTTATTAAACATCTATGTGCTAGGTACAAAGCTAAGGATAGAGATACAGATATAAGGAATTAAACAACCCTTACTCTAGAGGATTATGTTGAAATGGAGGTATATCACAGCATATTTACTGTATAGGCACAAAAACTAGATATAAAGGGAATAAATGTAAATACAAATAGGTATTTAAATACAATTGTAGTTATGGAGAGAGGGCACAAGAAATTGGGCACATGCACGTAGTAGGTACTATTTGAGTTGCATCTTGAAGAAATGAGATTGAGAGCAATTTTATGTTGTGTAAGTGAAGAAACGGTATATTCTAGGCATGGAGATGGCCAGTGGGAAGGCATAGAGACAAGGAGATGAAGTGCTGTTGTGCATCTGTGAAGAATGGAGAAGATAACATTTTGGTTGAATTACAGAAAGCATGAGGGAGATTGATGTCCATTAATCCCGAAAAGACAGGTTGAAGCCTGACTGTGAATGACTTAAAAGTTACCTAGAACAGTTTATATTTTCTTTTAAAAGCAGTAAGAAGTCACTGGGGGTGGCTTTTCATCAAATGCCTACTATGTGCCAAGCATTATGTTAAGATTTGGGCATACAGAGACAAAAGTGAAACCATTCAATTAATCAGATACTACACTATTTCTCTAAATAGAAGTTACCTCTGATTACGGGTCTCATTCTTAAAATTAGTTCTCTTTAAAAGGACAATTCTATACTGGATAACAAACAAACAAAAAAAAAGAGAGAGAGAAGAATTCTAGAAGAAATTCAAATTTTATTTTACCCAGATTTATGCAGAAATTGGGATGAGGGCAGAGAAAGGCGGCCTAGATACTGAACACTACAGAACTGGGCACCTGCCAAATGCAAGAGTTTGTGGCAATTATCATGAAAGATACAGTGATAATTATGGGTTCCTTTAAAAGCTGTATAAAGTTTCTTTAAGAGCTTATAACCAAATTGTGAAGAGAAATATACATGAAAAGTTGTTTGTTTTTCTTAGCTAGCTCAAAATAGCATATTCCTCTTGCCAAATGAGAGCTGTAGATAATATGTACCTGATATTTTGAGAATAACTCTAGCTGTTGGCATCCAGGCCCTATTTAAAATTAATTTACATAGCCCCCTCCCTCCCTGGGAAAGACTCCACATCCACTACTGGGCTGCAGAAGGAGTCTCGAGCCATGCACCCTTCTGCTCCATCCTCTGCCGGCCAACCGTCACCCCGACCCCGCTACTGACTCTCAGGCCGCTGCTCCATGCCAAAAATGCTCCCGGTGGCGTCCCGTCTGCTGAGGAGACCACCTGGCAGAGTGCCGCTGGCAGCCCGTACCTTGGTAAACGAAGCTTCGTTTGATATTAGTAAATGCGCCCTTCATCGGCTGGAAGAGGGCCCTCCCGTCCGAGCAGTTCTCACTAGACATGAAGGACTCAAGTACTATAAGTTAATGCAGACCGTCCGTCGGATGGAATTGAAATCTGACCAGCTGTACAAGCAGAAGGTCATCCGTGGCTTCTGCCACTTGTATGACGGTCAGGAAGCTTGCTGTGTGGGGATCGAGGCCGCTATAAAGCCTTCAGATCATGTGATTACAGCCTATCGAGCTCACGGCTTTACCTATGTCCGGGGCGGTTCAGTTCGAGAAATCCTGGCCGAGCTCACGGGGCGCAGAGGGGGCTGCGCCAAAGGCAAGGGAGGCTCGATGCACATGTACCACAAGAACTTCTATGGGGGCAATGGCATCGTCGGAGCTCAGGTACCTCTGGGTGCTGGCATCGCTCTGGCCTGTAAGTACAGAGAGAAAGATGAAATCTGTCTTGCTTTGTACGGAGATGGTGCTGCTAATCAGGGTCAAGTGTTTGAAACTTACAATATGGCAGCTTTGTGGAAACTGCCTTGTGTTTTTGTTTGTGAGAATAATCGATATGGAATGGGCACTTCCATAGAGAGGGCAGCAGCCAGCACTAACTATTACAAAAGGGGAGACTTTATTCCAGGAATAAGGGTAGACGGTATGGATGTTTTGTGTGTCCGAGAGGCAACAAAATTTGTTGCTGCCTACGCTAGATCCGGAAAGGGCCCCATCCTGATGGAACTACAGACATATCGTTATCATGGACACAGCATGAGTGACCCTGGTGTCAGTTATCGTTCTCGGCAGGAAGTACAGGATGTGAGGAGCAACAGTGACCCTATCATGCTTCACAAAAATAGGGTGGTAAAGAGCAACCTTGCCAGCATTGAAGAATTAAAGGAAATTGATACTGAAGTAGGGAAAGAGATCGAAGATGCTGCCCAATTTGCTACAGCTGATCCAGAGCCACCTTTGGACGAATTAGGCCATCACATCTACTCTGGACAGCCACCTTTTGAAGTTCGTGGTGTCAATAAATGGATCAAGTACAAATCTGTGAGCTAAAAGGGATTGTGCATCAAACCTATAGAAATCCTTTAATGTTATATTATCTTGTCAACTTTAAGAAACTAATTGTTAGGTGTGAGGAAGGGATGAAACCTCCAAAGACAAAAACATTTTGAATTTTCATTAGAAGATTAAATATATGCATTAAATAGAAGGGTACTACTAGTTACATCCATGCTATATTTGTACATTATGTTGTTTTATTAAAGGAACTGAACCAGTTAAAATTAATTCACATAGCTTCATATATGCATATGTGTATATTTAGTATGTATATTTAATGGTATTGTGTGTATATGCATGCCTATATATGTATGCATTTATACATGTGTACACAGATGGATGGATGGATAGATGGATAGACAGAGAGACAAATTTGTTTTTAAAATGAACAGGATGCCAACAGCAACTAGAGCTTATTCCCTAAAAATCAGGCAACATGTATGTTATATGCTTGTATACATACACTACATACATAATAAATAAGCTATATATATATATATATATATGTGAGCATACTCTCACACATAAATAGTTAAAAACAATAGATAATAGACAAAAAGCCAGATAGATAATTTACTTACCAGTTTACTTATCAGTTGCCCCCTTCCTAGGAGAAACTTTTTCTGGACTCCACCCCTAAACTTCTCCTCACCCTCAAATAATCTTGTATTTATTTATCTGTGTCCATGTTGTTTCCCCACTCACCCTCATATCCCCACTTGAATGTAAACTTCTTGAGGTCTGAGACCATTCCTTTTTCACATGTATAGCCTTTAGCACAGTTCCATATACATATACAAGCTTGACAAACGTTTATTGAGTTGAATTAACCCTATGTATCCAACTGGATAATATTTTTTTAATGTTTCAAATGATGCCTTTTCTTGGAACATGCTCACAAAAGACATGTAGACAACTTAATGATGTCTGTGAAGGCACTGTCATATTATTTTGTTGGTTGCTGGTTCATTCAAAAATAGGTGAAAAGGATTGGGAGAAAATAGTTTTGTGATATCTGTTATAGTAATTCTCAGACTTCATTTTGCCTCCTCCCTCTGGAACCATTTCTCTACCCAATCTCCACCTCCATATATCCAGCCTATAGACAGTCACAGTCTTAACTATTAAGCTATTTGCTTAGTGCAATAAACAAAAAATAAAGGGCTAGACCTGTGTGATAAGACAAACTGCATGAATTGGCAATGCTAGGACAAAACTATGCTTAGGGTCCGTAAAAGGATCAAAAGATATCAGGCCAAGCAAAGTTATAAAAGACTAGATTCTGGCAAACCATGCTGCAAATGTCCTTTTACCTCTCCATATTATAGTTTAGTCCTTGAAAAGTTGATAACTTGTCCCTATAGAGGTACGAAAAGAAATTAAGTAGAGAGCTTGTAATTTATCATACAGCCAATTGAAAGAGAATTGTGAATAAGAAGTTTTATAATTGACAGAGATATGGGAATGCTTGCAAGGGCAAATGACTGGGCAGGAGCAGGAAACTATATATATGAACAATTAATACAAGGCCTACATTTTTTTCCTTCCTGCTGTGCAGAGGTCCTGGGGAAGTAAATCTTACACACACACACACACACACACACACACACACACACACACACACACACTCCTCCCATCCCCCTTATGTGGACTTAATTTAAATTACTTACATTAATGGTTAGATTCAAATTTGCTGGCTAGGTCACCTTGGTTGCATTTTAGCCACTTTTGCTATTTAGGGATCTCAAGGCTAAAATGCCTCGGGCATTGATGTATACCATATTTCAATTCCTGGCTTATGTGGGCAGAGTCAATAACTGAAAGAATCATTAAGGTATACCTATGCTTTTTATCTCAGCAAGGAACTGAGGACCCAGGGGTTATGTTAACCAAGTGTGGAAACCAGGGGTTATCAATGGTGTCTATGTATTTTATTGTTATTAACAATTAAAGAATGGACCCTGGGCACACTACCAAGGGAAAGATTTTGATTTCCTTAAAGGATGTATCCCCTTCTCTTCCTCTAGGGGTCTATGTTTCTTTTCAAATTTCTTAAGCTACTTTCCTTAGTAGTTTCATATTCTAATTCTCAATTAACTTTTTTCTGTCTCTGTTTACCTGTCTCTTTTCTCTCTTTCTCCCTTGTCTCTGTCTTTCTGTCTCTGTCTCTGTCTCTGTCTCTGTGTATCTCTCTTTTTTCATGATGCTTAGCCTAGTGTATCTCCTTCTTTGGAAGTAATTTTGCTTGTATCTGTTGTCTGAGTTTTAATGAAATGTTATTCAAGCTGATATCCTAATTAAAAACAGTTATGTGACTGAAGTAATCCACAACTTTGATGTACAACAGTTTTTTTTTTACTGTTGTATTTTACTGTTATTTTTATTGCATTAAAAGGTATTCACATTGAAAAATCAATATCAGTTTTCCTTTTCTGTATTTGATGAGTATACTTCTCTCTTTAAGAAAAGTTGGAATCTGTCAGGATATATCTTTCACAACTGTTTCTAAAAATACAAAGTTTATCGGTCTTGGATCCTGCATAAGATATTTTCATATTTATAAGAGGTTTTACACTGTGATGGACCTTTGCTTGTTTCATAAGGTAAGCTACATTTCAACAGATACAAACAACAACAAAAAGGAAAAAGAAATTCTATCACAAAACCTTCTTTTGGGGCCACAAATTTCTTTCACATAGGATCCAGAAGTCTGCCAAGTTTGGATCCTTAAAAAATCATTGCAGTGAATTTATATTTTAGTAAATTCCACTCAGCAACTCACATTAAAACAAGGTGCTCTTCAGCAGGCAATTTTATTGAGTTCACAAATACCTATGACCTTAAATTTAGATGGATTCCATAATGAGAAAAGTCACATAGAGTGGAGAGAAAAGACAATGCACTATAGATCTTCTGAAGAAGCTTCAGCATAATCTGTATTTTAGCCTACTAAGAGGATGTTATGGAACCAAAGGCATGTTGCGGAGGACGGTTACAGCAATACAGACCACATGAAATGGGCAATGAGTGGAAGCAGAAGATTATTAGCATATGGCCGAGCAACCCATACTGGAATCCTAGCAATTTCCTTTCCTTTCACCTACAAATTGGGCAAAAGGTCCTTTATTACCTGTCCAGACATTTATTTCTTGGTTCCCCTTCCTCCATGGTAATGAAGCCAATGCTATTTCTTATCATTTACATACTGGGAAGAATGGTTATTTTCTTATTACTAACCAGTTTTATATATGGGACACAAATATCCTCTTTTTTATTATTAATAACCAATTATTAATAGGCTAGCTATTAGTAGTTTTTTTTTCCCCTCTTTTTCCTTCCTCATTTAAGGCCCAGTGCTTCTGAAGGACAGGCTGACACTGAAATATTCTCCTCAATCTTGGGTGGGATCCCACCCAACTAGGAGAGTATATTTCTGATTAAAGGGTAAAGAGAATCTAATCTTAAGGTGAATTATGGCCCATTGTTCAACAACTTAAGTGGCTTGGATGGAGATGGATCCCTTTGCCCAGATAGTTGGAGGCTGCCAAGTCTCATCAAGCCACTTCTTTGGCAGGAGGCGCTTTGCCCACTTCCTCAATTATAAGTCCACCCTTTCATTAATTGTTAACCAATTAGAGTTTATTTCACCCTCAGGGACCTGCCCTTTTCCCAAGGTATTTAAATGTTCAACCCACAAGTTAGGTGAGAAACCACCGACCTCAATTTATTGATTATTTGCTAGCCTAATTAATAAATTTTTAATTATTCAGAAACTCTGTTTCTTGGATCTTTCATTCACTTCAATAATCATGCAGCCTTCAATCCAAGAAATCTATCCTCCAATGATTTCTATCTTTTCAAAAAATTATATGTGTTCCCACTGATATTTTTAAAAGATGATTGACAGCTTTTAAATGATGAGATAAACGGAAAAGTCAGAGCATATTTGGGAGAAAGAAATGGAATCTACCCTGTAGTTAAAGTAAAAAGAAACATTTTTTCTCCCTTCAGAAGAAGTTGGTGGAGAAGGTGGGAGAGGCTCCTGGAAACAAGGGAAAATAGAGATTGTATGACTTCTGATTACTCCATAGACAAAGATAGAAAAATTGATAAGGAAAGGAGAGTCAAGTAAAATACTTATTGGATGAGGGTTTGGGTCGTGGTGACAAAACTGATAAAAGCACATAAGTTTATTGGCTTTGGAATTACTGCATCTGGTCAACCAGCTAGGGGCTCTCATTGACCTTGTGGTGATGATTCTCTAAATACCAAATACAAACCCACCAAACTCTGTAAATGAAGCTATATTATATTTGGCTCTCTCATTACCTGTGGAATCTATTTACATATGAGTGCCACATTAGATGAGGGACTCATTGTATATTGATTTGTTGGTAGGGAGAGATCTTAGCATACACAAATATGCAAACTACTATCCCCTTAAGATAGGAATTATCTCTACTAAAAACACTTGCTTTTCTTGTTAATATTAGTATTATAAATTCATGGACATGATTGAAAAACAGCTCTTCTGCTGTGAAGATGAAACGAGGTAATATGTTAATACTTGTAAAGCACTTAACACAGTGCCTGACACACATTAGACACTTAGAGAAATGCTTACCTTCTCCCCATGTTCAACCTGTTGATATGATTTTTCTGATCATTCTTGATTCCATATTGAGACTAAATATTTTTCTCACATACATATTGTAGGATCATAAGAACATAGAATTAGAACAAGAAGTGACTGTGGAAGCCATCTTAACATAATAATTTTATAATTGAAAAAATAATTCTAGAGTAATAACATGACTTACCAAAGGTCATAAGGGGAATATGTAGTCAAGTGAAATGAAGAAGCATTTATTAAACACCTGCTATGTCACTGTAATAAAAAGTGGAGGATAGGGGCAAAGCAAAGATGGCAGAGTAAAAACAGGAACTTGCTTAAGCTCCCCCTCCAACTACCTCCAATACCTGTAAAATATGACTCTAAACAAATTTTAGAGCTACAGAACCCACAAAGTGACAGAGAGAAACAAATTCCCCACTGAAGGCAACCTGGCAGACTGACAGGAAGGATATATCACACCAGACTGGGAGCCAAGCACGGTTTCAAGTGAGTTGTAGGGTCCCAAACAGCAGAACAGATTTCAGGAAAGTGAATCACTGAGAGTAGGGGCAGTTTCCAAAATTCTCAACCTATAAATGCCAAAGAAAAAGTAAAGGGTCAGTGAGGAACCCTGTTGATTCAGGGTGAGAAAAAGAGCACATCCTGGCCCCTGCCTCCAGGGTGGTGGAGGTGACAGCATCTGCAACTGCTGCTGCTTCCAGCTCCTGGCCAACAGATTGTAGGGGGACCAAGTGACTGTCCAGAGGGCATTTGCAGGAATCTCTCTGCTGGCACTGAGACAGGATTCTCTTACTTTGCCCTACTTGCATCTAGGTTGCAGTCATCAGTGGTGGAGCACTGGTGTGGCAGAGTTTATTGAGGCTGTGGAAAGAAAGTCTTCCTCACAGTTCTGAGGCAGGTACTTGGAAAAACTCTGAAAACAGCTGTGCAAACCCCAGTAATTTGGGACACAGCACTCTCCAATCTGGAAGCAGAGTTCTACCATAGCAAAGAGCTCAAAAGTCAAGTAATTGGCTGGCAAGATGAGCAAACAAAGGAAAAACAATCAGACTATAGGAGCCTATTTTGGGGCACAAAGAAGATCAAAACATAGAACCAAAAGAAGACAACAAAGTCAAAACTTCTGCATCAAAAGCCTACAAGAAAAGTATGAGATGGTTACAGGCTATGGAGGAGCTCAAAAAGAATTGTGAAAATCTAGTAAGAGAAGTAGAGGAAATATTGGGAAGAGAAATGAGAATGATTCAAGAAAATCATGAAAAACAGGTCAATAGCTGGACTGAAGAAAATAACACCTTAAAAAATAGGCTAACTCAAATGGCAAAAGAGGTCCAAAAAGCCTATGAGGAGAAGAATGACTTAAAAAGCAGAGTTGGCCAGATGGAAAAGGAATTTCAAAAATTCACTTGCAAGAATAATTCCTTCAAAATTATACTGGAGCAAATAAAAACTAATGACTTTATGAGAAATCAAGATGCTATAAAACAGATCCAAACAAATGAAAAAATGGAAGGCAATGTGAATTATCTCACTGAAAAAAAAAAAACACTAACCTGGAAAATAGAAACAGGAGAGATAATTTTAAAATTATTGGACTACCTGAAAGCCATGATCAATGAAAGAGCCTAGATATCGTCTTTTAAGAAATTCTCAAGGAAAATTTCTTTGATATTCTAGAACCAGAGGGCAAAATAGAAATTGAAAGAATTTGATGATTGCCTCTTGAGAAAGATCCCAAAAAGAAAACTCCTAGGAATATTATAGCCAAATTCCAGAGTTCCCAAGTAGAGAAGAAAATGTCACAAGCAGTCAGGAAGAAACAATTTGAGTACGGTGGAAATACACAAGGATAACACAAGATCTAGCACCTTCTACATTTAGGGATTGAAGGGGTTACAATATGATATTCTGGAGGTCAAAGGAGCTAGGATTAAAACCAAGAAACTGCAAAACTACCCTGCAAAACTGAGGATAATGCTTCAGGAGAAAAAATAGTTATTCAGTGAAAGAGAGGATCTTCAAGCACTGTTGATGAAAAAACCAGAGCTTAACAGAAAATTTGACTTTCAAATACAAGAATCAAAAGAAGCATGAGAGGGTAAACAGGAAAAAGAATTCATAAGGACTTATTAAAGATTAACTGTTTGCATTCCTACATGGAAAAGAAAATTGTAACTCATGAGACTTTTCTCAGTAAGAGGATAGTTGAAGGGAATATATATGTATACATGGATATACATACATACATACATATATATACACACACATATATATACACATATATACATATGTGTATGTATGTATGTGCATGTGTATGTATGTGTATATGTATGTATACATACTCCTATATGTTTATATAGGAGGGTATATGGGAATATGAATACATGTGTGAGTATGTGCAGAAATATACATAGACAGAGAGCACAGGACCAATTGAATAGGAAGTGATGATACTTATAGGTGAAATTAAGAGATAAGAGGGGAATATAGTGAGACAAGACGGGGAGAGATAGAATGGGGTAAATTATCTCATATAGAAGAGGCAAAGGAAAACTGTTACAATGGAAGGGAAGAACAGGAAGGTAAAAGGGAATGAGTCAACCTTATTCTCATTGAATTGGGCTTAGGGAGGGAATGACATACACATTAAACAGGGTATCTCACCCTACAGAAGAGTAGGAGGAAATGGGACAAAAGCGGGGATGATGGAAGGGAGGTCAGGCTGGGGGGAGAGAAGTGGGAAGCACCCACTTTTGAAAAGGGACAGGATCAAAGTAGAGAATAGAACTAGTGGGAGTGGGATAGGAGGGAGGGAAATATAGTCATTCTCTCACAATATATCCACTATGGAAATGTTTTGCATAGCTACATATGTACAACCTATATTGAATTGCTTATCTTCCAAGTAAGGGTGGGTGACAAGGGAGGAAGGAAAAGAATTTTGAATTCAAAGGTTTATAATAATATATTATTATTATTATTTTACATGCAACTGGGAAATAAGATATATAGGCACTGGGGGATAGAGATCCACCTTGCCCTACTGGAAAATTGGAGGTGGGGATGGGGGAAGATATGGGAGAGAGGAGATTGAGGGAGGGGATATTCAGTGGGATCACTGTTTTGGGGTGGCGAGTAGGGGAAATTGGGGAGAAAATGTGTAACTCAAAATCTTGTGGAAATGAATTATGTAAATTTAAAAAAAAGAACCAAAATCCTACAATATGTTGTTTATAAGAAACACATTTGAAGCTGAAGGATATACACAAAGTAAAGGTAAAAGGCTGGAGCAGAATATTATGCTTCAGGGGCAGCTAGGTGGTGCAGTGAGTAGAGCACTGGCCCTGGAGTCAGAAGGACCTGAGTTTGGATCCAGCCTCAGACACTTAACACACACACAAACAAAACCTAGCCGTGTGACCTTGGGCAAGTTACTTAACCACAATTGCCCTCCAAAAGGCAAAAAAAAAAAAAAAAAGAATATTATGCTTCAGCTAAAGGAAAAAAAAAACAGGAGTAGCAACCCTGGTCTCAGAAAAAGCAAAAAGCAATCTAATTAAAAGATATAAGGAAGGAAATTACATCCTACTAAAATGTACCATAAATAACAAAGTAATATCATTACTAAACATATGCAAAAAGTGGTACAGTATCCAAATTCGAAGAGAAGAATTTAAGGGAGTTACAAGAAGAAATAGACAATAAAACTATTCTTGTGGGGGACCTTAACCTTCCCCTTTCAAAACTAGAAAATCTAACCACAAAATAAACAAGAAATAAGTTAAGGAGATGAACAGAATTTTAGAAAAGTTAGATATGGTTGACCTCTGGAGAATACTGAATGGGGACAGAAAGGAATACACCTTTTTCTCGTTGGTACACAGTACCTACACAAAAACTGCATTAGGGCACAAAACCCCTCACAATCCAATGCAGAAGGGCAGAAATATTAAATACATCCTTTTCAGATCAAAGTACAACAAAAAATTACATGTAATGAATGCCCATGGAAAGATAGACTAAAAATTAATTGGGAACTAAATAATCTAATCCTAAAGAATGAGTGAAACAAGAAGTCATAGGAGCAATAACTTCATCCAAGAGAATGACAACAATGAAAGAACATGCCAGGATTTATGGAATGCAGCAAAAGTGGCTCTTAGGGGAAGTTTTATATCTCTCAATGCTCATATAAATGAAATGGAGAAAGAGAAGCACAATGAATTGGGCGTTCAACTAAAAAAGCTAGAAAAAGAATAAATTAAAATCCCCAATTAAATACCGAATTAGAAATTCTGAAAACTAAAGGAGAGATTAACAAAATTGTCATTAAGAAAACTATTGAGCTAATAAATAAAACTAAGAGAAGAAGAAAAAGACAAAGTAGCAGCAGTAGTAGTAGTAGTAGTAGTAGTAGAAGAAGAAGAAGAAGAAGAAGAAGAAGAAGAAGAAGGAGGAGGAGGAGGAGGAGGAGGAGGAGGAGGAGGAGGAGGAGGAGGAGGAGGAGGAGGAGGAGAAGGAGGAGAAGAAGGAGAAGGAGAAGGAGAAGGAGAAGGAGAAGGAGAAGGAGAAGGAGAAGGAGAAGGAGAAATCACCAGTACAAAAACTGAAAAGGGTGAATTCACCACCAATTAAGAGAAAATTAAACCAATGCATATGGGATATTTTGTCGAATTATATGCCCATAAATTTGACCATCTTAGTGAAATGGATGAATATTTACAAAGATACAAATTCCCCAGATTTATAGAAGAGGAAGTAAAATACTTAAAAATCCCCATCTCAGAAAAATAAATTGAAGAAGTCATTAAGGAACTCCCTAAGAAAAAATATCTAGGGCCAATGTATTTATAAGTGAATTTTATCAAACATTTGAAGAACAATTAATTCCAACATATATAAACTATTTGGGAAAGTAGGCAAAGAATTTGGTACTACCAAATTCTTTTTATGATACAAATATGGTACTAATACCTAAACTAGGAAGAGTCAAAACAGAGAAAGAACATTATACACCAATTTCCCTAATTAATACAGACACAAAAATTATAAACAAAATATTAGCAAAGATATTGCAGCAATTTATTTCAAGGATGATATACTATAACCAGGTAGGATTAATACCAGAAATGCAGGACCGGTTCAATATTAGAAAAACTATCAACAAAACTGACCATATCAAAAACAAAATGAACAGAAAATATATGATTTATCTCAATAGAGGCAGAAAAAGCTTTTGACAAGATAAAATACCCATTTTTATTAAAAATACTAGAAAGCAAAGGAATATAATAGAGTCTTCCTTAAAAAGGAATGGGTAGCATCTATCTAAAACCATCAGCAAGCATTATATATAATGTAGATAAGCTAAAAGCATTTACCATAAGATTGGGGGTGAAACAAAGATGTCCATTATCACCACTGTTATTCAATATTGTACTAGAAATGTTAGCTTTAGCATTAAGAGAAGAAACATAAATTGAAGGAAGCAAAATAGTCAAAGAAACAAACCTATCAGTCTTTGCAGATGATAGGATAATATAGAGAATAATAGAAAATCAAGTAGAAATTATTTGAAATAATACATTTAGCAAAGTTGCATGATATAAAATAAACCAACATAAATCATTGGCATTTCTATATATTATTAACAAAGTCTAACAGCAAGAGATAGAAAGAGCAATTCCATTTAAAATTATTGTAGACATTATAAAATATTTGGGATTCCAGCTGTCAAAACAAACCAGGAACTATATGAATACAATTACAAAACACTTTTCACACAAAGAAAGTCAGATATATATGTATATAAGTTGCTAATGGGTAGGCTGAGCCAATATAATAAAAATGACAATTCTACCTTAATTAATTTACTTAGTAACATACCAAACTACCAAAAATTATTTTATAGATATAGAAAAAATAATAACAAAATTCATCTGGATGGACAAAAGGTCCAGAATATTAAGGGAATTAATGAAAAGAAACACAAGGGAAGGTGGTCTGGCTATATGCTATTTTAATTGTATTATAAACCAGCAATCATCAAAACTAATTGGTACTGGCTAAGAAATAGAGTTGTATATCAGTGGAATAGGGTAAATACACAAGACACTGTAGTTAGTGCCTATAGTAATCTACTGTTTGAAAAACCCCTAAACTCTAGCTTCTGGGATAAGAATTCAGTTTTTGAGAAAAATTGCTGGGAAAACTAGAAAATAGTATGGCAGAAACTGGGCACAGACCAACATCTTATATCCTACACCAAAATAAAGTGAAAATGGGTACATCATTTAGATCTAAAGGCTGATATTATAAGCAAATTAGAAGAGCGAAGAATATATGGAGAAGGGAAGAATTTATTACCAAACAAGATACAAAGGACACTATGAAATGCAAAATGGCTGGTTTTAATTACATTAAATTGGAAAGTTATTGAACAAACAAAGTCAATGCAACCAAGATTACAAGGAAAGCAGAAAGATGGGGAACAATCTTTTATAGCCAGTGTCTCTGATAAAGACCTCATTTCTAATATATATGGAAAACTGAGACAAATTTCTAAGAATACAAGTCATTCCCCAACTGATAAATGGTCAGAGGAGGTGAACAGGCAGTTTTCAGATGAAGAAATTAAAGCTATCTATAGTCATATGAAAAAACCCTCTAAATCACTGCTGATTAGAGAAACACAAGTCAAAACAACTCTGAGGCACCACATCACACTTGTCAGATTGGCTAACATGACAAAACAGGAAAATGATAAATGTTGGAGATGTGGGAAAACAGGAATACTAAAGCATTGTTGCTATAATTATGAACTAATCCAACCATTCTGGAGAGCAATTTGGAACTATGTGCAAAGGGCTATAAGGCTGCATACATACCACCCTTTGATGCAGCAATACAACTTCTAAGTCTGTATCCCAAAGAAAGAAAACTTAAAAATGGGAAAAGACTTCCATGTATTAAAAATATTTATAGGGGCGGCTAGGTGGCGCAGTGAATAGAGCGCCGGCCCTGGAGTCAGAAGTACCTGAGTTCGGAGCCGGCCTCCGACACTTAATCCACACAAACAAAAAAACCTAGCCATGTAACCTTGGGCAAGTTATTTAACCCCAATTGCTTTAAAAAAAAATATTTATAAAAGTTCTTTCTGTGGTGGCCAAGAACTGGAAATTGAGGGGATGCCCATCAATTGGGGGAATGTCAGAACAAATTGTGGTACATGAATGTAATGGAATACTATTGTGCTATAAGAAATTATGAACAGGCAGACTTCAGAAAAACCTGGAAAGACATATGAACTGATGCTGACTGAGTGGGGCAGAACCAGGAGAACATTGTACACAGTTACAGCCACAGTGTTCAATGATGACTAATTTTGATAGACTTACCTCTTCTCAGCAATGCAAGGATCTAAGACAACTCCATAGGACACATGATGGAAAATGTCATCCACATCCAGAGAAAGAACTATGGTGTTTGAATGCAAATTGAAGCATACTATTTGCACTCTTTTTTTTCCTTTTGTTGTTTTGTTTCTTCTTTCTTGTGGCACGTCCTATTGGTTGTAATACTTCTTTACAGCATGAGTAATGTGAAAATATCTTTAATATGAATGTATATGTAGAACCTATATCGGATTGCACACCGTCTTGGGGAGGGGAGGGGAGAAATTAGAAAACTCAAAAGATTATGGAAGTGAATGTTAAAAACTATAAATAAATGAATGAATGAATAGATAAAAAATAAATAAGCAAACAAATAAATAAATAAATAAACAAAATTTAAATAGATGTTGAGGCTTGGGATGCGAGGGGGTGGAGAGGCATTTCAGGACCACAAGGTTGGAAGTCCAGGATCAAGGGTCACACCCCGGTCCGGTTTACAGGTTATGTGCTTTGACTGTGACAGCGCGAGTCTGAGGACTGAGCAAGAAGCACCATAGCAGGACCAAATGAACCCAGAACTCCCAGACTACTGGGACTGAACAGGAGAACTGACAGGGTGCACACACAGAATTACCAAATGAGCCTGGAGAACCTGCTCAGCTACTTTAACTGGAGCTCTGGCAGGGTCCACCCCCACCTGTGCACTAGACGCCCAGGACAGCCAGGATTCCTTCACCCTGGACTCCAAGACCTAAGGGTGGATGGCATTGGTGCCCCAGGCTGTGAACACCAAGCGCAAGTGGGAGGTGGGAGAGGAGCACTGGGGAAAGAAAGAAAGGCTATCCGCAGGAGACATGTATGCACTGGCTGAAGAAGTACCTGGAGATGGGGAAGGAGGCTCAGAAGAGGATAGACCCTCCTTCTGCTCGAGTGACCAGCCCCCAGTGGGGAGGTGACCCTGTGGTGTGGGGGCCCAAGACTTTTACCCTGAGGAGATTTCATTGACTTGTCTGAGGGATGGGGAGTAACAGCTTCAGGACTAGCAGTTCGTTGAGATCAGGCCCACAGGAGCTTGGACGTTCCAGAAGTGGGCAGCTGTGCAGATGACCTCGAGCCAGGAAGAGAAATATACCTGCCGACTTCAGCAGGAGGGACCACCTGAGCCCCTCACCCTGAAGGGGAAGCCACAGGCCTCTTCCACCATGCTCTTTGTGGGGGGCATTGCTGTTGGCTGCTCCCTCATTATAGCCTTTGCTGAGTTGGGATCTGGAGGAAGAATTCAGGTGGTAAAAGAAGGTGATTATGTTCAGGCTGCAGGAAATGACAGTGCACAGGGGTCAGATGGCTCTCTCACAGCAAAAGCTTGAGAGAATTGCCTGGTATAGACCTGAGAAAGAAAATAAGTGTGCAGTTCCTGTTTTGTTTCTGTTGACTCCTGGATTCTCTCTCCAGCTTTGGTCCCTTCAGTCATACCTGTACTCTACTGACCCAAGTCCAGGGAAGTATGATTAGGGCTTTAATCATGTTCTCTAAGGCATTCCTCCCCCACCCTCTTTCTTTATGTCTCACTCTGCAGGGAGACAACCAACAGTAAGGGCCAGGAGGCTTTGGAAATGAATCCTCCTTCACATTTGATGTTGCATTGACCTCTGGGGTACTTGTTTGACTGCAAAAACAGACTAATGAATTAATGTTCTTGAGTCTTGAGCTTTTCTTCACAATCTCAACTGAGCTTCACATTTGGGTGGGGATTGTGGAGGACAGAATGACAAGGTGGAGATGTTCTGGCCATTTGAAGGCGAAAATAAACGAAAGTTTGGAGAGATATAATATATAATATGCTATTATATATTATATATACATTATATATAAATGAGTAATCAATTGTAATTATATATTATATATATAAAAATGAGTAATCAAGTGATATATATGTATATATATATGTGTGTGTGTGTGTGTGTGTGTGTGTGTGTGTGAGTAAAATGAGTAATCAAGTAATATATCACTTGATTACTCATTTCCTTGTTTCTAAGGAAAATCTGGTACTGAGAAGTTAAGTATGATTTATTTTGGAGGATGACAAGGACCAATTGTAGTGAAAGAACCCCTATTCTGGTCAATAGAGGACAGGCAAAGATACCCAGAGGCCAGTTTGGGCCAAGATGAGTTGAACAGACTTTTGTGTAGGCATTGTTTGCTTGCAAATAAGAAATGGAGGATTGGGGTGGGGGGCATGCAAGGAACAAGAATGTAAAAAGAGAAAATACCAGCACATGATTGAACCAGTGTGTTGGTGGTGTTTGGATACATATCCAAAGGAAAGAGGGAAACAAACAAAGATAATATACTCAACCCTCTTCCAGAATCTTTGGACAGCTGTCTCATCTCTATGTAAACCACTCCTGGGTCCAGAATAGATGAGCCTTGAGGTCCCTGGAGGTTTCTACTATCCACAAAGGACTAGGGATTTTCTTCAGATGATCCAGAAGTACACGTCTACAAGTTTGACAGCTGTGGGAGTAGTGAGAAGGACCTCAGCAGGAGCCCTTAGTAGATATATGGGTTGACAATTGTGAGAAAATTCCTTGAATCAATCATTGTTTCTGAGTTTCTGGTTAGGATAACATAAGCCCTTGATTAAGGATCTCTAAAGAGATGGTTCAGTGTCCTAGCCATGCAGGGTTAGGGTCAAACAATTCAATAAAGTTTTGTCAGTTTCTATACTTGCATAATTACAGTAGTCAGTTACAGATGAAACTACTTAGAGAGCTTACAATGAACTAGTTTTAAGAAGGGAGGTTTACATGTCACCAAGGTAACCAAGAAAACTTAAGCAGAAACCATGCAAAGCAATGCAATAATTATTACCAATGATAATTAACATTAAGTTTCCTTAAATCCTAGTAACCCATTCTCTATATTCATTTGATCAGCACATTTTGAGTGCCAGATGTCTCATGTACTTCTCTGGTTCCTAGATACCTTTTGTTAGACAGTAGTTTTTATTCTCAGGACAGCTCTAAAAGGGATTCTGCTTTTATGGTTCCAAATATAAAGGTTCTTAAATAATTCTGACTTCACATAATTTAGTATAATCACTTAAAAATTGTTCTTCAATCTTGAAACTTCAGAGAATTTCAGTTTATATACCATTTGCTATTTCTACCTTACCTAAATCCTATATCTTACATAAGAATTTTTAAAAAATTAATGAGAGTTCAACTGTAAAATGAACTCCTCTACTTTTTTTTTTAAAGCAATTGGGGTTAAGTAACTTGCTCAAGGTTACACAGATAGTCATTATTTATGTGCGGGTGCTCATTTTCTGAGGCCGGATCTGATCTCGGGTCATCCAAACTCTGAAGCCGGCGCTCTTACTCACTGCGCCACCTAGCTGCCCCTTTAGGGCAATTGGGGTTAAGTAACTTGCCCAAGGTTACAGGGCTAGGTTTTTGTTTGTGTGGATTAAGTGTCAGAGTCCGGCTCCGAACTCAGGTCCTTCTGATTCCAGGGCCGGCGCTCTATTCACTGTGCCACCTAGCCGCCCCCTCCTCTACTTTTTAAAATGATGACAGATGCTTTTGAAATGGGAAAATAATTTTACTTTCTTTACCATTATCAATAAAATTTATGTGTAGAATCCTTAATCCAGTTTTGAGAACTTATTACTAAAATGTTTTCAAAGTCTGAATTTACATGATAGATAAATGTGGAGGCCAATCATAAAATCCAGTTGCTGTCTCAAAATTTGCCATTTATTTAGAAAATTTTACATTATATCCTTGTCTAATCATTTCCCCTTAGGAGGATATCAGCCATATATTATAATTTGAGGACAAATATAGTTTAAAATTGTAAGATGTTCATACTTCCCTCCTATTATGGTAACTTAGAGATATTCCATTATCAATCTATTATTTGATAGATTTAATATTGTATTTACTAAACTTTTTGATTATAGAAATTAGCCATAAAAGAAAAAGAAGGAAACATAGTTGTAATCATGTCACATATAATAGAGGGAAAAACAAAACAACAACAACAAAAAAAACCAACAACTGCCTTAGCTCTGTTTGATTCCAGGCATGAATCATATCTGACAGTCAATTGTTGTCACAGGGTATCAAAAGCAAGGCTCAGGATTAACCAGATGGGAAAATTTCCTTTTCAGGAAGGAAATAGCACAATTGTTAAATAGAATCAGGAGAATCTTGGACCATCCAAAAGTCTTTTCCAAAATTTTGCCCAGAAATAGGCATCCAACTTTAGCAATTCCCAGACTGCAGCAATGCTAATTTTTACTACTGGCTTCATGACAATTCAAACAACTATCCCTGTAATCAAAGCTCAGAGCAATAGTAAATTACAGTCCAAAAAATTTTGCCTTAAATAGCAAAATTTCTCTAACCACAACTTTAGGCATGGATATCTTTCCTGATGTTTACCTAACACTTAATGTTTCATTTATCTTTTACTTATAAATTAAAAGCACCCATATTTAGGGGCCTGACATACAGGATACACCATCATTAATATGTTGAAACTACATCTTTAAACCATCATGTATACTTGGCTATATAAAATAGCCAAGAATATCAAATGAAAATTTGCTATTAAATGTTATTTTCTGCTTTATAACAAAATATTTATTTTATTAACAATTTAATAGTTTTAAAATGCCTATTATTTTTATCACATCCTTTTAAAAGACCAATTTATGTGTGACAGCATCCAGATTAAAAAAAAAGTTGTTCTGGGGGGCAGAGCCAAGATGGCAGAGTAGAAACAGCACTTCCACAGGTCATTCTGACTCTGGGGCCGTCACTCTTACTCACTTCTCCACCCAGCCGCCCCTTTGCATCAGTTCTTTTTTTTTATTTTTTAATGTTAATAGTTGCAAAGCTGTGGAGCCAAGATGGCCAAGTACAAACAGCACTTCCAAGGTGCTCTCTCCAACACCACTTCAAAATCATGTAACAGAGGACTATGAACAACTTCTGGAGCTCCAGCACCTATAGAACAACACAGAGAAGCTAACCTCCCATTGAGGACAGCCCAGCAGCCCTTCAGGGAGCAGCCAGTGCAGCACTCTGGGACCAGCCAATGCAATGCTCTGGGAGCTGAGCCCAGGCCCACTTGAGCTGTGGTTTTAGCCCCAGGGCAACTAGGCCAGCAGCCAGCTGGAGGGACCCCAGAACACCAGCAGCTGTGGCAATTCCAGAAAATTATCAATACAGACATGCCTAGGACAAAGTGAGAGGTTAGTGCCCTATGGACTTTGGGACCAGTATTTGGGGAACACATCAGGCTTCTTCCCCTGGGGGATAGAAGTGGCTGAGGGGAAACATCACAGATGCCATTTTGCAGCTTCAGTTGCAGCTTCAGCTCCTAGCCTGTGAACTGTATCTTTAATCTTTAGAGATCTTTAGAGAACTTTAATCTCCCTGGATCTGGATGGCAGTCTAGGGTAGAGGTGTTGGGGTGGGTATCCAGCTTGCTAGAGTGTGCAGAGGCTTCAAAGAGGCCACCCAACTAATTCCTCCGGAAGTTGTGAAGACCCCAACATTTGGAACAGAAGCTCCGCTGTCTGGTGGCAGAGTACTACTGTGGCAACAAGCCCAAAAGTCAAGTAATTAAGGGGCAACATGTCAAGGCAAAGGAAATAAATTAAATAGAAAACTTCAACATTAGACTCCTATTTGGGGGGCAAAGAGGAATGAAGCATGGAACAGGAGGAGGACTATGAGGTCAGAAATCCTGATCCAAAAGCCCGAAATGAAAACATGAGCAGTTTACAGGCCATAGAGGACCTTAAGAAGGATTTTAAAAAACAAATGAGAGAAGTGGAAGAAAAATTGGGAAGAGAAATGAGAAAGGTGCAGGAAAACTATGAAATGAGAGTCAACAACCTGACTGAGGAAAATAACACCTTAAAAAATAGACTAACTCAGGGGCGGCTAGGTGGTGCAGTGAGTAGAGCGCCGGCCCTGGAGTCAGAAGGACCTGAGTTCGGATCCGGCCTCAGACACTTAACCCACACAAACAAAAACCTAGCCGTGTGACCTTGGGCAAGTTACTTAACCCTAATTGCCCTAAAGGGGCGGCTAGGTGGCACAGTGAGTAAGAGCGCTGGCCTCTGAGTTGGGATGACCCGAGACCAAATCTGGCCTCAGAAAATGAGCACCCACACATAAATAATGACTAGCCGTGTAACCTTGAGCAAGTTACTTAACACCAATTGCTTTAAAAATGAATAAATAAATAAAAATAGACTAACTCAAATGGAAAAGGAGGCTCAAAAGGGAAATGTGGAGAAGAATGCCTTAAAAAGACAAATTTGCCAGATGGAAAAAGAATCTCAAAAGCTCACTGAGGATATTCATTTCTTCAGAGTTACACTGGAGCAAATGGAAGCTAGTGACTTTATGAGAAATCAAGATGCTATTAAACAGATCCAAACAAATGAAAGAATAGAAGGCAATAGGAAATATCTCATTGGAAAAACCACTGATCTGGAAAATAGATCCAGGAGAGAAAATTTAAAAATTATTGGACTACCTGAAAGCCATGATCAAAGAAAGAACCTAGAAATCATCCTTCAAGAAGTTCTCAAGGAAAATTACCCTGGTGTTTTGGACCCAGAGGACAAAACAGAGGTTGAAAGAATCCACAGATCACCTCCTGAAAAAGATCCCAAAAAGAAAACTCCTAGGAATATTATAGCCAGGTTCCAGAATTCCCAGATGAAGGAGAAAATACTCCAAGCAGCCAGGAAGAAACAATTTCAATATTGTGGAAACACAATCAGAATAGCACAGGACCTGGCAGCTTCTACACTGAGGGAACAAAGGGCATGGAATATGATATTCTGCAGGTCAAAGGACCTTGAGTTAAAACCAAGAATCACCTACCCAGCAAAACTGAGTATTTTGTTTCAGGGGAAAATATGCTCATCCAGTGGAATAGAGGACTTGCAAGCATTCTTGGGGAAAGAACCAGAGTTGAATAGAAAATTTGACATTCAGATACAAGAAACAAGAGATGCTTAAGAAGGTAATCAGGGAAAAGAAATCAAAAGGAACTTATCAAAGTTGAACTATTTACATTCCTACATGGAAAAACAATAACTATGACTGATGAAACCTTTCTCAGTATGAAAATAATTGAAGAAAGATATATGGGCATATGAATACATATGTGAATGTTTGTATTTATGTTTACAGTTATATATGGATAGAGGGCAAAGGTTGAATTTGGTGGGAAGGTATGATACTTAAGGGGTGAAGTTAAGAGGTGAGAGAATAAAGTGGCAAGAGGAGATGGGGAGAGACAGGGTAGGGTAAACTATCTCATGTAGAAGAGGCAAGGGGAAGTAGTTACAGGTGAGGGGAAGAACAGGAAAGCAAAAAGGCAAAACCATATTCTCATTGAATTTGGAGAGAATGACATACATACTAAATGGGATATCTCACCCTGCAGGAGAGTAGGGGAAAGGGGGATGAGAGGGGAGGTAATGGAGGGGAGGGTATTCTAGGGGGAGGGGAGGTTGGAAGTACCCACTTTCGAAGAGGGACAGGATCAAATTAGAGAATGGACCAGGTGCGAGGTGAGATGGGTGGGAGGGAAATATAAGCAGTCTTTTACAATATATCTACTATGGTAATGTTTTGCATAGCTATACATGTACAATACATACTGAATTGCCTATCTTCCCAGCAAGAGTGGGTAACAAGGGAGGAAGAGAATGGATCTGGAATTTGAAGTATTAAAATTAAATGTTTCAAATATATATAAATACTATTATTAATACTACTTTGCATGTAATTGGGAGATAAGATGTGCGGGCATTGGGGCACAGAGATCCTCCTTTCTCTAATGGAAAAGTCAAAGCAGGTATGGGAGAAGATAGGGGAGAGAGCAGATTGGATGAGGGGATATCTTGTGGGACTGCTATTCTGGGGTGGTAGGTAGAGAAAATAGGGGGAAAAATTGTAACTCAAAATCTGACAGAAATGAATGATGTAAACCAGAAGTTAATAAAGCATTTGTTAAAAAAAAATTGTTCTCTCTAACAGCATTTCTGTTACATTGGTTTCAGATTTCACAATGTAAGAGAATTTAGAAATACAATAATAATATAAAAAATATCATGTAGCTTCAGATGACATCACTTGCATTTCCAAATTTTCACATATAAAAATCAATGAACTTATTATCTTTGATATTTTAAACCTACTTTAGAGTTAGCAAGCATGGAGCAATTACATTGAATTAAAGAAATATATAGTGCTTAGCATATACCAGTAACTATGTTAAGCACTTAACAATCATATTATTTTGATCCTCACCAGAGCCCTGGGAGATAGATACCATTGTTATTTTTTTCTCTTTACAGATCAGTAAAATGGGGCAAACAGAGATAATATAACTTCCTTAATATTACTCAGCTAATAAATTTCTGCAACCAGAATTTAATTCAATTACTGATTGAGCTAAAATACACAGTACCAAGGTGTGAAAAGTGCAAATTTTATAGGCATGTATGATAAAGGAGCAGGGGCCTGTAAAGAGGCTAATTAAGAAGAGGTGTGAAGTTAAGAAAGGATATCCTTACCAGAGTGACTTGAGATGAACCAGGTTAGGGAGAAGCCCTGGAGTTTTCCTCATAAAGAATGGCAAGCTCACTAAGGCAGGAACTCAGAGATTGGAGCAAGAAGAACAGCAGACATCTCACTAGATGAGGGCTTGGTGTCAGATTACAGAGAAATAAATCTCCAGTGGTGGCTAGTCTGTTCCCACTGGTACCAGAGTACAGTGGCCCGAGTACATATCCAGTTCCACTTCTGACACCAATTAATGTCAGTGAGATGGAACTGGCTACCTGTGGTTGACTAGAGCTGAGCAAAGCAGGCTATAGATAGGAGACGCAGGAATCTAACAGAAGTTTAATTTCAAAGTCAGGGAAATAGCCTACAAGCAAGGACACATATGCTGGAGCCCCAATCCTTGTGGGGGAGTCCCATTTTAGCATGCGGAGATCTCAGTATTTATACCAATGTCTGTATAAAGAGTTGTAGTCCTGATAATGAGGGATGACAGCAACAATATGATAAGTTTAATTCATAGCAGGGCTTTCTGACCAGAAACTATTCTGGTATTTTGCACTATTCAGAGGGTGAGCAGAAAGTATTGTTGTTGTGCCAAGTTCAGTGCAGAGCTTGCTTATTAGATCTTAGCTCTGGAAAACAGGTTGTCTCCTAATATCTTAACAATAGTAATCATTTAAAAAATGTTTATAGATTAACTGACTATCTGGTTGGCTGTTTGAGTCATCTGATTTTATCTTGATGCTAGGAAAAATTCAGTATAGCCCTCATTATATTAAGTGGTCCCTCTACAGTCAGATAGAAGACAAGACTAAGAGTGGAAGAGCATAAATGGATTGTCAATGAATGGAACATTTAAATGAGTAAGATCACAAATGCATTTGAGCTTTTTGATTAATTGATTCTAATTAAAAAATTAGACTAGATAATTGTTAATTTTTATTAGGAAGTTAAAGGGTTAATGCTGTAGTCAAATTCTTAATTCTGCTGCTTATGTTTAGTTTGTGGAAATCAATCTTTTATTCTTTTGACAATTGCTGGGCATGTTAGAGTAAGGATTCTCATTGTTAGGCTGACAGTTCCTAATTACAGTGAACTGGTGCAGAAAATGTATCTCCAAAATTTATACAGCTAATCAACTTCAAACAATTACTTGAGGAGCTGCAGTCATTGTGGCCAATGTTTAATTTAATAACAAAAATATTAAGTTTTTTGTGCATGTGTTTTACAAGTAGAGGTTGTAATTTTCTTGTGACAGCAATAACCAAGTAGCCAATTGTGCAGTGTGAAACTTTAGTAAACTACACCCGTCCTAGTTTAAAAAAAAAAAATTGATAGAAATTCAGGTTTTCTATAATTGAGGGATCACAAAGAAGGTAGTTATTATATTTGAATGAACCTTCAAATTAGGAAAATATTATTTCCCTACATTTGCAATTTTTTTTCTGTATTGCAAAGTCCTATCAAAGTCATACTTATTTGGGGCACAATGGTCCTTATTAGCAAGACAGAATCCGTAAAGAAGAGTTGGCACTCTGCTTCTACAAATAGAAAAGTATTTCCTATAGAGCTGCAATCCTTAGCTTCCCCCTTCTGTTCCTAAAATAGCTTTGGTTTCTAAGGAAACATCATTTCTGACAGTACTAGATTAAGTTTAGAATCATGGTAAAAACTGAAGGACCCAAAAATATATTTTGTTATTGATTTTATTGATGGTCTAAACTTTTTTCATATAATGAAATCATCCACAGTTTTGAGGGTCTCATATAGAAAGATACTTGTTCTTAAAGGATAATTTTGTAAAGTCTGTTGCATTGATCCAGCTGCCTTCTTTTTTTTTAAACAATTATAAATCCAGTTTCAAGGTTTCTTGACTAGATTAAAAGTAATGAGTGAAGAAGATCTCTCAAGTAATGCTAGTGAGGGAAATTATTTTTTATTATATTAACAACCAACTATTAAATTAGGATCCAGGGTTGTTTTTTTTAATTGCCTTACTTAGGAACCATCCCCTGTACATCAGCTAGTCTCCCAAAGACAAGGCTGACAGATGAGATTGCCCAGATCCTCAAGAACATGCTCCTAGATGTTGTACAAGACTGCACCCAACTAGGGGAATTTACTTCTGTTTGGAGTATAAACAGAATCTAATCTAGGTGAATACCAACCCCAAAGCATTAAGCCCAGGTCCTTATATCATTCCACTGGTTTTTAGGGTAACCCAGCTCCTGAAGGAGAAAACCAAAAAGAGTGGACTGGGTAAAGAAGGATTTCTTTGTCCAGATTGCTAGAGGTGACTTAGTCAAGCCACATTCTCAGCAGGAGGAACTGAAGACTTTTCACCCACCTCTTCATTAATATGTCCACTTCCTCATTAATTGTTGACCAATTAACATTGATTTTCACCTGTCAGGGGCACCCCTTTTTCCAAAGTTATTTAAACATTTGGTTATCTCCATAGTTTTGTCTTTGGTTACCAAGAGAAACCATTGACCATCAATTTATTGATTATCAGCTAGCCTAATTAATAAATTGATTAATAATTGCCCAGGAACTATGTCTTTTGGGCTTTTCATTCATCACATTGGTCTCTATGAAGTAGTTTTCTCTTTTGAGTTAGGTGGGTCATTGTTTGGCTCATTGCTTTACATGGAAATTGATGTTTTTTGTTTCTGTTGGGGTGACTGATTTGGCATCACAAATGTAGATGTATATTCATATAGATACATGCATATCTACATGCCTATATGTATACATTATACCTGTATAATATGTATATAATATACCTGTATTTATGTGGTATATGAAGGACCTATAATTTCATAAACATGAAGATGTCCTTCTATCAAAGTCAGATTTCTATATATCCATGACTTAGTAAATAAATTCCTGTATTAACTCCACCTCATCTCTCTTATATTCCTAACATTAGTAAAGTTTAGCACATTCAGTAGGAAAATATATGAATCAAAAAGATATTCTTCCCATCTGTAGATTATCAGTCCCCAAGTCTACTTGTATTAATTACTTTTTTCACCTGTGCTACCCCTAAATTTATAAACTACTTTCCTGCTTTCAAGGCATGGTCTTTAAAATTCAAAAAAATATTTACCTGCTTTTAATTGCTGAGTATGTAAAGAAAACTCATTCTCATTTTATGTTGATGATCCAGCTTTTCTAAAAAAGTTAATAAGAGCCAGGGGATTGTCAGTCTTGTAATTTTTCTGCATTCCCTGTCAATCTCTTTAAATACCTATTGTACTAATCCTTCAAAGATAGTGGGAGCTAGGGGCGGCTAGGTGTCGCAGTGAATAGAGCGCCGGCCCTGGGATCAGAAGGACCTGAGTTCATATCCGGCCTCCGACACTTAATCCATACAAACAAAAACCTAGCCGTGTAACCTTGGGCAAGTTACTTAACCCCAATTGCCCTAAAGGGGCGACTAGGTGGAGCAGTGAGTAAGAGCGCCGGCCTCAGAGTTTGGATGACCCGAGATGAGATCCGGCCTCAGAAAATGAGCACCCAGGCATAAATAAGGACTAGCCATGTAACCTTGAGCAAGTTACTGTAATGGAAATGCAAATTTAAAGATCTTCCCTGCCCCTAGCTTAAGTGCACCTGAAGCCTGTGGTGGGAGGCTTGTTTTTCAGGAAAGCCCCCACCTTGATACTTTGTGATTGGGCAGTGGGTCCAGAAGGTTGTTACATTCTCTGAGCCAGGAGAAGGCTATATAAACCCTTAGGAGAGGCTTTGCTTTGGGGCTCACTTTGAGAAGTGTTGTGTGATTTGACCAGATGAGACTCTGGGAAGCCGTTGTTGAGAGCCCCCCGGCTTTGAAAACCCAGATGTTGATGCTTCCCTCTCTGGTAACTGTGATTTGGTATTGATATAATGGTTGGACAGTTTGGAAGCCTGTCTGATCTGTAAGTTCTGTAACTCTGAAGTTCGGGGTGCTGACCTTTTTCCCCTGAACTAGGTAATGTATGTTTGTTTGATTAAAGTAAGCTTGTTAACCCATTTTGAGTTGCTTTCCTTTTGAAAAGCAGATCTAAAAGATCTAAAAAAGATCTAAAAAGAAAAGATCTAAAAAGAAAAGATCTAAAAACCTGTGTTGGCAGTCACCCTGGGGATATTGGGGTGCTTGCTGCTAGTTACTTAACCCCAATTGCTAAAAAAAAAAAAAGATAGTGGGAGTTTCTTCCTTATCTAATGATAAGGATAAGGATGATTCAGATATATCTAAAATTGTTGCCACCAAACCATACAAAGATCTTGTCTCTAACTGTCCAAATACTTAAAGCTATTTTTCTTCCAAACCACCCTTACCCATATGTCAACAGTAAAATTAGCCTTTATAACAACCCCCATAGACTACAATAAATATTTTAGTCCAGGCCTAGCTTAGATTAGTCCAAAAATTAAAATTCAGTGGTGCCTTCATGGATCATAAAATTTAACAAAAGCAATTTTACTGATAATAAGATTAAAAAATATTTAATTCGTGATTAAATTTAGATAAAATACCATTGCCCTACATCTCTCCATTCACCATGCAAATTGGCAATGAATGCTAGGGCAAAAAAGTAGGGCAATGGGAATTTTGTTAAAATGTCCAGCTCCCAATCTCCATATGAGTTGGACTTTTAGCATTGCAGAAAAAATTTATTGAATTGTTTGAAAAAAACCCTTGTGGGTTAGAGAACAGAATTGTTTAATGTTTAACTCAGTATGTATGCATCATACTGATCCCAGAGACTGTACAGAGAAGCAAGAGATTACTGCAAAGAACATAAGGTGTTTGCTTCAGTTATATATTTCAAACAACTTCCACATTTTATTCAGACAACTGTCCATGCATTGGACATGCTATAGTTTCTTTGTTCCTTTATGTGAACAATATATGATATAAAACTTACTGATTTTAGTTGAGTGGGCCAAACCCTCTTCAACCCTCTCCTCTGCCAGACAAATTAATAACTTCTTTCTTAAACTCTTTTTTTTTCCAGTTCTGAGTTGGTTCTCAACTAACAGTACCCGTTAGACCTCAGGACTGACTGAGTGCTGAATATTGCCTCCTTGCTTCCTTAGGGAGAAACTACCTCAGCATATATAAGACAAATATGTTCCTATTGATTCATAACCTTTGACCAAGAGATCGTATTACGACATATATGTCAAAAGGAGAAAAACAATATTAAGAAATGTCCCATATATACTAAGATATTTATGATAACGTGTTTTGTAGTTATTGGAATTAGAAACAAAGTAAATATGCATTGATTTGGGAATGGTTAGACAAAAACTGCATCAATTGATATATGTTATCCAAAGTTTCTGTGAAGACATTCATCTATTTAATCATTTTATTTTTTTATAGCACAGTAGCATTTAACTACATCTATATACCATAATTGGTTCAGTCATTCCCCAAATGACACTCGTTTAGTTTACAGTTATTTAACTCCACAGAAAAAGGGTTTCTACAGATATTTTAGTTCATATGGGTCCTTTTCAGTTAGACAATAAACATTTAGGGAATACCAACTATATGCTAAGCACTGTGCTAAGTGCAGGAGATACAAACAAAAAGACAAAATTCTTCCCTTCAGGGAGCTCATAATCTAATAAAGGAGAAAATAAGAAGATGGATGTGTACAAACAAGCTATATAGAGGATAATTAAGAGGTAAATAAAAGCAGGGAGGCACTGTAACCTATTATTGTCATTAACTTTTTAGAAAAGTCGTATCATCTACATAAAATGAAAATAAGTTATCTTTATATATTCAGCAATTAAAAGCAAGGGTAAATATGCTTTTGAAATTTAAAGACTGCCTCAAAGGCAGGGCAGTTGTTTATAGATATGATAGGTTGGGAAAGGTTTCCTATGGAAGATGGGATTTTAACTCGGACTTTGTGATGTTAATGGAATCTGAAGATCTTCCAAGCCCCTTTGTATTGGCAAGTAAGCAGGTACTGAGCACCTTATTTCAAGTGAACACCTTGTTTAAGCTATTTAATTAACACAGAAGTAGTTAACACCTTGGGAGGAAGTTGCTGATATAACAGGAAGGGGCAGAATAGGGAGGAGCTATACTATATTTAGGGAAGAACACAAGCTGGATAGTTGGAGCTTCTTGGGATAAACATCTTGGAGGCAGGGCAGCTGCTGCCAGACTGAAGACTGAACTGAGAACTGAGAAGAGGAATGAAAATTGAGAACTGAAAAAGAATTTCTTAGAGCAAGCAACATAGAGGCTGGACAAAGAAATTTTGATTTTGAGAACCAAGCTTATGGTGCTGAAGACTTCTGAGGGCCAGCCAGAGCTGCAGAAGACTAAGGAAGCATGACTGTGGTGCTAGTATTTTGTGCAAATGTTGTTGTGACTTTGTTAACGTGCATGAATGTTCTTGTGACTTTGTTAAGCCTTGTCTTCCCAGGAACAGAGACTGTGAATGATTTGAGATGAACTGAACACTGTGAGCTTCAATGTGGAGCAGGAACTGCATGGAGAGCTGAACAAGGAACTGGGAACCTTTGAACCCAGGTGAGAGTTTGGTGGATTCAGGTAGGAGCTATCTGCCTGGATGAAAAGACCTCTCCATGGATACTGAGTAGTGACTGATGAAATTGTAACTTACTTCTGACTGAGGGGTGGATGGCTTGTGTATTTTCCACTACCCCTCAAGAGGGTACTAAATAGTGACTGATGGCTGAGTAGTGACTGATGATTGAATAGTGACTGATTTGTAACTTACTGTGCCCCATGGGTGGAGGACTTTGACTTTTTGTACTTTGTGTCCCTTCAGACACACTGTGAATGCCGTACCTTGATTTTCTGTAAACATTTTGCTCTGATTTTTTATTGAATAAATAGAGAGTTTGCTATACTATATAATCAGAATCTTGAAAGTTGTTCACAGCAGCAGTCCTCTACAAAGCTGCTTTTGCTTGGCTTTAGAGATTTGAAGGAAGCCAGGGAAGCCAGTAGGCAAAGCTGAGGAAAGAGAGCATTCTAGACATGGGGTATAGCCAGACAATATTCCTAGAGTTGGAAGATGGAGTATATTTTTCAAGAAGAAACAAGGAAGCCAGTGTCACTGGATCTAAAAGTATGACAGGGAATAGGGGAAAAGCAGGGGGTAAGGTATAAGAAGACAGGGAAAGTAAGAAGGGGTATTATTATAACGAGCTTTGAATGCCAAGCAGAGAATTATATATTTGATCCTGGAGGCAATAAGGAGCCAGTAGAGTTCATTGAATAGACAGATTTAACATGGTTGGACCTACACTTTAGGAAAATCAGTTTGGATGCTGAATGGAGGATGAATTGGAGTGGAGAGAGACTTGAAGCAGGCAGAGCCATCAATAATCATGAAGGGATGAATGCCTGCATCAGAGTGGTAGCAGTATTATTAGAAAGGAAGGCACATAAAAGAGAGATTGCAAAGGCAAAAATCGACAGGTCTTGGTAAAAGATTGGATGGATGGGGTGAGAGAGAGTGAGGAGTAAAGCATGACACTCTAGGTTTCAACTTGGTATTGTTTTTTTGTTTGTTTTTGTTTGTTTTCTGTTGTTTTGTTTTGTTTTTAAGCAATTGGGGTTAAGTAACTTGCTCAAGGTTACATGGCCAGTTATTTTTGTGTGGGTGTTAAGTATCTGAGGTGGAACCAATCCTGGCTCCTCCCTACTCTGGTGGGTGCTCTTACTCACTGAGCCACCTAGCCACCCCTCAACTTGGTATTATTAATGTATAGTGGGTTTTATTGTTTGTTTGTTTGCTTGGTTTTTGGAGGGCAATTGGGGTTAAGTGACTCACCCAAAGTCGCATGGCTAGTAAGTGTATCAAGTGTCTGAGGCCAGATTTGAACTCAGGTCCTCCTGACTCCAGGGCTGGTGCTCTATTTACTGTGTCACCTAGCCACCCCCTTGTTAATGTACTGTTACTGGAATGGGAAGATCTTTCTTGCCCATTACTAGGCCTATGTGACCTGCTTTGAGCTTGAGTCACATGGAGCTTGTGGTTGGAGGAGCTTACAGAATGAGTATGGCAGTAAATGAGAGAGTGAGGTAGAGGAAAAAGAAAGAGAGAGAGAGAGAGAGAGAGAGAGAGAGAGAGAGAGAAAGGGAGAGGGTGCAGAGAGAGGCAGAACAGCTTGCATGGGTGAGAGAGAGGCATTTTGCCTAAGGGAGCTTGTATGTGGGAAGGTCTGACATCAGGAAGGTTGTGGGGGGGGGGGGTGTAGTGCTACCTGCATTGTTAATGTGTTCCAACTTCTTTATTATCAGGGTGGATTTGGCTTTCTGGTAAATGAGTAAATATCTTGGTTTTGTCTTCAAAGAAGAGAGTCTGTTACATCATGAGATTCAAACCTGGAAATATGCCTGCATATTCATAGCAGCCACTGTGGGTATCACATTGTGATATAAACCTAAGGGGCTGATAGTATGGTGTTGCTTTCTACAGTAATAGGAAAGGTGTTTGTGTGTGGCAGGGAAGAGTTTGAGGGGAAAATAATGAGTTCTGTTTTGGACATGTTGAGTTTGAGATATCTGAAAGGCTGTTAGAAATATGAAATAGGAGATCAGCAGAGAGTTTAGAACATGATAGGTAGATTTAAGAATCATCAGCATTGGGTTGATAATTAATTTCAATAGTAATAAACATGTGCTATATTAAAATACAAATGTGATGCTACTGACCTAATATCAAGTAGGTATAAACATTTACTTTTTTCCTATCAGTGATGGTATATCTGTATTTATCCACCACATTTTGCCTTATGAATATTGCTACAATTTTATGAGAAGGTAAGTTGGGGTTGAGCAGTGGCTTTGGGAGTAAAACCAGCTTGTGAGTGGTGGGAATGACCAGTCAAGGCTCTGAGGGTGAAGAAGCCTGACTACAGACTGTGAGGGAGGGGTGAATGCCCTAAAAACGTATTGTATTCAGAGCCCAGGCAAGAGCATCGAGAGCTTGGAATGGAGCCCTGGAATAGGAGAGGAGAGCTGTCTCCATTGGCACTCAGGAAGAAGCTAGGTAGCCACAGACTCCTGGGGGAGGAGAAGGAACAGATTTAAGAACCTCTGCTAGCAGCCATCATGGGTATGCCAGAGTGGTTGCCACTACATCTATATAAGCAAAATAGAAAGCTTAGGTATTTTAGAAACCTAAGTAATACCAACTGAAAAGTGTTAAAATTCTACCCTGAATGAAACAAGCTTTGGAAATAACAAAGAAAGGTCACTGATATTGGTACAATTTGCTACATAAATGTGACATTGTGAAAAATACTCTCATTAAAATCATCTTGAAACTTGATCTACTATTCATATTTTCATAAATCACTGTCTTCAATATAAGAGAAAAATCTAGAGCATTTCACATTAATTCACTAAGTAACTAAAATCTAAAATAAATGTCACAAAATGTTCTTTGCATATTCATTAAAAGAAAAATGAGCTTTATAATATCCAGAGCCACTTTCTAAAAAAAAAAACAACCTATTCCAAAATAAAGAATAAAATCATATATTAATAAACTAATGGGCCTTATCCTACCACTGAAAAGTGATAGCTTAGTTCACTACAAGAAGTAATTTGCTAAATTAGACCAACTGGCCAAAAGAGTTAATGGACCTTCCTAAAGTGAATAGTGAATCATTTCTCAATAAAAGCAGTAATTTCTTATCTATGTATGCCCTTTACTATATTGATATCAGTGAATATCATCAATATATGTATTATAGGCTAACAAATGTTTTATTGCATTTTATTATTGAACTTTTTCAGGGCATATTGTCTATATAAAATGAGCTCTCTGTCTCTATCTCTGCATATTTCTTCATATACATAGTTATAGCTATATGTATAAGTAGACATAAATATATGAGCATAAGCCATATATTCACACAAACATGTGTACACATATAATTATAGGTCTCATTTCAGATGCATACTACATATAAATCAAATTTATAATACATAGACAAAATAATACATAATTCAATCTTTGTCAAGTCAAATCAACTACAATCATTTCTTATGCACTTATTATATGTCACTAACTGGTCTCACAGATGCAAGAAGAAAGATACTTCCTACACTCAAGGAGATGACATCCCTTTTTTTTTCTCCAAATGCTTTATTAACTTCTGGTTTACATCATTCATTTCTGCCAGATTTTGAGTTAATTTTTTCCCTGTTTTTCCCCTACCCACCACCCCAGAATGGCAGCCCGACAGGATATCCCCTCATCCAATCTGCTCTTTCCCATGTCTTCTCCCATACCCTCTTCAACTTTTCCATTAGGGCAAGGTGAATCTCTGTGTCCCAATGCCTGCACATCTTATCTCCCAATTATATGCAAAATAGTATTAATAATAGTATTTATATAAATTTGAAACATTTAATTTTAAAACTTCGAATTCTAAATTCATTCCCTTCCTCCCTTGTCACCCACTCTTGCTGGGAAGATAAGCAATTCGGTATATGTTGTACATGTATAGCTATGTAAAACATTACCATAGTAGATATATTGTAAAAGACTGGTTATATTTCCCTCCCACCTATCCCACCACCTACTTGGTCCATTCCCTACTTTGAACCTGTCCCTTCTCAAAAATGGGTGCTTCCAACCTCCCTTCCCCCCAGTATTACCTCCCTTCCATCATGCCCCATCTCGTCCCCCTCCCCCCCTACTCTTCTGTACGGTGAGATATCCCATTTAGTATGTATGTCATTCTATCCCTGACACAATTCAATGAGAATATGGTTTTGCCTTTTTGCCTTACAGTTCTTCCCCTCCCCTGTAATCACTTCCCCTTGCCTCTTCTCTATGTGATAGTTTGCTCACCTCCGTCTCTCCCCTTCTCCTCTTCCCACATTCCTCTCTCACCATTTAACTTCACCCCTTAAGTATCATCCCTTCCCACCAAATTTAACCTGTGCCCTCTATCCATGTACACCTGTAAACATATATACACACATTCACATATGTATTCATATGCCCATATACCCTTCTCCAACTATTTTCATACTGAGAAAGGTTTCATCAGTTACAATTATTGTTTTTCCATGTAGGAATGTAAATAGTTCAACTTTGATAAGTTCCTTTTGATTTCTTTTCCCTGTTTACCTTCTCAAGCATCTCTTGCTTCTGAATGTCAAGAATGCTTGAAAGTACTCTATTCCACTGAATGACCATATTTTCCCCTGAAACAAGATACTCAGTTGTGCTGGGTAGGTGATTCTTGGTTTTAATCCCAGCTCCTTTGCCCTCTGGAATATCATATTCCATGCCCTTTGTTCCCTCAATGTAGAAGCTGCCAGATCCTATGTTATCCTGACTGTGTTTCCACAGTATTGAAACTGTTTCTTCCTGGCTGCTTATAGTATTTTCTCCTTGATCTGGGAATTCTGGAACCTGGCTTTTGGGGATCTTTTTCAGGAGGTGATCTGTGGATTCTTTCAACCTCTGTATGGCCCTCTGAGTCTAAAACATCAGGACAATTTTCCTTGAGAATTTCTTGAAGGATGATTTCTAAGTTCTTTCTTGGATCATGGCTTTCAGGTAGTCCAATAATTTTTACATTATCTCTCCTGGATCTATATTCCTGGTCAGTGGTTTTTCCCATGAGATATTTCACATTGCCTTCTATTCTTTAATTTGTTTGGATCTGTTTAACAGCATCTTGATTTCTCATAAAGTCACTAGCTTCCATTTACTCCAGTTTAATTGTGAAGGAATGAATCTCCTCAGTGAGGCTGTGGTAGAAAGAGTACACTTCTAGGGTGAGAGAGCTGCTGAGGCATAAAGAAAAAGTCTAAATAGTCATGAATCTTCGTGACCTCCTAGTGAAAAATGGTGATAATAGAACATGATAATTTTGAATGAGATTCTGTTATAGGAATTACAATGTTGCTTCCATTATTTGGTGAATGGTCCACAGTAATAATACACAATTGATCTAGAAACAGAAGATTCTGTTTTAAAATGAATATCTTTTCTGGGTCCTTACCCAAATGAGTGTTATTTACATCAGAAGAATAGGAAAGGATGAAGAAAAAGAAGAGGTGTGATAAAGAGAGTGGGAGAGGCAAATAAAAAGACGTGGCATAGCATTTCAATGTCCAACATCTTGGAGATAACACACTTTTGAAAGAGGTTTAAAGGTGGGCAGCTGGAATGAAATGAACAAGGAAGTAAATGGAGTTATATAGGTTGAGAAACTATGATCAGAATATATGCAGGATTTTCAACATGAATAATGAAGTCCTACAAAGGTTCATGATGTGGTACAGAAAACAACTGAATTGGGTGCTAAAGGCACTAAAGAACTTGAACATTTTCTCTGGAGGTCAGCAAATGAAAGTAACAAGGATGGGGAGAAGATAGTGATCTAGAAACTTAATCTAATGTTAATATAAATTTATAAAAAAATTATAATGAATGTCCAAATGTAGAGAGTATGTTCCTCAGCCTCTTCCCAGGTCTGATTTACTTGTATATTCAGTAAGTAATTCAGCACTTGTATAAGAGAATTATGCCATGATTAGAATACTTTGTAATGATCTTTGTCTTATATTTGTATATTTTCGTAGTGTAAGTATCAGAAATCCCCTTCCTCCAAATTCTGATTATATAAAATTCACATAGCTCCTAAGAACATACATTGTCAGATTAGGAGAAATAAGACAGTATTGGAAGTGACAGAGACAAATATGATATAAAAATGTTAATTCATCAGCAAATATTTGTTAAATACATATTTATTATGGGTAAGATAATAGGTACTTAATAAAATGTTCAATAAAACATTTAATTGAATTAAAATGTAAAGTCACTCATTATGTATGTTTGTAATAATTTTTAAATATAAACTTATGTATTTAATCCTTTCAAAGATAACACATTTTAAGGTTGTTGTTTTCATTCAGGAGTTGTTTCCATTCATTCAGATCAATATATTAGTTTGGTACAACAGCTTTTCTTTTAAATAACAACTTGTTATTGAACTAAGACTGAATTTAAATATAGATGCACATGTACACACATATATTATTTATGTGTGTGCAAATATACATATATATATGGAGCTAATCCCATAGTATAGTGAACTCTCTGTTTATTAAGCAATAAACTAAAGCAAGACATTCAAGAAACTAAAGCACAACATTCACAACAATATAACATAACAACTTATTACTAGCGTGGCCACATAGTCTTAAACAAAACTCATCATTCAGTAAGTCACAATCTCCTCAATCATTATAGAGTAGCCAAGTCAAGTCTTCTTTCATCTTGACTCCAGGCTGACTTCCAATCAATGTTAAGCCAATCATCCTTAAGGGGTAATCATCCTTAAGCCAATCATCTTTAAGGAGTAGCAGAAAGTACAAACACCATTTACCCCTAGGTCACAGTAAGTTACAATATCATCAGTCAGCATGGAGTACTGCATTGAAGTGAAGTTTTCTTTCATCTTAACTCAAGGCTGACTTCCAAACCCCAAATCCTCTTCCCTGCTCCCAGCTCTTGCCTGGATTCACCTGATTGTTGCCTGAATTCACAGGCAGGCAGCTCTTCCAGCTTCTGCCAGCATTCACATGCAGGCAGCTCTCTGCTCTGGTTTTATATCTCAGCCCCATGGGGACTATTCTACTCCAAACCCTTCACAATTTCTGTTTCTAGGAAGACAAAGCTTACCAGAGCTACAACAATATTTACACACATTGTGAGCACTATCATCTCAATTCACTTTGTCTGACAAAGTAATACAAACCAACAGATAAAGCTTCTGTCTGAGAAATCAAACACAAACCAATAGTAAAGTCCCAGTACTTCTGTAAATAGCAGTAAAGTCCTCTTTCAGGGCATCTGGTAATACCATCTTTCAAAAGACAGTATGCTTCATTCTGACAAAGTACCATCAACACAAACAGAACAGACAGTCAGAGTATTGGACATCACAAACTATCTCCCTCTTAGTTCTCCTTTGTCCCAGCTTGTGCTTCAGCTTTTATCTGTTCTGCTCCTTCCTGTTCCACCCTTCCTGTTCTGCTCTCTCAGCAAGCTCCTCCCACCATGGGATCCATGTGATGACATCCAGCCTCCTAAGGGCAAGGAAGGGCTCCAAACTCCATTAGGCCTATTAAGGGCAATACAAATGCATACTGTTTCCAACAAAGACTGGACATAATCAAAGGTGAGGCTCAAAGGCCCTTGAATAGCTGACACAAGCACCAAAGTACTACTTTGTCATTATATTTGTATAGAGAATATTTGACAACTATCCATGTAAATATTACCTGCAAAGGTAAAGCTGAAAATAAGTTGAGCTTTTGACAATTATGTATGAGTCAAGAATCAAATAGAAAAAGAGCTGATTGGGGCAGATAATTTAATTTAAAGTAGATGACAAGGAAAAAGCATAACTGTTCAATTCCAAAGTATTACCATTTGCCTTTCTGAAAATCATCTGTTTAAAAATCTGTTAGAGTATCTCCTCAGGGAATGATGTGAAAATCACTGTTCTATAATTTATAGATTTTTTTTTTAAATCAGGAAACGATTTGCTCCTCTTCAATTTTATGGCACCTCTCTCATTCTCCATAACTTTTCAAAGTTCATAACTGAAATGTACCAATATCAGGGATATCTTTTTTACAGTATTGTTACTTTAAAGCAGATGAATATAATCTTATTACTTTCTTACCTAAAGTGGGCTTTAATTCTCTGTGAAACACATTTGCTCTACCTTTTACACTTGGAAGTCTATTTTTTATAACCATTTTCATCACAGTAACTCACATAGACTCAAAGTTGCTCACTTCCAGATGCCTTTGTTGGTATTTCCTGGCTGACCTTGAATGGGTTGAAATGTCTATCAATGGATAAAGCAGACACATGAATCATGTGGGGTCATTGACTTTTGAATCTATACACATATGTGTGTATGCACACATACCTACATTTATATATGCATATGTACATAGTAGATATATGTATTATATATACATATACACATATGTATAATGTACACAAATACTTCTTTAACCAGTAACTTTGTTATCTCAGCAATGTGAGTCTTTTCTCCAGTGGTATAGGTTGCAGCTTTCCCACTGAATCTTCCTTTCCTACTATATGGTTTATAAGGGTGTATGGGGTATTCAGTGAGGACAAGCACCTCTGGTGTGGGGGCTTCCAGAGCCCTTTCCAGTGCTGCTTATCAACTTTTGGTGTCTACCTATCATTCAAGTCTTACTTGTCGCTCCAAGAAGCTATAGAATGCACCATGGCCACACCCTGGAGGACCATTTTCACAGATGGACTAAACTTGATTGAAGGTAACTGATAGGCCTCAAACTCAATGGTGAGTTAAGAGGTATCTATCCCAAGCATGTGAGGACTACCTCTGGAGGAATGGGTAGATGAGAACAATTTGTTCTAACAGCTGAAAAGTGCCACAGAATACTTAGAACTTGTTCAGACATTGAAGATATCAAGGACATCTACTATATCCCAGGCTATCACCAGTGTCTTGACTTTTCTCTAGACACTGGACTTTGATGACTCTGGAAGAGAGAGTAAGGCTGATAACTTTGTGTAATTCTATCTCACTTAAGTCCAATTCACCAAAGAGTGAATAAATCACTCGGTGATGTCATTAGTCCTCTTTGAAAACAAAGGACAAAACATTAACAACAACAAAACAACAACAATAATATGGTTAATAATTTTTTTAAAGAAAATCACATAATTGATGTGAGGTCAATGGCTTTCTTTCCCTGGATGGTGGAATAGACACAACTTTTATGATACTAATTATATAACATATAATGATATAAAAATGTTAAAACCCAGGTAAGAATATATTTTTTCACATAAAAACAGGAATTAGAATGAGAAATGTGATTTTGAGGAAGAGTGATAGTTTAGGAATTTGGTGATAGACATAAAGAGATACCTTGAAGCTTAGGAGAGAGGCTAGGGCTTTATAAATATCTTCTAAAGTAATTTTCTTAGAAAGAATAATGGAAATATTGGAAATGAATAAGAATGTTAGGAGAAAAAGAAAGGTACAGAAGACAAAACCTTGGGATGTAGAGAGGAAGCAATAGAGAAACAATAGTCAAGAAGTTTGGGAGACAGTTGGGAGAATGTAGTTTCATGAAAGGAAAAAGACAAAGTTTCAAGAAGGAAAGAAAAAATTGTCAGTAATTTTAAATGATTCAGAGTGGTCAAGGAGAATATGTTATTCTGGAGCTCTCAAATATACTCTAAGGTTGATGGGATGGTCTTTAGAGAGTTGATCTCTAATGAGCAGCCTACACAATCTCTGTAAGGTTTTAACATCATATTTTTGCTGGCCAAGAAGGCTGACCTCATCAGCCTTTGAAGAGAAATAAAAGCAAACACTCCCTGAGGGGGAGCTCAGACAGTAGTTTCCCCAAGTTACCTACCTTTATCTGAGTATATAGGGATCATAGCTTTTGGGCTAGAAGTCATTTCAAAAGCTGAGGTCCAGGGAAGCTTAAGTGAATTACTTAGTCTTATAGGTAGCAGGATTCAGTGAACAGATTTGAACCCTGCTTCTCTTAACTCCAGTCAGTGCCATTTCTCATACACAATAATGCCTCCTCCACAAAAATGTCTAAACTTCCCAGTTTTCTCTGGCAGTGTTCATCCTGGTACTAGATAGGTCTAAACATGATCAGATCCCAAGATTACACACATTACATTCAACATGTGATGCCCAAAGGCTTAGGAGAGAGACTCTGAATATATTCCTGTGAGTAAATTTTCCAGAGGATTCCAAATAATACAATCAAACCTTTCAGTGCACTCATCTGTTATCAGTAGAGACTGATAAGAGTGCATAGGGAAGTCATCAAACACCATAGATTTTCAAAAAGAGATTTATAGAAGATGGAAGCACACAGAGGATATAAAAGTGTGTTACGATTCTGTGACAATGAAATCCAGAAGGTTAAAGTTCAAAATAAATTGAAGTTAGCAAGGGTAACAGAACAGCAAAAAATGATTTTAATCTGTTTCTTTGTCTTAGTGATACTCAGGAAACTATGCGGCCACTAGGTGTCATAGTGGATAAAGCTCTGGACCTAGAGTAAAGAGGACCTGAGTTAAAATCCAGCCTCAGACACTTTACTAGCTTTGTGACCCTAGACATGTCACTTAACCTGGTTTGCTTCCATTTCCTCATCTGTAAAATGAGCTGGAGAAAGAAATGGCAAACCACTCTAGTGGCTAAGAAAAACCCAAATGGGGTTGTGGAGAGTTGGACATGACTGAAACAACAGAACAACAGGAAAATATGAAGACCATCAAAGGGATAAGACTGCCCTTCAAAGTGTTTTTCAAATGACAACCAACAGAAAAAGAGAAGGTAGACAAGATCTTTTTTTGTTTCTCTTTTCTCTTCCAAGGAAAATAATTATTAGAATTAATGCAACAAAGAGTGATGATTGATACCCAAAACAAGTATAGATGGTACAGGAGCACCTAATTGCCATTAATGAGTTTAGGTTCATAGGATTATAGATCTTCTCAACCAGATGAAGCTCACCCTTCAAAATGCAGAGGAGTCCAAGCTGGGTTGAAAAAAGAAAAGTTTTATTTGGAGGAAAATCATTCTCTAGCACTGAGGCCCCCAGTGCAAGGGACAAAGAATTCCAGAGCCCAGGAGAAGGGGAGATTTATGTTTGAAAACCAACAATGGGAGGTTCAGGGAGGGGATTTGGGGAAAAAAGGATGGACAATCTTTCCCAGAAACAGGTGGACATAAAAGCAGGGTGTTTTGCAGTAACAGTTGATTGTAAAGCTGGTTTGGGCCATTTGGGGGTAGGGGTGGGGCATAGTTCAGCAAGGTCAGACAGGTAATACCAACAAAGGCATCTGGAAGTGAGCAACTTTGACTCACTGCAGGCTCCTGATTGACTCTTTTCAGCAAACAGACTTATTCTGTGTCTAGTGCATTTGCCTGGTGAGGTTATTTATAGAAATATTATATATAATATATATGGTATAATATATGTTATATAACATATATATTATATGTCTATATATATCATATAGACATATTAATCTCAGGGGTACTTCCACACTTTTCAGCTAACATAGTTGCTAGATGTTCAGTAGTTTCCCCTGACAAAGATGATGATTAGAAAGGCAGAGGAATGTCCATTGGATTTTGTAATATCTAAGACAGTATAAATCTTTAAGAAGGTAGGATGATGGAGGATAGTATCAGTAGGATAATAGAGGCAGCAGCCTGGTTGCAATTCAAAGACTGAATGGGAAGAAGGTAATAAATGCAGAAAGGAAGAAATGGGATGGATTATTATTATTAGCCCTAAGGAATACCATGATCAAGGAAATGTATTTTTAGGCTAAAAGATATTGGAGCATGTCAGTAAACCCATAGGAAAGAGCCAGCAGAAAGGAAAGAGAGAGGAGAGATTTGGGCATGATCCAATAAAAATGATCAATTAATAACACTTATTCTAATATCTCAGTTTCAAATTGGGCTTAGTAGGGGTGTGTTGCTTGATCTGTTACTCTATATTGCTTTGAATTTCTGGCTAAATTCTCAGGCCTATGGACACACATAAATGAGATAGAATTTTCTCTATGGTTTGTGACTTGTCTATATAGTTACACCACTCAGTGGAGATATGGTCATTTTTATTCTATTATATATTTCTAAGATAAAAGTATAATCCAATTCTAAAACTGTTTTCCAACTCATTCAAAATTGCTATGGTAAAATAAGACTTTGATCCAATGAAAATATGTTGTATTCTTCAAAAATTAAAACCTTGATGTTTAATAATGAGAATACTGTAAAATTATGTTGTTGTTTTTTCAAATTTAAGTACTTCTTTTCTTTTCTTTTTTTTTTTAAAGCAATTGGGGTTAAGTAACTTGCTCAAGGTTACACGGCCCGTCATTATTTATGTGTGGATGCTCATTTTTTGAGGCTGATTCGATTCTGGGTCATCCCAACTCTGAGGCCAGCACTTTTACTCATTGTGCCACCTAGCCGCCCCTAAGTACTTATTTTCATTCTGTGAATTGAAACAGTATTGATTATTTAACAGGCATATCTTTCCTCAGGTCAGAGCTCTAAAAGACCCCTTAAAAAGTAATCAAGCCTGTACTCTGACATAAAATAAAATAAGACTTGTTACTTAATTGTTGAGTGGATGTTTGTTGTATTCACTGTATGATGCTCTGTCTGTTGTTTATTTAGGATTTTAGGCTGTGTTCTTTCAATGTATTTGGTAATATAAGCTTGAGATACACAACATACACACACACACACACACACACACACACACACACACCATACATACACACATTTTCCTTTCCTGGTCTCTATTTTAAAAAAGAGATTTTTTTTTTTTTTTTTGCAAAGTACCACACCCCCACTGCCCTTGCTTATTCCCTTTAGGTAAGTCACAGAAAGTAAATTATTCTAAAATTAAGTGAAATTAGGAAACCTACTTCCAGTCCATTAAAAATCTTAAAATGAACAAAACTGAACACTTTTGAGTCATTTTTAAAGCTTCTTGAAAAACAATTATTAATGCTGTTTCATAGACCAAGGGGATAGGAGGTAGGGTGTGAAGCTGGGCAGAGAAAAATACTCTAGGCTATTAGATTACCATAACAGTGTAGTAAGAGATGCAGAAGGCATTCAAATGCATTACAAGTTAAGGAAACTCATTCTAATGAGAAACATCCATCATCTTTTCCCTTTATAATTTAAAAAAAAAAAATTACTCCTTGACCTTATAGAATTATAATAATAATAAGAAGAAAGTTCCATAGAGTTTCAATGATAAGCAATTATGTAAACCATGCTTTAGGGTTTGTTTGTTTTTTTTCTCTCTCTCTCACTAGAATAAATGAATAGAAAGACTTGCAATGCATTTACATTTATCACATCAGTTGGTGGTTTTTTTTTTTGTTGTTTTTTGTTTTTTCCTTTAATACTCTTTACTTTCCAGAGAGCAGTTTTGCATACATCTACCATTGCTTGTCTGGTACTGATTTCCTATTCACAATGTGAAGAAAATGCTAAAATAGAACTTCTCCATGTTTTGAGTCTAAATTCGTGCAGGATTGTTACAATATTCTCTTTGAATTCATTGCTTCCTTAGCCTGATGAAAGTTCAGATAGATTTTTCTATATAAGATATATATGAAAATATACACTACATATTTGTACATCTGATAAAACAGAACTGAAAATACAAGAAGAAGAAATACAAAGATATATGCAAGTAAACACAAGCATTAAAATAATACTTTCAAGTAGGGATTTTTTTTTTTAGGACAAATTACCTGTGATAAAGAACAAAGCTTAAAAATGTTTATTATAGACAGATTTTTTACAAGTTTCTCTAATATCATGTTAAAGTTTCCCATTCTTTCTTATCCCCTCCATTCCCAATTATCTCTGGAAATTTTTCTGTGTGGCATAATTAGTAGAGAAATTATAGGTAATATAAATTGGGTGTTTGGATAAAGTATAAACTTTACTAGGGAGAACAGTGGATAGAGTACTGGGCCTTGAGGCAGGAGTACCTGAGTTTAAATCCAGCCTCAGACACTTACTGGCTGTGTGATTAGGCAATTATCTTTGCCAAGAGAACCCCAAATGGGGTCACAAAGAGTTGGACATGACTGAAAAACTGAACAACAGCAACAAAATACTAGGGACCAAATGTGTAGATTCCCTTGGATGTTGCTCTAATTTTTATTACCTTGCTTATATTTAAAAAATAAGAGTGAGGAGACTGCCACTAGCAGTAGGATAGATATGTGCTGTAAATTGGATTGAGCTGGAGAGTAGCATTCAAACTGTTCCTATTATATCAAAGTTGATTTACTCAGCAGTAAGCTTCTCATAAGAAAATGGATTGTATGAAGTCAGCAGGTGAATTAGAAAAACAACAGGTGTTTTATGTAGTAATAACTAATAACTTACTTTGGAAAAGTAAGTATTCCAAAAGGATTGAGGAATCATATTAGTGAGGAAGAAAGGAAGGAAGGAAGGAAGGAAGGAAGGAAGGAAGGAAGGAAGGAAGGAAGGAAGGAAGGAAGGAAGGAAGGAAGAGGGAGGAAGAAAGGAGGAAGAAAGGAAGGGAAAGAAGAGGAAGGAAGTGATGTGTATGAGATCTGAACCCCCAAAAGGAAAATACCATGTCTTTGGGATCTGGGCACCTAAAAGGAAAAGCCCTGGGACTTTCCTAAGTGGCTCAGCTCCCTGACCTGGGGCAATCAGTGCTTTCCAGTTAATTAACTGCCCTTTCATTGCCTGTACTTGGGCCCACCCTAGACTACCACTCCCTTAATTTCATCTATATCTTTTTGTTCCCATTGCCTTCTATATCCATCTTACCTCCATGAGAGGGCTCAGATACAATTTGAACCCCTTGTTTGAGGTGAAAGATCCTGGGACTGTAACTGATTTTGTTTTGAGTTGTCTGATGGATTATAATAATCAATAATCAATAGTCTATATTCTACCATCTGAGATATGACACAAGCTATTCAGGGAGAATGTTATACAGGTGGGAAGTATGCTTCGGGAAAAGCTGACAGGATAATTTTAGCTTCAGTCTAAGATGGGGTCCTCCTGGCTCAGTTTCCCCATTGTGCTCCTTTGAAAAGGAATGTTACCCACCTAGCTATTCCTGAATCTGGCTATGAAGTAGAATTGATACTGCATGGTTGGAAAATACAGTCATATTTGGTATAAATCTTGTCCCTGCCTTATCCTTTTATAGCAGATTTCTATAATCAGAACAAACGGTCAGTAAAAGATATAAGCACAATGCAAGTGTATCTTGCTGAATGTGAAGTCATTCCATGACCCCAAATTACTGAAATTAAATCAGAAACAACTTCAGATTGGTTTGGGGAAGGTAATTTCATTGCAATCAGTTTTGTTGGAGGGAGGTAACCTATTTGGCTCAGTCATTACTTAAGTATCCTCCCAAGTACCTTGCTATAATTGCAGTAAAAAGTCATTCTCTGGCAAATTCATTTGTGTAACTATTGAACCCTGGGGTGGAAAATGTCTACCTGCAGAAGTATTACTTAAGCTTTTGAGAAAGTAACAAAATCAGATAACCCTGCAGGTCAAATGTAAATGATTTTAGTGGGGCTCTTACACATTTACTTCTCCCTATATTTGGGCCCTACAAACTTTCTTGTCAGATTTGTGTCTTCCAGACTCACCCACAGTTGCTATCAAACAGTGTGTACCAGGCAACATCACCCTATCATTCCCTGGATGCAGTCTATGCTTGGTTCCAGTCAACCTCCTCTTTGGGACTCCCTTGAGGGAGGGACAGCTCTATGCCCTTTACAATCAGGAAGCAATTTTGGAAGACTTTGGCATTACTGCAAAAGAATTTGGGTCCCATCTGTTTGAGGGGGGAATGATGGGGATGGGATCTTGAACCACAAAAAGGAAAAGACCATGTTTTGGGGATCTGAACCCCAAAAAGGAAAAGCCCTGCAGGAAAGGAAGGGAAGGGAATGAAGCTAAATATTTGTTTCTTTAAAAATGGACGTAAAAGTGTTGAATTAATTCCAGATGTATTATCTATATTAATCTATATCTACATTAAGCAGAAATTCAAGCACACAAATCCACCTAAAACTGGTTTTCTTATCTATTCTGTCTATCAAATATTTAGAGAGTATGACTTTATTAAGCTAATTTCTAAGGCAAGAAGAGGAAAAATAACTGGATAGGTATTGTCCTAGAAAAAGATGGGAAAGTCTGTGTGATTAATTTTCATGTATTTTCATCTAAAACCTATTCTTTCATAAAATATTCCTGATTACAAATTACAATCTAATTAATAACTCAATAACATGTTTTTCCAAAGGAAAACTAAATGAAACAGCTAATTGAGATGAATGCTTGCCTTACAAACCTTTATAGTTGTCTGTCTTAGAATTATTCCTTATAGGTAACACCAATAATCGCACCCAGTTTTCATGTAAAAATTATGACTAGAAGCTTTTTTTTTTTTTAAAGCAATTGGGGTTAAGTAACTTGCTCAAGTTACACGGCTAGTCATTATTTATGCGTGGGTGCTCATTTTCTGAGCCCTGATCTGATCTCGGGTCATCCCAACTCCGAGGCTGGCACTCTTACTCACTGCGACACCTAGCTGCCCCTTTAGGGCAATTGGGGTTAAGTAACTTGCCCAAGGTTACAC
>WOXC01002693.1:0-33056 GCA_011680675.1 Gymnobelideus leadbeateri | reverse complement strand
AAACTGAGATTTAAACACTTTGAGACCCTTAATACAACAATTCTTCCTTCCTCAGAAATATCTTCCTGATAACTAGTGAACTCCTCAGAAAGCCACAGGAAATAAGATTAACTCTATTAGAAAAAAAAAAGTTAAAACAATTCAGTTCACCTTCAGTCAGAGGGCTCACTCATATTATGCATGACTAAGACAGAACTTATGTACCCTTCATTCTTTAGACTTTTGCCTGTTGTCCAACTTAATCTTGTATTGAGATTCATGACCTTTCCATAAAGCACAAAGCTGAATCAATTCTATCCATTTTGTGAGAACTGAGCTTGTCTCCTATTCTATATTCTCACACATGCCCTAAGGTTAAGTGGAAACAGCTTTGGGGTTTTTGAGCCTTTAGTTTATCATGCTTCTTTTAGCTGCATCATGTTCAGCTCCCACGCTGTACATTTTTAACTGGTGGTATCACTTTGTTCTGTCTCTTTTGTGTCAAAATAATAAGGGCTTCATGAGATAGAAATTATCAAATGGAAAGAGTACTCTGGTCTTCCAGAGAAAGAAAAGAAGGGAGGAAGGAAGGAAAGAAAGAAGGAAGAGAGAGAAGAAAGAAAGAAGTAGGGAGGAAAGAAGGAAGGAAGGAAGGAAGGAAGGAAGGACAGAAGCTCAGGATCTGTGTTAAGCACATTATAAATATTACATCTGATTCTCAAAAATAAGTCTTGGAGGTAGTTGCTTCTCTCATCATCTCTATTTTATAGTTGGGGAAAGTGAAGCAAACAGATTAAGTGATTTGTCCAGGATCACATAGCTACTGCCTGACACAGAATTTGAACTCAGATCTTCCCAGTACTCTATCCACTATGTGACCTAGCTGAAGGAATAAAGGGATAAAATGTCATTTTCGGCTTCTTTAGTAGCTAATATTTATATACAACTTTAAGGATAGCAAAGTGCTTTTCATATGTTATCACATTTGATCCCCACAATAATACCTTTATGTAGGTTCTTCTTGAATAAGGGAGCAATATGGTAAGATGTAAATTTATAAATTATAGGAAATTCAATGTCACTTTGCCTGCTCTATGGAGGATAGATAAGAGAAGAAAGATAGATAGTAGAGAAAGGGAAACAATTTGGGGACCAGATATGGATGGTGATTTTTGCGAAGGAAATTGATAATGGGTGTCTAGGCATCTATGTAGGCAGAAAATCAGTAGAACAGTCCCAAAAACCCAGGGAAGAGAAAATCATCCAGAAGAAGGGGACAGTTGAGAGTGTCAAGGCATGCAAAAAGACAAAGAAGGATGAAGACTGAAGAAAGTCACTTTATTTACCATCTTCCAGTAACAGTTTCCTACTTTCATGCAATGATCTGTTTATCATGTTTTATGTACTGTATGCCTATGTTTTTGCTTTTCCTTGGGGACAGCTATGCGGCACAATGAATAGATTACCTGGCCTGGAGTCAGAAAGATTCATATTCTTGAGTTCAAAACTGACCTCAGGTACTTACTAGCTATGTGACCCTTAGCAAATCACTTAACCCTGTCTGCCTCAGTTCCTTCATCTGAGGAAAAAATGAGCTGGAGAAGGCAATGGCAAACCAGTTGAATATCTTGGCAAAGAAAACTCCAAATGGGGTCACGCAGAGTCAGACATGACTAAAAACAACTGAATAAAAATACATTTTTTTTCTTTTTGTAAAATATATATTGATAATATTTATTTTTATATAACCTTCATTTCTGAACATATCCTTTCTCCTTCACCTCCCTAGGAAGACACCTTTTTAATTACTCATAAAAAACCAAGTTTAGCAAAACTAGCAAAACATCAGCCAAGTCTAGCAGCCCCATACTCAATGTCACCCACTTCAACAAAGGAAGGAATGAGAACCGCTCCTCTCCTTTTCGAGACAAACTTTCCTTGCTTACCAGGGTATTCACAGCCTAGTGGAGTACTCTGGTCAATAGAATTCATTGGTGCCTATGAGCTATAAGTGACCTCAAAAAATGTGGAGTCCAACCTTCTTGTTTTAAAGAAATTGAGACTCAGAGATAAATTACTTGATCCAAGTCACACAATTATTATGTTATCAGAAAGGGAATGCTAATTCAGGTCTCCTGACTAGAATGAGAACAATAGTAAGGAAGAAAAGGATTAATAATAATAATAATAATAGTAACTAAAATGCATTTAGCACCTTAAAGTCTGCAAACTTAAAACTGTGCTAAGACTTATGGGACACCTTGCATTGTTCAGAATCATAAAATAATACCTGTCTTCCTAACACAACTAATAGCCTATTTGCTAGCATTTCAAGTTCATCCTTGACCTTCCAGATTACACTAATAACCTAGTAATATGACACAAATATTTGAAATTTGGCAAAAAGAGAGGCTGTGAATAATATCCCCAAGGTCATGATCTATTGACTATATTATATTGACATTGTAATTAGCATATACAAAGGACAGTATGTCTTATGGCATCAAACGTATTCAAGATAAAATTTGATTTTCTGGAGAACTGAACATTTATATGAAATGATCAAAGTTTTCTTTCGTATAAATTATTCCCTGAGGAATTTGACTGATAAGCAACAAGCATACAGGCTTGGCTATTAGTCCTTCATTAGGCATACCAGCAGCAGGAAAACTCATTCACTGTTTGTTGTAGTCAAATACAGACATTTGTTATCTTTATTCTTCTTTTCCAACATGGTTATTTAATCTTTCCCTGGGGAAAATGGTTTTTACTTAATGAGAAATATTGCTAAGTCCATTTGTAAGTAAAGTCACTATATTTAAATATTGAGCTTCCTGCAATTCCTATTTAAAATCTGATTTCTTTTTTTGTGCTCATCTACCAGAATACATGTCTTGACTTCTTGCCCCAAAATGCCTTGCTGTGAAAATTCTACAAGGTGGTATTTCTAGAAATAACATTAAACTTCTCGTAATTCAGCATTTTTGGAATTATCACCTCTTCCCCAATGTGTCATTATCCAGAGGACATTCTCTTGTGAAGAGTATCAGTAAACGACTTCTGTGTACCCACAAGCAGTAAAAGGTTGCTCCCCAGGTGTTTATGGGTATGTTTCTCACTAATAAGCAAGGACAGATTTCAGCTCAAAATTATGCCTATTCAACACAGTCTGACCTAGCAACAGTGAATTTAGGACAATAATGTGATTCTGTATAAAAAAGTTAGATGTATTTACCAATCACCAAATTTATACTTTCCTTGCTTATAGCAAAGGCTATGGGAGAGAAGATTAAGAGAGTAAGAATAGAAGTGTTCAAGGTTGGGAACAAAACTCAGGGTAGGGTGTAGATTAAACAGTGTATATAGGAAAGGGATAAGAAGGTAGGTGAAAAAACAGCATTTATTAACACTTATATGTTATGCACTCTATTAATTTATAAATATTGTCTCTCTTATAATCCTTACAACAACCCTGAGAGGAACTATTATTATTCTCCTCTTACAGTTGATGAAACTGAGGCAAAAAGAAATTAAATAACTTTCTTAAGGTTGCACAGCTAGTATCTCAGGTTGGATTTGAACTCAGGTTTTCTTGACTACAGGCCCAGTCCTCAATTCTCTGTGCCACCTAGCTGCCTCACCTAGCTTATAGAATGAAAGGTTTCTTTTGGCACTGCTACCTAGTTTACTACATCATAGGATCACATTTCTAAATGAAGGGCACATGTGCAAATTAATGATTTCCATTTTTAAATATCATGTTCTCTCTGCCATACAACTTCTTTAGCCTTTATTCTATGTGAGATATACATGATGTTTGAAACTGGGACTATAAGCTATGGCAATGTTGAAACAATTTGTTCAGAGATGCATAGGGACCATGTCTTTTCGAGTGATACCCTATAGCACCCAGCAGAGTGCCAAGAAGTATTTCAGAGTGATTTATATTACTTTTAATACAACTTTTTGGCCCCAGTGTCATTTTTATGGCCTCACATGAAGACTCTGGCTAAAATAAGACTTTCAACTTTTAATGAAGTGTTTTTAAAAAGTTTATTGAACTCCTAAATGTCAGGTGTTATCATACTTTGAAGCATCGTTTCATCATTTCTACCCTGCTTTTTTGGATTCTTCTTTTCATGGGCTATATATGGCTTTGAGCCCTCAGCAGGGTGCCGCAATGTCTCCAAGACAAAGATATAAAAGGAAGAAAAAGGAAGAATGAGGGCATGGGGGAAGGAGATAGGAAAGAATGGTGTGTGTGTGTGTGTGTGTGTGTGTATGAAGGGTGGCTTCTCCGAAACAGTACATTGACCATCTTGCTTATACTTATCAAAACATATGGTTCCATGTGTATACATGGGACACTGAATGAGTATGAGGATGATGTTTCCTTTATTTATAGTTCAGTTATATTATGGTAACTACAGCTTAAATAGTAATAAATTGCCTTAATTTGGCTGGTAACAACAGGAATGAATAAGGTTAATTGAAGTCCTAGAGATATGAGTGACATGTTGGAGACTTAGAAACTTTAAACCTTTGCCCTGTTTAAACCGATGAATAATTACTAAGGCCAAGAGATAAGATCAAGATTCCTACATAATTACAAGTCTGTACTGATAATTATTTCACCAGGTTTTATTAACTACCACTTCAGAAACAATCAATATGTGAGGATTTGGATATACTATATCCTATGAGGGAATACCATAATGGAGTCTCCCACTCGACAAGAAGAGAACAGATGCTATGACAAATAATTAAAATATTTTCATTAATTAAGCAACAATGACAGGTCTTGTTTTCCAGAGTGGCTTTAACACTCACTCTCACTAAGATGTCCTCATAAGTGTGCACCAGGAAAGATATAAAATGCAAGCCAGAAAATCACAAATATAATATTCTCTCAGAAGGTTGATGCTTAAAACATCAAAACTTGAAATAGTTTGTGGGACTGGGAAACAGCTATTTCACCTTTATCTTGACTCTGCTATTGGAATAGTTCCTTTATCATCTCTCTCTTTTGTAAGCCACACATTACTTAGGCATCACCTGTCTACCAGTAGCTGTCATTTCCAAGAAGATTACAGTGGCAGAAAACTTCTGCTATTGGTCTACTCCAACTCAAGAATCTACATTTGTTAGTGACAAGGAACAGGAGAGCTCCACTAGCTCCAAACAAATAATCAGTGATACCCCTTCATTACACTATTCTCCCACAGGGGTCATTTGGCACATTTGTCCATATCCATAATACTGGAAAGGTCTCTATCTACCTAGAGAGAATGAGGTATTGTCATTTCAAGTGCCTCCCCACTGATTTATATTAAAAAGCAACAAAGTCAACATGGTTCAGTTCTCAAAGGCCCTGAACTGCCATATAAAGAGTTCATTATTTTTAATCAAATGCTTTATCAACTTCTAGTTTACATTACTCATTTCCACATGATTTTGAGTTAAAAATTCTACCTGTTTTTCCCCTACCCACCACCCCAAAATAGCAATCCCACTGGATATCCCCTCCTACAATCTGTTGTCTCCCATATCTTCTCCTATACTCCCTCCAACTTTTCCAGGAGGGAACTGTGTAATATATATATATATATATATATATATATTAAACATTTGATTTTAAAACTTTGAATTCCAGATTCATTCCCTTCTTCCTTGTCAACCACCCTTACTGGGAAAATAAGCAATTCAATATAGGTTGTAGCTATGCAAAACATTTCCATAGCAGATATATTGTAAAAGACTGACCATATTTCCCTCCATCCTATCCAACCTCCCACTTTTCTATTCTCTACTTTGATCCTGTCCCTTTTCAAAAGTGTGTGCTTCCAACTTCCCTTTCCCAGTCTGCCCTCACTTCCATCATCCCTCCTCTCATGCCCTTCCCCACTACTCTCCTGAAGGATGAGATACCCTATTTAATGTGTATGTCATTCCCTCCCTAAGCCAAATTCAATGATAAAAAGGTTGACCCATTCCCTTTTGACTTCCTTTAATTTCCCTTCCATTGTAACCATTTTCCCCTACCTCTTCTGTATGAGATCGTTTACCCCAATATGTCTCTCCATGTCTCTTCTCATTATATTCCACTCTCATCTCTTAATTTCACCTTTTAAAGCCTTCCCATTAAACTGGTCCTGTGCCCTCAATCTATATATATATATCTGTACACATATATACACATATTCATATATGTATTCATATGCCCACATTTCCTCCTACGTATACATATATATGTGTGTGTATGCACATTTCTATTCCGTTCAACTATTCTCGTACTGAGAAAAGTTTCATAAGTTACAATTATTATTTTTCCACGTAAGAATGTAAATAGTTCATCTTTGATAAGTTTCTTATGATTTCTTTTCTCTGTTTACCTTCTCATGCTTCTCTTGCTTCTTCTATCTGAAAGTCAAATTTTCTATTCAATTCTGTTTTCTTCATCAAGAACCCTTGAAAGTACTCGAATCCACTGAATGACCATATTTTCCCCTGAAACATGATACTCAATTTTGCTGGGTAGGTGATTCTTGGGTTTAATCCCAGCTCATTTGACCTCCAGAATATCATATCCCAAGGCCTTCAATCCCTAGTTGTAGAAGCTGCCAGATCCTATGTTATGCTGATTGTGTTTCCACAATATTTAAATTGTTTCTTCCTGGATGCTTGTAATATTTTTTCCTTGATCTGGGAATTCTGGAACTTGGCTATAATATTCCTAGGAGGTTTTTTGGGGATCTTTTTCAGGAGGTGTTTAGTGGATTCTTTCAACCTCTATTTTGCCCTCTGGTTCGAAATCATCAGGGTAATTTTCCTTGAGAATTTTTTGAAGGGTGATTTCTAGGTAATTTTTTTTTTTATCATGGCTTTCAGGTAGTCCAATAATTTTTAAATTATCTCTCCTGGATCTATTTTCCAGATCAGCAGTTTTCCAATGAGATATTTCACATTACCTTCTATTTTTTTCATTTGTTTGGATCTGTTTAATAGTGTCTTGATTTCTCATAAAATCACTAGCTTTTATTTGCTCCTGTCTAATTATGAAGGAATGATACTCCTCAGTGAGCTTTTGAGATCCTTTTTCCATCTGGCAAATTCAGCTTTTTAAGGCATTCTTCTCCTCATTGCCTTTTTGAGCCTCTTTTGCCATTTCAGTTAATCCATTGTTAAGGTGTTATTTTCTTCAGTCAGCTTGTGGACTTTCATTTCATCATTTTCTTGCATCGTTCCCATTTATCTTCCCAATCTTTCCTCCACTTCTCTTATTTGATTTTCAAAATGCTTTTTAAGCTCCTCTATGGCCTGTAACCAGCTCGTATTTTTTGGAAGCTTTTGGTGCAGGAGTTCAGACCTCACTGTCTTCCTCCTGTTCTATGCTTTGATCCTTTTTGTCCCCCAAATAAGGGTATGTGTTTGCTTTGCTTCCCTCATTTACTCATGTTGCCACTCAAGTACTTGACTTTTGGGCTTTTTGCCACAGTAGGACTCTGCTACCAGACAGGGGAGCTTCCTACCAAATGCTGCGGTTTCCTCAGCAGCTGAAGGTATTAGTTGAGTGCTCTCTGTGAAGCCTCCACATGCTCTGGCAAACTGGTCACACACCCCAGCACCTCCTCCTAGACAGCAATCCAGATACAAGCAGGTTAAAGCAAGAGAAATCTCCCCTTAGACTGGTCACTTTGTCCCCCAGTACAGACTTGTAATTATGTAGCAATCCTGATCTTATCTGTTGGCCTTAGTAATTATTCATCGGTTTAGACAGGGCAAAGGTTTTCAGTTTCTAAGTCTCCAACATGTCATTCATATCTCTAGGACCTCAATTAACCTTATTCATTCCTGTTGTTACCAGCCAAATTAAGGCAATTTATTACTATTTAAACTATAGGGGGACCAGGCCCCTACAGTGGCTTCTCCCTCCAGGGGATAAAGGCCAACCACACTCCCAACTACTGGATCCCAAAGTACCTACTGCACTGACTTCTCACTTTGTCCTTAGAATCTATTCCTTGAGACCCCGGCTTTGAAAACCCAGATGTTGGTGCTTCCCTCTCTGGTAACTGTGACTAGGTATGGATGTAATGGTCAGACAATTGGAAGTCTGCCTGCTGATATGTTTCTCTGTCAGCTTGTAATTTCTTTGTATTCTCTGAAGTTCAGGGTGCTGACCGTTTTCCCCTGAACTATGTAAATGACATTTGTATGTTTGATTAAAGTAAGATTGTTAAACCATTTTGAGTTACTTTCCTTTAGAAAAGCAGATCTAGGGGCGGCTAGGTGGCGTAGTGAGTAGAGCGTCGGCCCTGGAGTCAGAAGGACCTGAGACACTTAATACACACACAAACAAAAACCTAGCCGTGTGACCTTGGGCAAGTTACTTAACCCTAATTGCCCTCCAAAAAAAAGAAATGTAGGTAGTAAAAAAAAAGATATCAATAAAAATAAAACTAAAAAAAAAAGAAAAGCAGGTCTAAGAACTTGTACTGGCAGTCATCCTGGGGATGCTAGGGTGCTTGCTGCTACATATGGTATGTGCAGGATTATGAGTCAGATTCTGGTTTTGTGTTTTGCTGTGTATCCTTGAGCAAATTACTTCCCTTCTTTGAACCTCAATTCTTTCATCTAGAAAATAAGGTTTAGACTATGTGATTTCTAAGGTTTGCCCAAATCTTTATGTGAATTACTTCTAATTCATTCTACATCTTCCTGAAGAGGATACCTGGATATGCATGACCCCAAACAATTTTAGAATGACATTTCAATGGGAAGCCCAAGAGATCAAGGGATCTTAGCGTTGCCTTTGATAACTCTACATCTTGACATGAAAACGAACTGCAGTTTAAAATATCATGTTGGTTAAATATTTTAAACTCGTGAGACCAGTTTTACAGAAGATATAGAGCTCAACTTGGAACACTAAATTTGATGTCAGTGATACAAGTTCAAATTCTGACTCTTCTGTGTTACTTTTGGAAAATCATCTAATCTCCACAGGTCTCAGTTTCCACATTTGTAAAATTTAATAGTGATCTATGTGGCCTGTGAGGTACATTACAATTTTAGATTTATGATACAATGATCATTCATTGGAAGTGGATTTTTAAAATTACATTATGAAATGTAAAAGCCAAATCATGGATTAAGATGATGATGATAACAGTGATATAATGATGATGATAATAATATTGCCATTTGACCAATAATTAAGAGGCAGTGGAGAATATTGGAGTAGTACAAGTTGCATTCAGAGACCTTGTAGTAAAATCTCTCCTCTGATATCCAGTACATGGATGAGTTTCAGCAAGTAACTTCATAGTTTTTTGCCACAGTTTATTCTTTTGCAAATGGAAGTGAGAGATTAGATGACCTCTAAGTGTCTTTCCCGTTCTAAATCTATGATGGCAGGCTTGATTTCAAATTTACAAGTCCCTTCCTTTAAATTTCCACTATAACTACCCTTATTCAGACCCTCATTTTTTTCACCTGGACCAGTCCTACTTCATGAACTGTCCTCCTGAACGGTACCAGAACTGGATAATCCATAGGCAACTTGTCCAAAACAGAACACAATATCACTACTCTCCTCCTCTTCAAACATAACTGTCTTCTAAACTTTACTATTACTTGTAAGATTACCACCATTCTTCCAGTCACTTGGACTTACAGTCTTTGGGTCATCTTCACTCTCAGACTTCCTGCATGTTTAATAAGCTGCTAAATATTTTTATTTCTGTCTCTACTACAAAGAGGCAACTAGATGGTATAGTAGACAGGGTGCTTTAGTTAGAGTTCCAAAGATGATTTCAAATCAAACCAAAGATACATCCTAATTATGTGACCTTGAGCAAGTCATTTCTACCTCAGTTTCTTTATCTGGAACATAAGAATAATAATAGTACTCACCTCCTAGGGTTGTTGTGAAGATAAAAGGATTTCATTTTTCAAATGGTACTTTACAAACCATATAATTCTACATAAATTATTGTTATTCCACTCAGAAATGGTCCGTTCTCCCTACTCACATCATTTTTTCAAAAAAAAGCCAGAGTTATTTTTTTCAAGCATAGGGTATGATATAGTCTTGTGGAGATTAGTCAGAAGTGCATCCTGGGCAGAGATGAAATTATAACTTAAAAGTGTAAAAGTTATGATTCCTAAAAGTTTAAAGCATCCTTTAATTTATTTTCATGTTTCTCCTCATGATACCCCTGTGACATTTAGAGAGGTAGATAGTATTTTTTATCATTTATGTGACAATATCAGTGATCATATGAACTGATCAATTACTGGAAACTAAAATGAAAATAACCTTAGAACATCACATTTTCATATGACAGTTTAAAATAATGTTACATGCTCAAATCATTGGATCATCCACTTTTACTATTCTATTGATTCTGATGGAGTGGCCTCAGGACAGTTCCATGTTTCAAAAGGAGAGAAGATTTCTCCTTGGGTCTAAGATTTTTCACAAAAGGCAATCAGAGTACTGAAGCATTTGTGAATGGATGAGAAATATCAAACATCAATCATTGTTAAAATCTTATCAACTAGGAAACTAATCCTCCAGATACGTATTCTTCTCAAAATGCTATTAGAATTAGACCTTATAATAGGGTAGCAGAAATGAAATATACCAATAGGAAACTGACCATTTTTGAAACTGCACAGCACATATGACAGACCTTTCTTGGCAATTGCAAGAGATATTAATTCAGCTTTCTGGATACAATACTTGGTTAATCTGAAGAAAAGTTGGGGCAGAAAAATAATGAGGACATTACTGTTTTAGTTTTGTCTGCAGACATACAAATTCAATGCTCTTCAATAAATTACTCTCAACTGGTGTCTCATTAGATTGTCAAAATCGAGTTTCTGCATAGATATGAAGTTAAAATTCATGCATGTGTCCTCACAGCTCTTGACTTCCTATGTGTAATAGAAAATAATTTAAGGTTATCTAAACCATTGTCTTCCTTCATTTCAACTGACAGTTCTTTCAATTCATTTAGCCATTTATGTTTTTTAAGAAAATCAGCTTTTTTTCTTAAAAGCACAAATAGTAACTCATATCAGATGCCCGGGAATGAAACCCTAGTCAAATGGGTTCCCGAAATATTATTTCTGTATAGAACCAGAGAAGGTAAGTGAAAAATGACCCAGCAACAAGGATATACAAATGCATGTTTATTGCCTTAGAGGAGACATAAAATACAACAGTCCTTCCTCCACCAAAAAAAAAAAAAAAGGAAAGGAAAGGAAAGGAAAGCAAGGAAAGGAGGAAGGAATTATTAGTATTGAATTTCTTCTGTTTAAACTTTTCTGAATGTAGTTATGAACATAATTATCCCCCTTTCTTCCTCTCCAGCACCTCCCCTCCTTGTCCATAATTCATTCAGCTTTGGCATTAAGGATGGGGACTATGACTGGAAAGGATAGCATTGAGGGGACAGTCTAATGAAAAAGAATCTTTGACTTTGGAATGAGAGGACCTAGGTTTAAATTCCACTTCTGACTCTAATTACCAGTGTAATATTTGGCAATATCTTAATCGCTTTAGAACTCAGTTCCCTCAACTGTGATATTATAGGACTGGTATAGTCTTTCAAATATTTTCTCAGTTTTAGCTCTGCACTCTCCATGCTTCTGAACAGAGAGCTCTAAATATAATGTGGTAATAATTAAATTAATGTGGCAAAAATAAGCTTTACCACAGGACACAGGGATTTTAAGGTCCTGTCCTTACACTCAGTCTAGCCACAACATAGAAACAATAGAGTTTAGCACCTTGTGAAGAATCACTAGTTAAAAGAGGAAATTATTAAATGACCCAAAAATTACACTTCTCTTTTTCACCCCTCCTCACATTGCAACTGCTCTTGAGATGAATGCTAGCCTAGGCATGTTCTTCTTCCCACCCCCAACCTGGTCCAAACACTTAGCAACAGCCTCACGGGATGCTAGGTTCTCTATTGCCTCCTCCACAACTATACCGAAGGCAATTTCTGTGCCACGTATGCCAGATGCAGCTTGTAGTATGGTCAACAACCTGGTTTCTCAATCTTTCAAAGCACCTAACACAAGGCTTGCCACAAGAACATTCAGTAAATACTCGTTGACCCTTATGTTATGCAGATGGAACCACAGCAATAAAATGTTATTAGTGTGATGAAGGAGTCGGGTGGCGATTCAAAGCCTCAGAGTTCCCAGTGATAACCTAATAAAAGCCATAATGAAGAAGATATTTCAAGGCACTTTTGAAACACAGAATTTGATATTTTAATATAGTAATTCTGTTAAGAAGGGATTAAAAAGTAAGTCATGTTTTCATTATTTCAAACTCGGCTACTGAAGCTACAGATGCTGTGCTTCATTTATTTCATGGTAGTTTTTTCTTAACCAAAATTTCACCTATGTACAATATTATATTTGAACACATGACACAATTACTAGGTATCTTATCTATAGCTTTGGATTTTTAAATGTGTGAATGACTCATTCCAAATCCATGCTTGGAAATGTCATATATTTTAGGACTCAAGGGAGATTTACAACATTTTTTAAAAGATCAATTTCTTGGGAAAAAGCATTTTATATATAAAGAGTTATCCCTTGACATACCACACAAAGACAAAAATCTTTTAACACTGGTGAACTTCTTTTTTGTTCTGACATTTCTATCCTCTAAGGAGTTTTCTAGAAGCAATATACTGTAAATAGCCCCAGTTGATCACTACTCATCCCAATTCATTTTAATTGCCCAAGTGGGAAAGAAAATCCTTCTGACCTTTAATTGGATAGCCTACAACTCAAAGTCTGACAACTGACTATTAACTACGGATAATAAGGCTAACTTTACCTTGGTGCCATTTTCCAGTTGGTTCTATTGAAATCTGTATCCATCAAAACAAAAGTCCATGCCACCCCCTAAATACTGTAATAGCTTCTGTCAGATTTTACTATCATATTTTGTTAGTTCAATACATTTAATTCAGTGAAAAACTAGAATAAGGGTTCTTAACCTATATATAGTCTGTGAACTTTTTTGCTTTTTTAACATTTTGGAAACTATTTCAAAATAGATGGTTTCCCTTTAATCTTAGTATTTTCCTTTAAGAATTTAAAATAATTATTTTGAGAAGAGTGTCATATAAGATTCAGCAGACTGTCCAAAGGCTCCATCAAACACCCAGGAGTGAAAGTGTGTGTGCTTACACAAAACACACACACACACACACACACACACTTCTGCTGGAGAAAGCCTAGAACCCGGGAGAAAACTGCAGATGATATACCAAGGTTCTATTGCCTCTTTCTATTCAGTTCCATATCATGGAGAGATTAAGTGAACTACCTGTGATAAAAGTTAGGGCTGGGACTACACCATGATAAAAACAAGGAACTCATTCTTTCAGATCAAAGTCCATAATTCCATGGTTTGGCAGCACTGAAATTAAATTCATTCGACACACTGAAAATCCCTTCAATGGTGAAAAATGGCAATGAAGCCAAAAGTAAAAAACAAGAATGGTTTTCAAAAGATTAACTATGAATTTGTTTGCTGAACTGTGTTGGCTCATCTCAGAATCACCCAGAAAAGGAAACTAATGAATGAAACCCCCCCCCCCAACAGGTCACTTATAGGAATCCCAATGTTGTGAATGTGAACAATGGAACTGCCTGGCAGGAGAGGGATGACTAGATGTTATCCAGTTAAAATGATGCTGCACAACTTTGAATATGGTTGGCCATGGTCACTTTATGTGACTATGAGAAGTCACCATTTCCAGGTCACTGGTCTGCTTGTCACTTCCAAATGATATAGCATGGAAGACAAGGCAATGAATTTAGAAGTACTTTTAACAACAAAAAAAAAAAAACAGGAGGCAAAGGGAGAAGAGACATACATTCTTAGGAAATTTCTGTAGAGGAAATATCTATTTTGTTTTTTTTTTCTTCTTAAAGTACAAATACAAACAATTTCACAAGGCTTCTTTCTAGATACTGAGGAGAATACATAGAACAAAAAAGAAAGGGAGGAAGAGAAGGAGGAAGGAAGAAATGAAAGAAGGAAGGAAGGAAAGAAATGAAGAGGGTACCCAATAAGAGAATTATGGTTGCTCTGAAAATAGCAACATGCCGGGTCCTGCAAAATGAATTCAACTCAAGTCCTCTCAGCCAAAGAAAGCACTCTTCCCTCTCCCCCATCCTGCCTTCACTATTCTATGGCATTCTATGGCGCTCTCCTTATTCTATGGTGCTTTCACTATTCTATGGCATTTTATGGTGATCTCACATGACATGGTGTGAAATAGGGTCTCATACACAGAAAGTTGTGGGAAGAATCTATGGGTGGTCTAGAAGAGGAGTTTGGGGAAAGTCTTCAGAAGGAGTTAATGAGGTCAACATGGGATGGGAAGTAGCTGGAGGCTACAAATAATGGTGGGCTAGGCCAACCCAAGGGTGTGCTGATATTTTGTTAGGCTCAGGGTTGGGAAGCAGATGAACAATGGAGGACTAGGATAATAACTAGGCTAGTAGTTAGCAGTTAGTAACTAGGCTAGAGATCTGGGCCCAGCCACAATGTAAGGCTTATTGTCTCATGCAAATGCCTCATCAAATGAGACAATTTAATCAAGAGTCCAAGGGAGGTTCCCAGAGCCTGTACCTCAAGGACTCAAGGAGAGTTTGAGGGGCCTCCCAGAGCCCATACCTCATCAGAAGCAAGGAAGGAAGGAAGGAAGGAAGGGAGGGAGGAAGGAAGGAAGGAAGGAAGGAAGGAAGGAAGAATATGTTTTCTAATGGATGTGGGCCAGGACTTAGGGGGAAAGAATGTACACAAATATAAAACAAGGAAAATTGAAGATAAGAAAGTACTAACAATTGCATTTGGGAATATATTAGAGAATGCTTCATGGATAAGATGATGTCTTAGATCAACCTTAAAGGAAGACAAAAAAATAGATATGATAGCCCAGGCCTATAATTCCTGCTATTTGGGAGGATGAGATTAGTAAATCATTTGAACTTGGGGGTAGGGCTTAACTCAAAGAATTATGTGTATTAAAACAAGTCTTAATACCATGAGCCCTGGAGAATAAAGCATGGGGGATGATGTGTGGACTTGTTCAGAGTAGGAATGAGGAATGTCTGAGAATAGCTTTAATTGGAAAGAAAGCAGGTCAAAATTTCCTTGACAATTAGTAGTAGGATCAAACTGTGAGTTGCTACTGCATTTGCATATTGTTCAAGAGAAATGAAAAACCCCACCCTGCCACCCTCCCCCCAAATAAATAAAATAACAAAGTTTCTAATATAGGTGAAGAAGAAGAGGAATCATATTCCAGTCATGGGAAATGGATTATGGAAATGCACAGGGAAAAACTACAATATCAAATTTTGGGAACGTTTTCTGGAGGGGAAAAAATATAAAATCCTAACCTAATTCTTCACATATAAACAGAAGGCAATGTATCCATCTCCTCTAGAGTTCAATTTTTATATTTCAATGGAACTATGATATCATTAGGACAGATAGGTGGTGCAATGGATAGAATGCTAGGCCTGGAGTCAAGAAAACTCCTCGAGGGGCTAGATGGCGAAGTGAATAGAGCACTGGCCCTTGGAGTCAGGAGGACCTGAGTTCAAATCCGGCCTCAAACACTTAACACAAAAACTAGTCGTGTGACCTTGGGCAAGTCACTTAACTCCAATTGCCCTACCTTCTCCCCCTACAAAAAGAAAAATTAAAAAAAAAATATCCTCTTTCAGAGTTCAAATCTGTCCTCCCACACTAGTTGAGTGACCCGGGGCGAGTCATTTAATCCTGTTTACAGAGTCCTCATCTTTAAAATTAACTAGAAAGGAAAACAACAAATCACTCTGGTACCTCTGCCAGTAAACCCTAACCCCAAAGAAAGGGGTTACAAAGAGTTGGATGCTACTGAAACAACAAAACACCAGCAATAGCAATATCAGAGATATAAATACTTTTGTCACTGATGCAGATCACAACTTATTTGTGCAGTCTTATGCTCTCTATTTCATTCTACAATTACACAAAGCCTCAGCTAATCAACTTTAAAAAAAAATTTTTGCTGAGTCAGCAGGGAGAGGAGGGAAGGGAAACTCCACCTCCACCACTCCCCCTGACAAAAGGTAAGCAAAGCAGCCAGGTGGCATAGTAGAGATAGCAGAGACAGGTAGACTAGAATTCAAATCCTGTTTCAGATACCTACTGACCTTTGACCTTTGGCAAGTCATTTAAATCTGTTTTCCTTGGTTTCTTCAGTTGTAAAATGGGAATGATAATAGCCCTTATTTCACAGAGTTGCTGTGAAGATAAAATGAAATGATATTTGTAAAGCCCTTTACAAACCTTAAAACACTATATATATTGATATTAATTTTAGGGCAGCTAGGTGGCACCAGCCCTGGAGTCAGGACAACCTTAGTTTAAATCTGGCTTCAGATATGAATTAGCTCTGTGGCCCTGGACAATTCACTTAACACTTTTTGCCTCAGTTTCCTCATCTATAAAATGTGCTATGAAAGTAAATGGCAAACCACTCCAGTATCTCTGCCAAGAAAACCCCAAATGGGCTTACAAAGAGTTGGACTTGACTAGAAAAGACTCAATAACAAGCAACGAGATTATTATCATTTTCATTACTATCATCATCATTATCAGTTAATGGGGCAATTATATATACATTCTGTCCATTTCAGAAATCTGTTAATTAAAGGTCAAACTAATCTGAGCAAGGATTTACAGATAAGAAACTGAAAAGCAGGAAAGCCTGCTGTTAAAAATAAATAAACCAATCTCATTTAAAGGCTCCCCACAAAAAAATATACCCCAGCAAAAACAAAATTATCCGGGTCTATTAGCTCTGAGTATTAGCATCACTGAGGATCTCAGGTGTAGACAGTATGGATGAGAAGGAAAATGGCCTATTACATTTTTGTTCCTGGTCTCACAAAATAATCAGTATGAATTTTCACACTGCAAGTTAATTTTCTTGCTAGAAAGAAGGATGAAAGGGCAGAAGGAAGGTCTCTAGTATATCTGGAAAGGTAATGTGTCCCTTGAAGAATGGAAGAGGTGATCAGTGAGGAAAAAGTAATCTGAAGATAGAGAGGAATGTTAAAATCTTGGCCAATATCTTGGCTTCTGGAATAACAGATCCAAGAAAGCAAGGGCATTGAAGGAAACCTAAATATGTGAAGTTATGTAACGGATTTGAGACTCTGTGTGAGCGAGCTAGAAGAGGAGGGGGAGATCTCACCCCTCTATGGAGGAAACAGTTCCCATGATGAATAAATTATCATTCAGTCTTGGTAAAAGAAAGAAAAACAAACCAAGGTTGTTAGTGATGCCTTCCTGAGTCTAACGGAAGTTGTCCTATGGTGACATGTCATGATTGCTTTACAGGCATCTTCAAGTCATGTCTCTTGGAATCCAGTGGGGCACTTCAACTCCCTCTCTGGGGCATTACATTCTTGATTGGGAAGAGGTATTCATAGTCCAGACCCAGCCCACACCACATTGTTATCACTTTTGGAGATGCACGTCAGAGAGACCTAGCTTGCTAGGAGGAGGAAAATGATGGTACTAGGGAGACAAGTATTGTTTTAAACTTGCCATTGATTCAAGGTAAAGTTTTCAGAAGAGAAAGAAAGCTAAAAAATAGAATATTAACGAATTTTAAAACCTAGATAAATAGATAGACATATATATGTACGTGTGTATAAATACATATATATATACATATATACACACATATCATATATAACAAAATCAAAGAATCAAAAAGTAATGTCATAAATTAAGTTCAATATTTTTCCCTAAGTACCAAAATAAGCACCAAATGTATACATGATCTAAATACAAAAGCTTACATAAAGGATAAGTTTACAGGAGAAAGAAAGGAGATGACTTTCCCAACTATGGGTAGAAGTAGGTATCTTCACTAAACAAAGGATAAAGATATTCAAAAAAGATAAAATGGACAATGTTGCTTCTACAAACTTGAAAAGATGTCATACAAGTTAAATCAATATTTGGATTTAAAAAGGAAGCAATTAACTGGGGAAAATATTTGTAGTCAGTTTCACTGACAAAAATATGATATTCATAATATATAGGGAATAGATACAAATGTGTAGCCCTGCCTTAAAATGCACACCACTCCAGAATCCATTATCGATAATGTTTTAGAATGAGAAGAGATATGTGAAGTTGTCAAGACTTGTTCATACAGAATCCTGGGAAAAAATGCCAGAAGGAGTGGAGATACAGTTTGTGAATTCAATGAATATCCTCCATCTAGGGATCATATGGAAGATGCTAGGATCCAGGATGCTACCTCTCTAGCCCCAACTCCTTCAGAAAGACTAAGATGCTCATATTGCCATACCACTACGGAGGCTACTAAAGGTACTGAATAAATGCAGTAGTCAAAAAAAGAAAGAGACAGAGATTAATTTGGTTGTTGTGGAAGTTATAAAGACTGATGAGGACAAGGTATTGTGGAGAATGAATTGGGTTAGATAAAACAGTCCAAGATATTCTCCTTCTCCCAAGCTGTGTAAATTACCCTCTAGTAATCTAAGCAGAAGAAATAATTTTTTGCCCTCGCAATCAAAACCTCTGGTTGTTGTTGGAACCATAGGCTCATCTTATCTCCCACATTATTTCTGTTTTTTCCTTTTTGGCACTAGATAGATAGACAGACAGACAGAGAGATAGACAGATATAGATATATACACATACATGCACATAGATATATAGTATGTGTACATATGCATATACACATATATGTATATACACATATATACATGTGTATTAAAAAGAATTGCTATACAACAAAAAATATATATGACATCCAAGCTATAAAGGGAATAGATAGAAATATGTAGCTCTGCCTTAAAATTCAAACTCCAGCCCAACCGGAAAAAAAAAGGTGGTCTCTAATGCTTGCATTTTATTTTGTAGAGCTTGTGGTAATAGAACTAGAGAAAAGTTTGATCTGTTAAAAGTGGTAGATTTTTTTACTTCCTTTACTCCACTATTAGGAAAATGGAGTAGTAGCAAGGCCTTTACCCTGCAAGATCCCTGAGGTTATGGTGCTATCTCTAATAGTTCTCTTTAGATAATGAACATGATAAATGGGATTTTTTTTTAATAAAGAGGGATTAGGAATTCAGAAATAAAAAGGCAAATATTTCGCAAAAGATAAATGTCAATCATTCAGCTAATAAGTATTTTTTAAGCACCTACTATGAGCTAGACCAGGGGTAGGAAACCTGGGGCCTCGAGGTCATATGAGGGCCTCTAGGTCCTCAAGAGTGGCCCTTTGATTGTATCCAAACTTCACAGAACAAATCCTCTTAATAAAAGGATTTGTCCAGTAAAACTTGGACTCTGCCCAAGGGCTACACCCTAAGGCTGGCCTCCAGGTCACAGTTTTCCCCACCCCCTTGCTAGACAGGATGGGAAAAGCTGCAGAGTAAACAAACAAAAAAATATCATCCCTATCTTGCAGGGAGCTCACAGTCTAATAATGCGGACAACAGGTGTAAAAAAAAGATGTATGTAAAAACAATATACTGACTGGTTAAAGTGGAGATAATAGAAGTCACTAGGATCAGGGAAGGTCAGGAAAGCCTTCTCTCAGAAGGGGGATTTCAGTTGGGATCTGAATGAAGCCAAGTAATCTGGAAAGCAAAGATGAAGAGTGAGAGAATGTCTGGCATGGGGAATGGATACAAAAAATAATGAGAATCAAAGATGGGGTGTTTTTGTGTGAAGAATGGCAAGAAGGACAATGGCGCTAGATTGAAGATTTCGAGGTAGGGTGTAAGACAACTGGAAAGATAGGAGGAAGTTAGGTTATGAAGGTCTTTGAATGAAGGCCAAACTGAGAAAAACACTTTGTCTTGGAGGTGATTGGGAGCCCTAGATAATTCTTGAATTGTGTGTGTGTGACATGATCTAGAGAGCCAATTATTAAATTTTCCACATGAACATTTCTACGCAACACATCAGCAAGCATTGCAAATAAGAATTTGATTTATTGCTTTGTTGATTGTGTAGACTTTAAAAAGTGACAGAGAAAATGTTAATAACACTTTTCTACTTAAAAATGTGTCATGCATACTTGTTTTTGGTGACAAGGATGTGGAGGTGAAAGTTGGTTGTTAAATATTTGTAAGTATACTGTTGTAGTTGAGAAAACGTTAATGAAAAATGGAGAGAAGAAAGAATTACTCAGTTTTGCTTGCTTTATTGAAAAAAATGATCATCAATCTGGAACAGGAAAAAAAATTAACAATTATTAAAATAAATGATAAATAAGAAGATAACCAAAAAATAAAGATTTTCTTCTCTTTTATTAGTACAAATTACCAAATCAGAATGAGATACATCTCAATCTAGTGGTGGAACCTGAAATGTTATTGCTAATTTAATTTAAGATTTAAATGGCTTTGGAAAAAATCATTGGTAGCAACAGAAATGATATAGACTATTTTTTAGGTCCCAACCTACAATTTTACAGGGGTAGGAAACTTCCAATAGGGCAGACTCCTCCTACTAGTATAGATCATCAATCATTCTACAACTAATAATTTTTTTTTTGTGTGCTTTTCCTGAGGATATAGAGAGGATGAGACTTTCCCATGGTTACATAACTCATGTATGTCAGAGGAGGGCCTTTAATCTAGGGTTTCTTTACTGCAATGTTGGCCCTCTGATACATCATGCTGCTTCTTAGCATAGGAATAGAAATGAACAGAAAATGGCTACGTTTTAGGAAAGGAAAAGGATGTAGATTCTTCAAACTACAAGCTATTTGAGTTTGACTTTGATTCCTGGCAAAATTCTAAAATGCATTATTAAAACAATGATTTTAGAGCACTTAAAATGTGAAGTGGTGATTGCTATGGGCCAGCATGACTTCAAGAAGAATGAATTATACCATACTAACCACATTTTATTTTCTGATACCATATCTGGCCTAGTAGATGAGGGAAATGCTGTCAGTGTAATGTAACAAGTTACATAATCCTCAGTTATAGTAATATGAATGGAAGCTTTTAATGAAATATCATAAGAGCTCTCATTTTGGTCCGTCTTTATTTTTTTTCACAAATTTTGTGAATTAGACAAAACTGGAAAATAGAATCAAGGTCCGACAAGATTTGGACAAGATGAAATGATAATGAATCATATAATAGTAAATTTATTTTATTTTTAATTTATGAAGTAAAGCAAACATTACTATAACAAAGTATAGTAAAAATATGATCTCACATGAAGCTTTATTATATATAACTTTTTATTCCTTTCAAATATTTAATAAAGTTATCATGAAAATTTCCTTTGTTTTATTTTTTCCTACCCCCCCCCCGATGACTACCATTAGACATAAATAGGGGTGTGTATGCATATAATATATATGTATTATATACATACACATACATACACACACATATATATGCAAAATTATTCTATATAAACTTCTATTTATTTGTTCTTTCTTGGTGTGTATATAAGGAACAGAAATGTGTTCTTTTTGGTTAATTTAAATATTTCAATAGTTGAAATTACTTATTTGCTCAGTATTCTTAAAATAATATTGCTATTACTCCATACAGTGTTCTCTTGGTTCTGCTCATTTGTGCTCTTCATTCTTTCATGTAAATCGATCAATATTTTTTCTAAGATCATCAAACTCATCATTTCTTATAGCAAATCATATTCCATTACAACGAAATACCACAACTTGTTCAGTCATTCCCTAACTGATGAACATCCCTGCGATTTCCAATTCTTTGTCACCACAAATGGAGCTAATATAAAAAATTTAGAACATATAGGTTCTTTTCCTTTTTCCCTAATCATATTTGGAAATAAACCTAGTAGTGGTATTGATGGGTCAAAGCACATAGGCAGTTTGATAACTATTGGGGCATAATTCCAGATTGTTCTCTAAAATTGCTGGATCAGTTCACAATTCCACCAATAATGAATTACTGTCCCAAATTTTCTACATCCCCTCTAACATTTGTTACCTTCATTTTAGTCAATCTAGTGAGTGCAAAAGGATATTTTAAGTTTTTTTTTAATATTTTAAGTTGTTTTTTTTTTTTAATTTTCACTTCTCTAATCAATTACGATTTAGAACATTTTATGTGACTAAATTGTTTTGATTTCTTCATTGGAAAAATGCCTGTTTGTATCTTTTGGGCTTATCAATTGGGAATGACTTGTATTCTTATAGATTTGACAAAGTTCTTTAAATTTTTGAGATATTACACCTTTATCTGAGAAATTGTCTTTTTTTCCCGCAATCTTCTTTCCTTCTGAATAAACAATAGTAAATTTAAAAAGAGAACTGGCTAGGTAACACATCAGATAGAGTGCCAGGCCTGGAGTCAGGAAGACTTCTACTCCTGAATTCAAATAAGGCCTCAGACACTTAGCTGTGTGATCCTAGGCAAGTTATTTAACCCTATTTGCTTCAGTTTCCTAATCTGCAAAATGAGCTGGAGAATGAAATGTCAAACCACTCCAGTACCTCTGTAAAGTAAACCTATAATTTGTTCACAAAGAGATAGACACAACTGAAAAGGACTGAACAAGAAATTCCTATGCTTAGATTTATTTTTTAAAAAATTCAATTGTAGAATAACATTGGTAGTGCAGCTAGACAAAAGTTTTTTCAAATATGACCTCGAGGTTCTAGGAAACTGCAAGCTAAATGTAAGTAAACAATGTGACATAATAGGCTTTATTTTTAAAATTAATTTAAATTTAATTTTAAAAAGTTTTAATTAGAAAAATTGTAATACTGGGAGTGAATTAGTAAAACCATAAAGCCAGGCATGATGAGTATCACAATTCTGCTATACTATTTCCAATCAAACCATATCTGTATTTCTAAGTTAAGTTGCAGGTACCATATCTAAGAAAGGATGTAAATAAGCTAAGAGGTTATACAGAGGGAAACAATCAAAATAATGAACAATTCATATGAATATGCATTTCGCAAAATGGAAATATTTTTTCTAGATAAGAGACAAGTTTTGTTTGGGTATTGGGGGGGTGGCGGTTGGGAGGGGAAAGATTGCTAACTTAAAATAACTGAAAGGCTATTAAGTGGTAAAGACCTTTGCTATTTTGGTTTGTTTTAGAGGACAACATTTGGAGCCCTGGGTGAAAGTTGAATAGAAGGAGATTTTGATGCAATCTAAGTAAATATAAGTGAACAACAACAACAAAATGTTAAGTACTTCCAGGTGAAGGGACTCTTCTAATCTATGGGAATACAAAGAAAGAAAGAAAAAAGAGTCCTCAAGGAGTTCACAAATTAATGAAAATAAACTGAATAAAATGTCCAGCAATTGAAGCTGTTGAAATGTGTAAGATGTTTGCTTAGGAGGCAGTGAGGAAACCAGCTACTACTGGATGGGTTACCAGAGATTCCTGATTAGATAGGGGTTGAACTAGAGGATCAATGAGCTCACTTTTTTTTTTAAGCAATTGGGGTTAAGTAACTTGCTCAAGGTTACAGGGCTAGTTATTTATGTGTGGGTGCTAAGTACTGAGGCCGGAACTGCTCCCTGCTCTGGGGCCAATGCTCTTACTCACTGTGCCACCTAGCCACCCCTATTTTTTTTTTTAATTTTTGCCTTTTAAAAATTTTTCTGGCCTTTTTTGGAGGTCAGTTGGGGTTAAATTACTTGCCCAAGGTCACATAGCTAATAAGTGTGTCAAGTGCCTGAGATGGGATTTGAACTCAGGTCCTCCCAACTCCAGGGCCAGTGCTCTATTCACTGTGCCATCTAACAGCCCCTAATGAGCTCACTTTTAATTCAGATCTTAAGACTTCTACATCTGGGTGGAGGATTAATGAGAAGTGCTCATAGAATCTCTCCTTTCATCAGGCAAATCTCTGCAATCTGTTAGGACAGTTATGGCCGAAGGCTCAGATTGTATGACCAACCTGTTCCCATCATGTGGCATGTGACATGGAAAATTCAAACAGGTGTGTGTGTGTGTGTGTGTGTGTGTGTGTGTGAGAGAGAGAGAGAGAGAGAGAGAGAGAGAGAGAGAAAGTGAGAAAGAGACACAGAGAAAGAGATAGACAAAGAAAAAAACAGAGATACAGAGACAGACATTGAGAGACACAGAGGGACACAGAGACATTAAGGCACAGAGAAAGAGAAACACACAGAGAGAGACCAATTCAGAGGGACAAAGACACAGAAAAACAGACAACAGAGAAATAGACTGAGGGGGAGAGAGAGAAAGAAAGACTATTCAGTCAGGGAATCAATAGAATTAAAAAGTCCTTCCTTCGTTAAGCCCCATTAAACTATTAATGAGTCTGTATTTTTGGCAAGGCATCCAAGAAGCTATTATACCCCACACCTCTATTGCCCAATAAACTAGGCATGGTACAGCTCAAGAAATGATTTAAGGAGCACAAAGAACAAATGTACATTCCCTCCCAAAGTCCAAGATTTCCCCTATGCATTAGCTGAACATCTAATTCCAACTAAAAATTAAAAAAAAAGAGGGAAAGGAAGGAGGAAGGAAGGAAGGAAGGAAGGAAGGAAGGAAGGAAGGAAGGAAGGAAAGGAGGAAGGAAGAAAAAAAGGAAATTCCTGCCCTAGGAAAGCAGGTTTTGTGATGCATTCCCAGTACCTCTGTACCTTCCTCAATAAGCTGCAGGCTTCATCTAGAGTCCACTAACCTCCTTCTAGTTCAGGTCAACAACTGTGGGCCTAGGGACATCCATGCCAGACAGGCAGCACAAATCAGGACAAAGTCCAAATAGCCTTTGCTCCAGGATCAGTGACTCATTTCAGTACTGTTTATTTGCTACCATCCCTCTTGCTGACTCTCTCTGACCTTCCCAGCACTGAACATTGTCTGATTACACTTATGGCAGAAGCTTTCTCTTCCTGCTTTGGCAACTTTCTTAGGCTTGAACTGTTCATTTTAAATTAATTGACCAGTTATCCTGTAAATATACACAGTGTTTTCTTGTAGCACAGGTATCCTCATAGGTAGAAATTACTGAGAAAATAACAAAATTTTCTTGTTTTTTCTATAACATATATCACTGGAATCTCATAGCATATAAGGCTGATGCCTGATAAAGTGGAAAGAGTGGTGGATTTAAAGTCAGAACACCTAAGTTTTAATGCAACTCTGCAACTCATTCCTATGACCTGGGGCAAGTCACTTAACCTCTCTGAGGTACAGCTTCCTCCTCTTTAAAATGAGCAGATTGGGTTCAATATCCTTTAAATTCGCTTCTCATTTTAGGACTATGATATGTTTGAATAATCAATGAACAAGCATTAATTTAGTGTTTGCTATGTTTAGCACTCTACTATGCCCTGGGGTTATAATTATAATGTGATTGAATCAGGTCTTGCCCTCAAGGAGCTTTTACATTCTGGGAAGGCATGTGCATATATAGATATTTACAAAAATACATAAATCAAGTGCTATTAACTCCTTTCCATTCCCATTAAGTTTTCTCCAGAGGTATAGCAATACTTAACTTCTATAAAAATCTATTCATCTTAACTTTTTGTCTTATTTTTTTAATGGCTAGATTTATCTGTTTCTGAGAGGGCAATTAGGTTGCCCACTAATCTACTTAACCTTGGAGAGGAAGACATTAACAGTTGGGGAAAGGAGGAAACCTTTATTCCAAAGGTGACCCTAGAGATGAGTCTTGAAGGAGGTGAGAAATTGGAGGAGGTGGAAAAATGTATATTATGGGAAATCATTTAAGGCATGGGGAACAACCAGCACTAAAAATTCAAGGAAAAGTGTGATGGAATATCACGTATGAGCAACACCAAGGGCAGTAGGCCTGAACCAAGAGTGTGGAGAGATATAATATGTATGTACATCCTGAAGGTAGGGAGGGGTCAGCTTGGGAATATCAAATGCCTTGAAAGTTTTTTGTTCATTGTTTTGAGGTTTGCTTTTCTGTTTGTTTGTTTGATTGGTTGTTTGTTTTTGAGTAAGTGTTGAAGTGGTCAGACTTACCCTGGACGAAAATAACTTTGATAGCTCTAGAGTAGATAAATTAGAGGAAGGAGAGATTTGAGGCAGGGAGACCAAGGAGAAGCCTATTTTAATTAATCCAGGAGAGAGTTGATGAGGCCTTGCATAAAGTAGGGGAGTGGTTCTGAGTGTATGAAGAAAGGGGGAGGGGGACAATTGTACTCCTATTAAGATGTTTAAAGATCACAGAGGAGTGTTCATTCCCCACTAAAGAAAAATAACAAATATGTAAAGAGGACTCCATATGAGGCAATGATCAAGAAACCAGAGAGAAGTGGAACTTCCTCCATCTAAGTCCAGAAATACAATAACTTCCAGGTTTCAGAAATCAATAAAAACTGAGAGGAAGAACACACCAGGGAAGCCAGAGCATTCTCAGGTAAACAGTCTTGAATCCTGCTATCGAAGGGAAAGTGACCATGCCAAGGAAAACAGAGCAAGCACTAGTAAATGGGCCTGAAGTCAGCAGGCCCTCTGAACAAGTTTGCTCCAAATGGCTTGCAAGCCAGTGTGAATTCTAGTAATTGAATATTGAAACATGATTCAGGCCCTGGACTTTTAGAAGGGTAGAATGTAACAGAGCCAGATCCTTATAAACCATTTTACAGGGATGAAGGAAAAATCTATAGACAGTGTATCTATCTATCTATCTATCTGTCCGGTTGCCTATCAGTATTGTCTGTTCATTCATCTTTGTCCATCCACCTATAATCTATTTATTTATTCCTTTGTTCATATATTTAATTCTTTTTTCAAACTTCTGTTTATTATCTATTCATTCATTTATTTGTTTACTTATATACTTATTCATTTTTCATTTATTTTATTTGCTTATCTATTTATTCACATATTTATCCATTCATTCTTTTACTTATTTGTCTATTCATTTAAGACTAGGTCTCTCTTATCTCACCCAGACTAGTAGTGCAACAGCCAAATCTCCAATCAGTATGGAAGCTTTGACCTAACTTCAGCTGGTTGACCCCTCCTTAGGCAATTTCACCATATTATTCCCAAACTTATTGCAGATACCCATTTAATATTGCCTTCTATAGCTTACAACTCCTATAATCAAGATTTTCACCAGCCTCAAACTCTAGCTTACTCTGGTTAACATGTGGACCTTGGGAACAATGAAAGCCAAAGCAGAATACATATTCAAAATGTAAACATATACAAGTAAAGTAGGAAATTTTTATTTTACAGAAAATAAACAAGAAATAACAACATAAAAAATGAATTCTATATAATCTAAAATGACTGGCTTTAAACATGGGATACACAAAAATAGCTTAAGGGATATGACCAAATTTTTGAAAACTCTGAAGACCATATATCAGATAGTAACAAGTGAAAGCTGTCTAGAACATTTGAATATAGACAACATAGCAATAAATGATTAAACCCATAGATGGCCACCAGAAAATAATTCTAAGGCACGCAACAATACTTAGAAAACTCAGTAGCTATAAATTCTTTAAGTAGACAGGAAGTCATTCTATAAAAAATTCCAATGGAAGGAAAAACACAGGAACGTCATACTGCCTTAACTAATCAGAGAAAAAAAATGGAATATGATAGCCCCCAAAGCAAAGGTAAAGTTTAAGCTGTAATAGAAAATTATTCCAAATAAGAGAAATGCAAGAAAAATAATTGGAATAGGAATAGGATTATAGGACCATAGTTTCAGAATTGAAAGAAACTTGGATGTAAATAAGCATAATCATCAAGAAAAGACTAAGAAAGGAGAATAATAATTTTGTTAGTAAGAGTACAAGTGTGGATAGATCACTGGTTTTAGAGATCAGAGGGCCTTGGTTCAAATTCAGACACCATTAATACCTGTGTGACAATGGGCAGAAGGAAAGGGTTGTATTATATCTCTTCCACTTCTAAATATATGATTCTATGTTTATAGGTTATCACATAAAAATCAATTGAAGAGTAAAAGAAATAAGTAGAATCATGAATCAACAAAAGGCACTTAAAGGGATTAAGGTGGAAGGGGAACTTCGAGAATCAGGGAAATGGCAAGAAGAATGAAATTAATGTTCTTTGATCTAGAATCTGTGCTTCCTTATATGCACATGAATTGAAGGGAGCCCAGGTTAACAGGGTGTATGAGGTGTTCAAGAAGGACTAGTAACTCTGGTGTGAGGGCTTCCTAAGCCTTTTTCAGGACTGCTCATCTACCTTTGGTATCCACCTGTCACTTACCTCTCACCTGGGGCTCCAACAAACTATAGCATGTACAGTGGCCACATCCCAGAAAACTATTTCACCAGATTTCCTAAACCAGGTTGAGGGTAACTTAAAGCAGATTGAAGGTAACCTATGGATCTCAGACAAGTCAGTGAGTTAAGGGGGTGTCTACCCCAAGCATGTGAAGACTTCCTCCATCCAAATAGGTAGATGATAAAACTTTGTTCAATGGCCATGAAGAAGGCTGAAGTAGGACTTGTGGAAGCCTTAGAGCTTGGTCAGATATGGAAGACACCAGGTCATCCACTGCATCCTGGACCATCACTAGTCATATTGACTTTTGTCTTGCCACTGGACTTCGATGAATTCTGGAAGAGAGAGTGAGACTGATGACTTTGTGCCACTCTATTTCACTTAAATCCAATTCACCTAGGAGCTAAGCCATTGCCCCATGATGTCATTGGTCCTTTTCGAAAATGAAGGACAAATAACAGCAACATGAATTGCAATATTTTGTAGGAGCTATAATAGTGGGAATTTTTGTGGATGAACAAAAAGGAAAAAAAGAGACAGTGGAGAGTTGGAGATTTACCCACATAAAGTGCATAAACAAATTTAGAAGGGATATCAATTTATCAATATCTTGACAAGACAGGGAGCTACAGAAAAATAGGTTAAAAGACTGAGAGGAAGGACTGAGATGTGGGGAGGAAAAGAAAAAGGCTATTATCATTTAAAGGTAAAGAAAAGGCTCCATGAATCTCATGAGGAAAAGGTAAATTGACATATGTTCTGTGGTAAGAGACAGAGGCTAATAACGAGTTTCAGCTTGGAGAAATTTACACATTTAGGAAGTTACTTTTATTGAGAATGAATTGTTCCTTCACTGACTGCATTCCACCCTAGAGGAGCACATCTAAGAGTTGCCAACTCCCAAGGTGATGTGCAGATCACAGAGCTAGAAATATGGTAACCTACCCTTAGGAAAGGTAATCATAGTAAGGAGAAGCAGCAGAATAAGGTTTAAAGACTTGGGATAATGAGTGACTCCCATCTCATAACACATCTTTCCTTTTCACATCATTTTTTTTTCATGACTGCTATTTCAAAGAATATGGGCCAGAAACAAACAGTTAAAATGTGATCATCTACAATCTCTATCTTCAGGAAGGATAGACAAAAAATTAATAATTAAAAACAAAACAGAACAAAAATACGTTTTATGAACTGAAGAAAAGGGGGGCGGAGCCAAGAGGGCGGAGTAGAAACAGCATGTCCAAGGCTCTCTCCCCCCAGATTACCTCCAAACTATGTAAAAGCATACTCTGAAGAACTTCTGTAGACCCAGCACCCAAAGAACGACACAAAGAAGCTAACCTCCCACTGAGGACAGCCCAGCAGCCATGCAGGAAGGGCCAGCACAGCACTCTGGGAAGCAGCAGCACAGTGGATGGAGAGCTGAGCCAGGTCGATGTGAGCCGAGGTTTTAGCGCCAGGGCTGCCAAGCCAGCAGCCAGCTGGAGGGACCCCAGAACACCAGCAGCTGTGGCAATTCCAGAATGGTCAACAGAGACATGCCTAGGACAAAGTGAAAGGTTGTTGCCCTATGGACTTTGGAACCAGTATTTGGGGAACACAACAGCTTCCTCCACTGGGGCCTAGAAGGCACTGAGGAGACACACCATTTTGCAGTTTTCAGTGGTGGCTCAGGCTCCTGGCCTGTGAACTGTAGGGAGATCCAGCAATCAGTCTGGGGCGGGGGGGGGGGGTAATTGCTCTTGCTTTAACCTCCCTGGATCTGGATTGTGGTCTGGGGGGGGAGGTCATGGAGCGGGTTTCCAGCCTGCCAGAAATGGAAGTTGTCCCCCCACATGTTCGAGAAAAAGCTCCCCTTTCTCGTGGTAGAATTCTACTGTGGCAACAAGCCCAAAAATCAAGTAATTAAGTGGCAACATGCCAAGGCAAAGGAAACAAAATAAACAGAAAAATGAAACATTAGACTCCTATTTGGGGGGCAAAGCGGAAGGAAGCATGGAACAGGAGGAGGTCCATGAGGTCAGAAATCATGCTGCAAAAGCCCCAAAGGAAAATATGAGCGGGTTACAGGCCATAGAGGACCATAAGAAGGACTTTAAAAATCAAATAAGAGAAGTGGAGGAAAAATTGGGAAGAGAAGTGAGAAGGATGGAGGAAAAGTATGAAATGAGGGTCAACAGCCTGACTGAGGAAAACTACACCTTAAAAAATAGACTAACTCAAATGGCAAAGGAGGCCCAAAAGGGCAATGAGGAGAAGAATGCCTTAAAAAGTCGAATTTGCCAGATGGAAAAAGAATCTCAGAAGTTCACTGGGGAGATTCATTCCTTCAGAGTTAGACTGGAGCAAATGGAAGCTAATGACTTTATGAGAAATCAAGATGCTGTTAAGCAGATCCAAACAAATGAAAGAATAGAAGGCAATGTGAAATATCTCATGGGAAAAACCACTGACCTGGAAAATAGATCCAGGAGAGATAATTTAAAAATTATTGGACTACCTGAAAGCCATGATCAAAGAAAGAACCTAGAAATCACCCTTCTAGAAATTCTCAAGGAAAATTGCCCTGATGTTTTAGATCCAGAGGGCAAAATAGAGGTTGAAAGAATCCACTGATCACCTCCTGAAAAAGATCCCAAAAAGAAAACTCCCAGGAATATTATAGCCAGGTTCCAGAATCCCCAGATCAAGGAGAAAATACTCCAAGCAGCCAGGAAGAAACAATTCCAATATTGTGGAAACACAATCAGAATAGCCCAGGACCTGGCAGCTTCTACACTGAGAGATCCAAGGGCATGGAATATGGTGTTCCAGGAAGCAAAAAAGCTTGGACTGAACCCAAGGGTCACCTACCCAGCAAAACTGAGTATTTTGTTTCAGGGGAAAATATGGTCATTCAGTGGAATAGAGGACTTTCAAGCATTCTTGAGTAAAAAACCAGCGTTGAATAGAAAATTTGACATCCAGACACAAGAAGCAAGAGATACCTGAGAAGGTAATCAGGGAAAAGAAATCAAAAGGAACTTATTAAAGTTAACCTATTTACATTCCTACATGGAAAAACAACAACTGTTACTGATGAATCTTTTCTCAGTATGAAAATAATGGAAGAAGGGTATATGGTCACATGAATACATATGTGAACGTGTGTATATATGTTTACAGTTATACATAGATAGAGGGCATAGGTTGAATTTGTTGGGAAGGGAGAATACTCAAGGGATGAAATTATGAGGTGAGAGAGGAAAGTAGCAAGAGGACATGGGGAGAGACAGGAAGGGTAAACTATCTCATGTAGAAGAAGCAAGGGGAAGTGGCTGCAGGGGAGGGGAAGAATAGGAAGGCAAAAAGGCAAAACCACACTCTCATTGAATTTTGCTCAGGGAGCGAATGACATACATACTAAATGGGATATCTCAACCTGCAGCAGAATAGGGGGAAGGAGGGTGAGGGGGGTGGTGATGTATTTGAGGGCATTCTGGGGGGAGGGGAGGTTGGAAGTACCCAGTATAGAAGAGGGACAGGATCAAAGTAGGGAATGGAGCAGGTGGGGGGAGGGATGGGTGGGAGGGAATTATAAGCAGCCTTGTACAATATATCTACTATGGTAATATTTTTGCATAGCTATACATGTACAACACATACTGAATTACTTATCTTCCCAGAGGGAATGGATGACAAGGGAGGAAGGGAATGCATTTGAAATTCGAGGTCTTAAAATTAAATGTTTCAAATGTAAAAAAAAAATATAAAAGCAAATTTACTGAAGAAGAGAATTCAGAATGGAGTAAGCAGGGACAGATGAAGAGGTGAAAAAAGTAAAAGAAATCTTCTTAGAAAATGGCAGACATAGAATAATGTTATTTAAATTAAAAGACTGAAAGGCAGAGAAATGGGAGGAAAGGAGAAAAGAAGGAAATAAAATAGGATGGAAGGGAGCAATGGAGGAAAGAATAAAGAAAGGGAGGGAAGGAAGGATTAATAAAGAATATTCAAGTAATTTGGGATTAGGTAGATACTAGATTAGAGTAAGGAGACCCAATACGAATGGACTACCTTCAAAACAGTGTATGCAAAGTTAATTGCTAGAACAAAGTGATGACTAAGTGACAAAGAGGAGATATATATATATATATATATATATATATATATATATATATATATTTATATTTATATATATATATATATATCAATGAAAATAAGTGGAGAAAAATAGAAACTTAAAATTGTCAATTTAAATGTGAAAAAGCATCAGAATAGATTAGAAAATGAAAAAGACATCTTGTTTCAAATGAAAAAATATATTTAAAAACTAAAGAAACATGGAAGGGAAAATGAAACGTAACAAAATTTGTCATGCATCATATGATTCCAAAAAAACCTCAAAAGTCAGAATCATGCTATTAAAAATAAAAAGTCACAATATCAAAATAGATTTTAAAGGGGAAACTCTAGGAGGCAGAGCCAAGATTACAGCGTAGAAGAAGGAAATTATGTGAGCTTCCCCCATAGCTACCTCAAATACCTATAAAATATGACTCTAAACAAATTTTAGACCTACAGAACCCACAATGTGACAGAAAGAAACAAATCTCCCACTGAGGGCAGCCCAGCAGGCCTACAGAAAGGGCCCATCATAGCACACTGGGATGGAACCAAGCAAAGTCCCACTTAAGCTGTGTGGTTTGGGGCTCAGGGCAGCCCCAACCAGCAGCTGCCAGAACAGACT
>WOXC01002692.1:0-85862 GCA_011680675.1 Gymnobelideus leadbeateri | reverse complement strand
GGATGCCACCAGTTAGTAGCAAAATAATCCTGAGAGGCTAGTTATGTCACCTATTATAGGAATGAGAAAATGTTTAAAGATGCTGATTGTTATTTTTCCTACATGTTTTTTTTATGCTGGTAATTGGGGAATTCTCCTCTATCTTCCTCCCACTTCCCATTACTCTCTACCAAGGTCCACCACCATTTAATAATATGTGGGCCTTCTTTATAACATAGACTTAGCTGCTTCAGATGACATGGTTTATAGTTTTATTGCAGCCATCAAATTAAAACCCAAAGATTCTGATTGTTACTCTTTTTGTTGGCCTTTTAGAGAAAGCGTGCTAGCTATGTTTTTGTCCTCAGTCACATATGAACAGATTCTCTGATAAAGATAATTTTCAGTCCAAAGTTGTTATTTCATGTCTAATTAAATTTTCAGATAATATAGTCTATTTATTGGATAATATTTTCTTTTTTTATTTTTATTTTGTTTTAATTTTTTAAATACTTTATTAACTTCTGTTTTACATCATTCATTTCTGCCAGATTTTGAGTTACAATCATTTTCCCCCCATTATTCCCCTACCCAACCTCCCAGAATAGCAGTCCCACAAGATATCGCTTCCTCCAATCTGCTCTCTCCCATACCTTCTCCCATACCCCCTTCGACTTTTCCATTGGAGGAAGATGAATCTTGTGTCCCAATGCCTGCACATCTTATCTCCCTATTACAAGCAAAAGAGTATTAATAATAGTATTTATAAATATTTGAAACATTTAATGTTATGACCTCAAATTTCAGATCCATTTCCTTCCTCCCTTGTCACCCATTCCCTCTTGGGAGATAAGTAATTCAGTATATGTTGTACATGTCTAGCTATGCAAAACATTATCATAGTAGATATATTGTGCAAGGCTGCTTATAATTTCCTCCCACTCATCCCACCCCCCACCTGGTCCATTCCCTACATGATCCTGTCCCTCTTCTATAGTGGGTACTTCCAACCTCCCCTCACCCCAAGGATGCCCTCCCATCCATCCTCCCTCCTCTCATCCACCTTCCCCCTATCCTGCTGCAGGTTGAGATATCCCATTTAGTATGTATGTCATTTTCTCCCTGAACCAAATTCAATGTGAATGTGATTTTGCCTTTTTAGCCTTCCTTATTCTCTCCCTCCTTTGCACCCACTTCCCCTACATGAGATAGTTTACCCTACCATGTCTCTCCCCATCTCCTCTTGCCACTTTCCTCTCTCACTTCATAATTTCATCCCTTGAGTACTCTCCCTTCCCAACAAAATCAACCTATGCCCTCTATCCATATATAACTGTAACCATATACACACACATTCACATATGTATTCATATGACCACACCCCCTTCTTCCATTATTTTCATAGTGACAAAGATATCATCAGTCACAGATATTGCTTTTCCATATAGGAATGTAAATAGTTCAACTTTGATAAGTTCCTTTTGATTTCTTTTCCCTGATTACCTTCTCAGGCATCTCTTACTTCTTGCGTCTGGATGTCAAATTTTCTATCCAACTCTGGTTTTTTCCTCAAGAATGCTTGAAAGTCCTCTATTCCACTGAATGACCATATTTTCCCCTGAAACAAAATACTCAGTTTTGCTGGGTAGGTGACCCTTGGGTTCATTCCCAGTTCTTTTGCCCTCTGGAATATCATATTCCATGCCCTTCTATCCCTCAGTGTAGAAGCTGCCAGGTCCTGGGCTATTCTGATTGTGTTTCCACAATATTGAAATTGTTTCTTCCTGGCTGCTTGGAGTATTTTCTCCTTGATCTGGGGATTCTGGAACCTGGCTATAATATTTCTGGGAGTTTTCTTTTTGGGATCTTTTTCAGGAGGTGATCGGTGGATTCTTTCAACCTCTATTTTGCCCTCTGGATCTAAAACATCAGGGCAGTTTTCCTTGAGAATTTCTTGAAGGGTGATTTCTAGGTTCTTTCCTTGATCATGGCTTTCAGGTAGTCCAATAATTTTTAAATTGTCTCTCCTGGATCTATTTTCCATGTCAGTGTTTTTTCCCATGAGATATTTCACATTGCCTTCTAATCTTTCGTTTGTTTGGATCTGCTTAACAGCATCTTGATTTCTCATAAAGTCACTAGCTTCCATTTGCTCCAGTCTAACTCTGAAGGAATGAATCTCCTCAGTGAACTTTTGAGATTCTTTTCCATCTGGCAAATTCGACTTTTTAAGGCATTCTTCTCCTCATTGCCCTTTTGGGCCTCCTTTGCCATTTGAGTTAGTCTATTTTAAGGTGTTGTTTTCCTCAGTCAGGCTGTTGACCCTCATTTCATACTTTTCCTGCATCCTTCTCATTTCTCTTTCCAATTTTTCCTCCACTTCTCTTATTTGATTTTTAAAGTCCTTCTTAAGGTCCTCTATGGCCTGCAACCCACTATGTTTTCCCCTGGGGCTTTTGGAGCAGGACTTCTGACCTCACAGTCCTTTTCCCGCTCTATGCCCCCAAAATAGGAGTCTAGGGTTGCATTTTTCTGTTTCCTTTGCCTTGGCATGTTGCCACTTAATTGCTTGACTTTTGGGCTTGTTGCCACACTATGGCTTTAAGGCCAGATAGAGGCATTTTCGTCCCGAACGTGTGGGGGGCAACTTCCGTTTCTGGCAAGCTGTAAACCCACCCACAACTTCCACCCTAGATCACAATCCAGATCCAGGGAGGTTAAAGCAAGAGCGATTACCCCCCAAGACTGATTGCTGGATCTCCCCACGATTTGTAGGCTGGGAGCCGGAATTGCCTATGAAAACTACAAAATGGCGTGTCTCCTCAGCGGCTTCTAGCCCCCAGGAGAGGGAGCTGATGCATTCCCCAAATACAGGTCCCAAAGTCCATAGGACACTAACCTCTTACTTTGTCCTAGGTATGTCTATGTTGATAATTCTGGAGTCGCCACAGCTCCTGGTGTTCTGGGGTTCCTCCAGCTGGCTGCTGGCCCTGCCGCCCTGGGGCTAAAACCTCACGTGGACCTGGGCTCGGCTCGGCTCGGCTCCTGTGCTCTGAGCTCTGCGCGCTGCCGGCTCCCAGACCACTGTGCTGGTCCTTCCTGCAGGGTGCTGGGCTGTCCTCAGCGGGAAGTTAGCTTCTCTGTGTCGTTCTGTGGGTGCTGGGGCTCCAGAAGTTTTTCAGAGTCCTTTTTTACACAGTTTGTGGCGAATCTGGGGGCAGAGAGGCTTGGACGAGCTGTTTCTACTCCGCCATCTTGGCTCCGCCCCCCTGGATAATATTTTCAAAAGAAAATACTATTTTTAAATGCTCAGAACAAAATTTGAGGAGCCTTTCTCATACAAATAAGAGAGAAAGAGAGAGAGAGAGAGAGAGAGAGAGAGAGAGAGAGAGAGAGAGAGAGCAAGACACAATGGACTCTGAGCTTGAAGATACCCAGTGATATAGACATATGTGTTCATATATGGATGTGTGTATACATATATAAATATATGATATGTGTCTGTAAATATCTATGAAAATGCAAATATTTAAAAGAGGTATTATTGTGTTTTAAGAACAACCAAATTTTTTATGTAACTCTGAACTTTACTGAAGCAGTCTTTATACTCTATGTAAAACATTTCCATATGTAAAATAATAGGGCAGCTTTCCTTAGGGCATTTTTTTGTCCATATTTATTTTATGGGGTAACTTTATATCCATGATATATACAAACAGGCCTGTACTAGAGACTATAATGGACTCTATAACAGAAAGGGGACATAAAGAAAAACTGACAGGGGGCAGCTAGGTGGCACAGTGAGTAATATCACCTGCCCCAGATTCGGGAGGACGGAGGACTGGTTCTGGCCTCAGAAAATTAGCACCCACACATAAATAAATAACTAGCCATTTAACCTTGAGCAAGTTACTTAACCCCAATTGCTTTTAAAATTTGACAGAAAAAAATGGAAAGAAAAATATCTCAACTTGTAGAGTGAACTGAATTTGTTATGCATAGGTTTTGCTATTAACAAAAGTGTTTCTATGCTTGGATAAGGGTTATTGGAACCCCAGTTAGGCCTGAGCCATTTAGTGGCTTAGAATACTACCATAACCAATTAATCAACCCTGTTTTACCTCCATTTTTATCTTTTTAACAATGAATCTATATCCCACTTGAGTCTACCATTCCTATGCTGCTAAACATCAATCTGAGTCATACTTTTTTTTCCCAAATGCTCTATTAACTTCTGGTTTACATCATTCATTTCCATCAGGATTTGAGTTACAATTTTTCCCCATTTCTTCCCTACCCAACAGCCCAGAATAACAGTCTACTCTCTCCCATCTTTTCTCCCATACCCCCTTCGACTTTTCCAGTAGGGCAAGGTAAATCCCCGTACCCCATTGCCTGCACATTTTATCTCCCAGTTATAGGCAAAATAGTATTAATCATATTGTTTATATATATATATATATTTAAATTTGATTTTACAAGGAAGATAAGCAACTCAGTATATGCTGTACTTCTGTAGCTATGCAAAACATTACCATACTAGATATATTGTACAAGACTGACTGTATTTCCCTTCCTCCTATCCCACCTTCCACCTGGTCCACTCCCCACCTTTATCCTGTCCCTTTTCAAAAGTGGGTGCTTCCAACTTCCCTACCCCCCAGCCTAGGATCCACTCTACCACCTTCCCTCATCCCCCTCCCCCCATGCTCCTGTAGGGTGAGACACCATATTTAGTATGCATGTCATTCTCTCCCTGGTCCAAATTCAGTGAGAATAAGGTTTTGACTTTTAGCCTTCCTGTTCCTCCCCTCCGCTGCAACCACCTTCCCCTGGCTCCTTTACATGAGACAGTTAACCCCATTGTCTCTCCGCATTCCCCCTCACCACATTATATCTCACCTCTTAACCCCACCTTTTAAGTATTATCCCTTCCTATTAAATTTGACCTGTGCCATCTATCTATATATACCTGAAAACATATACACATACATTCACATATGTATTCATATGCCCATATATCCTTCTTCAACTATTTTCATACTGAGAAAAGTTTCATCAGTTACAGTCATTGGTTTTCCCTGTAGGAATGTAAATAGTTCAACTTTGAGTAGTTCATAATGATTTATTTTCCCTGTTTACCTTCTCAAGCATCTCTTGCTTCTTTTATCTGAATGTCAAATTTTCTATTTAACTCTGGTTTTTTCCTGAAGAATGCTTGAAAGTCCTCTAATCCACTTAATGACCATATTTTCCCCTGAAATATGATACTCAGTTTTGCTGGGTTGGTGATTCTTGGTTTTAATCCTAGCTCCATTGCCCTCTGGAATATCATATTCCATACCCTTTGATCCCTCATTGTAGAAGCCGCCTAATCCTGTATTATCATGGTTGTGCTTCCACAATATTAAAATTGTTTCTTCCTGGCTGCTTATAATATTCTCTCCTTGATCTGGGAATTCTAGAACCTGGCTACAATATTCCCAGGAGTTATCTTTTGGGGATCTTTTACAGGAGGTATTCTGTGTATTCTTTCAACCTCTATTTTGCCCTCTGTTTCTAAAACATCCGAGCAATTTTCCTTGAGAATTCCTTGAAGGATGATTTCTAGATTCTTTCTTTAATCATGGTTTTCATGTAGTCCAATAATTTTTAGATTGTCTCTCCTGGATCTATTTTCCAGGTCAGTGGTTTTTCCCATGAGATATTTCACATTGCCTTCTATTCTTTCATTTGTTTGGATCTGCTTAATAACATCTTGATTCCTCAGAAAGTCACTAGCTTCCATTTGCTCCAGTTTAATTCTGAAGGAATGATTCTCCTCAATGAGCTTTTGAGATTCTTTTTCCATCTGGCAAATTTGGCTTTTTGAGGAATTCTCCTCATTGCCTTTTTGAGTTATTCTATTTTTAAGGTGTTATTTTCCTCAGTCAGGTTGTTGACCCTCATTTCATACTTTTCTTTCATCTTTCTCATTTCTCTTCCCAATGTTTCCTCCACTTCTCTTATCTACCTCTTAAGGTACTCTATGGCCTGTAACAAGCTTGTATTTTCATTTGGGGCTTTTGGTGCAGGATTTCTGAACTCACAGTCCTCCTCCTGTTCCATGTTTTGATCCTCTTTGCCCCCAAAATAGGAGTCTAATGTTGAATTTTTCTGTTTATTTTGTTTCCTTTCCCTAGGCATGTTGCTACTCAATTACTTGACTTATGGGCTTGTTGCCACAGTAGGACTCTGCCACCAGCCAGGGGAGCTTCTGTCCCAAACACTGATGTTTTCTCAACTGATGGAGGTATTAGTTTGTGGCCTCTCTGAAGCCACCACATGCTCTGGCAAGTTGGTCACACACCCCAAGACCACCCCAGACTTCAATCCAGATCCCAAAAGGGTAAAGCAAGAGCACTTACCCCCGAAACTAATCACTGGTTCCCCCTACAGTTCACAGGCCAGGAGCTGAAGCTGCAATGTGGCAACATGGCACAAGCTGTGCGGGCTCCTCAGCTGCTTCTCGCCCCCAGGGGAAGAAGCTGACTCATTCTCCCAACCAGTCACAAAGTCTATAGGGCACTGACCTCTCATTTTGTCCTAGGCATCTATGTATTGATAATTCTGGAAACCCCACAGCTGCTGGTGTTCTGGGGTACCTGCTGATCTGGCTGCTGGTCTGGCTGCCCTCAGACTAAAACAGTGACTCATGTGGGCCTGGGCTCAGCTCCCAGAGTGCTGTGCTGGCCATTCCTTTCCAGGCTGCAGGATTGTCCTGAGTGGGAAGTTAGCTTCTCTGTGTCATTTTGTGAGTTATGGAGCTCCAGAGGTTGTTCAGAGTCCCCCGTTTACATAATTTTGAAGTGGTGTGGCCTGGAGCTCCTAGGAAGTACTGTTTCTACTACGCCATCTTGACTCCGCCCCCCCAAGTCATTATTTATATGACTTTTGAGATTAAAAAAAATTCACACAAAAGTCTAATTAGACAACATTTCATGTGAAAAAAATAGACTTCAAATTCAATTAAGGAAAACAATGAGCCAAGAAAGTTAATCCCATCATGGATGGCATTAGAAGGTCATGTTGGATATGTCAAGAGAGAAGAGAATCCCAGGTTCTGTCCTGTGATTGTGTCCAATTCTGTAACCAATCACTCAATTTTAGTGCCTTCCTCCTTTTGTTTCCTATATTCCTACATATAAATTACTTAAATATCTTGGTTTGCTCATCTCCCTAACTAAATTGTGAGTTACTTGAGGGCAGGGTCTGACCTTCACATATTTTTTCTACACCCATCACTTAGCAGAGTGTCTGGCACATAGTGGTCCCTCAATAAGTGCTTATTAACTGAATGACTTATCTATTCTGCAGACCTCTTTATATCACCTTTCCAAATGAATCCATCTCTGTTCTAGACTTCCCTATTTCAGTTCAGGGAATAACCATGCCTCTATTCCCCTAAATTCTCAGATACCAGAGTCATCCTCAAATTTTCACTCTCCTTAATCTCACATATTTAATCGGTTGTCAAATTTTGCCATTTCTACCTGCAAAATATCTCTCACATTCATTACCTTGTCCTTATTCAAATGGCCACCATCCTCATTTGTGCTCTCTTCGGCTCTTCTTTTTGCTGTTGGAATAGTCTTTTTATTGACTGCCCTGTCTTAATGCTTTGCTACAAAAATTATTTTCTAAAAATGCATTTCTGGGGCAGTTATGTGGCACAGTAAATAGAGCACCGGCCCTGGAATCAAGAGAATTTGAGTTCAAATCTGGCCTCAGACACTTAACTCGTACTAGCCATGTGATGTTGGGCAAGTCACTTAACCCCAATTGCCCTCACATAAAAAACAAAAAAAAATGCATTTCTGACTATTTCATTCCCCTACTCTACAAAATGTATTGTTTCTCTACTCTAGAATGAAATATTTATTTCATCTTTATCTCAGTTTTAACTTATTTCTGAATATGGTTCATAATATATATCTATATTTGTAATTTATGGTTGTGTACCTATGACAAGTACATGTTCAAAATTATTTTTTTTTCTTTCAGAGGCACACAATCAAAAAATGTTTGGAGATCATTTGAAAAACATATCAATCCAAGTAGGCTTAGAAAAAACAATAAGAGTAGTTACAACCTTGAAATTAGTTAGAAGACATTGGTCCTTAAAAAGAACAAAAAAGGATCACCTTTGGGGAACATGATAGTATATTCAAATATTTAAAGGTCTGTTACATACAAGAAGACCTTAGAAAGCAGACATAGGAGCAATAAAGGGAAACTGCAGAGGAGGGAATTTTGGGTTGACTTAAGGTGAAAAATCCAAATAATTAGAGCTATACAAATTAAAAGGGACAACTCAGAATATGTGTTAAGACTCCATGAATGCATAGAACACTGGGTACAAGCTCTCTGCATACCTATGGTCAATTTTTCCTCACTTAAGTCCCCATCAAGGAGGCTGCATATTGAAACTTTTCTTTTAAAATCAATGTCCCTGACTCAGATTCCTAGGATCTAGTTTAGATTCTATTTGGGCAGCTTATCAATACAAGTATCACAAATGCTCAAACACCTTAAGAGTCTACCAAATATGGTGAATCTTTAATAAAATTTGTTTTTCTTTGGCTGAGAGAAGGCTTGACCCTAATTCACTTAAACAGAATACACTGAGTCAGTATTTTGGGGTCCTGAACACCCCTAAATGTCAACAACTTAACCCACATTGTCTCAAGAAAAAAAAAAAGAATAACAAAATTTTCTGGTTGCTACCTTTCTCAAAGCCAGTAAATACATTGCTGAAATATTTTTTTTTAAAGTCAATGTTCCTTTTTTATCCTATTTTAAAAGATGGATTTTTATGAATATAATATCTTACTTCACGGGCCATAATAGTTCCCAGAAAAAAAGCAATGCCCCCTTAGGGATAGGATAAAAGCAGAGAATAGAATAAATTGGGGGCAGGATAAGATGGAGGGAAATATAGATAATCTTTCACAACATGACTTTTATGGAGGTGGTTTGTATGACTGCACTTGTGGGGCCCATATAGAATTGTTTGCTCTCTTGGTGAGAGTGAATGGTAAGAGAGGATGGGAGGGAATTTGAAACTCAAAGTTTTAAAAAATGAATGTTAAAATTATTTGTATATGCAAGTAAGAAAATAAGATACAGAGGCAATGGAGTATTGAAATCTAGCTTACCCTACAGGAAAATAGAAGGGGAAGGGGATAAGAGAAAGGGGGGTAGTCCTAGAAAGGAGGGTGGATTGGGGGATAGGGTATTCAGAATGCATGCTGTCATGGAGTGGGGAAAGGAATGGGATGGGGAGAAAATTTTGAACTCAAAATCTTGTGGAAGTGAATGTTGAAAGCTAAAATAGTATAATAAAATAACAAAAAGTGCCTTCTCCCTCCCTACCCCAGTACTATTCATCTTCAGAGAATCATACATTTTTATCTGATATTAATCTCTTCAGAAATCTTTGATATTTTCCTAAATAAATGTAAAGTCAGGTTGAAGGAAGGTTAAAAAGTAAAACATCTCACTTCCCAGGGCAAGAAAACATACCAGATGTTGTAAATAACCTGCTGCCCTTTCAAGCTGGCTGACTTGACAGTAACCTCGAAATACTGGCATCTGACAAAATACCCACCGTGTGAGTGAACTTATCTGTCAAGAGAGATGTAGTGGAACCTTTATTAAGAATTGGCCTACTTACTGTCCCCTGGAACATTTTAATTATCAGGTGCCACTTCATTACTTTCTGTCTACTCAGGATAAAGATATAATAATCCATACTTCCCCCAACTTGGCTTCAACTAGGACTACAGATATTGGGAAAATGGCCAATAACAATCATATGAATAAACTAAGGGGATGATTTTTCTATTGTTAAAAGGGTTGGACCCTCTGATTCAAAGTTCACTAACTTCTTCTAAACAAGAAGCCCCCTCAATATCCCTCAGTTCTATCATAAAACTTAAAATATAAAAGATATGGTTCTGCCTCTATTAATCAACAAACTTTTATTATGCACCTACTCTTTGCTAGTCATTAGATTTGGTTCAGGCCTGAGCTGTATATAATCAAGAGGAAATATTTCTTTTACATATTAAACTATATAAGCAGCGTTAGAAAGGCTTTAATATATTTTCATGCATCATTAAGGGATTACATAACTAGAGCTGAAGGGACATCAGAAATTACATGTTCAGAATTCCTTATTTTATAGTTAAGTAAAATGAGCCCAAGAAAAGTTGTCACTTGCCCAAGATCAGAGAAGTTGTAAGTATCAGAAGTGGGATTTGGAGCTAGGTCCTCCACAGCCAGGGTCATTGGTCTTTCTGATTGCGATTGCACTGAATCCCCTTTTTCTTTTGAACTTGGGTTCTCCTCTTTTCATTTTCTCTCTCCTTCCCTCTCTGCTTTCATCTTATTCTATCATAGTTGGGAAGTCCCCATGATCTAAGGTCAATGTAGGCCTAACTAGGCCCAGGAGAAATAAGCTAATTTATTCCTAGTTATAGGAATATTCATGATCCTTATAATTTTATTATGATTCAAATGACATTGTCAGCTTATAGGAGTGATTGTTGATAAGTGCATAATTTGATGAAATTTAAATTTTCTGCAATCCTTGTGCTTGAAAATGTCATAAAATATTTCCCCCATAATTTGAGGAAAATTTATTTTTTAATTTTGTGCAATTAATTGGGACAAATGGCTTACACAGTATTACTCAAACATTCCAAATTATTGACTGGAATAGGAAATTAAGTTGTAGGCATCAATACTTTCCCAAAAGGAGGAAACCTGCCATAGCATTTGTGACTGACAACTTTCAGCCTTTGCTTGAATTTCTCCATTGAAAGATAAGATATGAGATGATTAGTATACATATTTCAATACATATAGGAAGAAATTAAAACCCAGAGAGGATTCTGTCTAGAAACTCTTGCATTTCTCACTTATCCGAATGCTATCTTTCTTTCACAGTACTTTTAAGTCATGTATGTACCAGCTGAAAGCAGAGAATGTTCTATGTTAGAGAAATATCAATAATAATGCCTATAGGGTTCATTCTTTGTTCCCACCCAAAACACCTGTTTTAATGCCTTTGTTAATCTCTGAATTTAACTTAATTCTATAAGTCATTTCACTTACTAGTATTCAAGGCAACACATAAGGACTTAGAAAATAAACATATTTATTATTATTTTTATGCCTTATGTCTTTATGTCTTATGTCTTATCCAAGACATCAATTGGATCTGTGGCCAGTTTCAAGGGCCAGACTCATAGGTAACATTAAAGAACTATGTGTAATATAATTTGCATTACCTATCATGGACACAACACTATGTTCTTGCAGTTTTATTTTCCAAAATCAAAGCATCAATAAATTTCAGAGATGGGAATGACCTCAATAGCAATACAATTCCTCTCATTCTACAAATAAACTCCTCTGGATATGTAGTAGAACACCTGATAAATATTCATCAAGACATGACCTGAAGTCCTCCATTTAGGGAAGAAAATAAAACTCGAGGTAACTTATTAAAGATTTTGTCATCTCTAATTGTGAAGAAGTATTTTTGTTTGTTTTCCCCTGTACTTAAAGCCAAAATCTGCCTCTTGGAAACTTTGAGTCATTGCTGCTAGTCCTGAGCACAGGAGTTAAAAAAAAAAGATACTCATGCCTTTGTCATAATCAAGCCAAGATTGTTCCTAGAGACTAACATGAATTAAAATTCTAAAGATGAAGTCAGTTCAGAAACCTCAAGAATAAAAATTAGATAACATAAAGGGAACAAGTTTCAATGAAAAGAAAAAAAAATAATTTTTTTAAAGATCAAAGTGGATACTCAGACACTTAAAACCTACTAGCCATGTGAATTCTGCCATGTTGCTTAAACTTAACTGCTCTCCAAAAAGCCAAAAAAAGTATTAACATGGATACACAGTACATAGGGAACTCACTAACAGACCTTATAGATTGACTGACACACTCTCTCTCCCTCTCTCTTCACATATATAGAATAAGTATGCATTTTTGTACATGCATACATACATATATGTGTATATACAAACATCTATGTCATATATATATATATATATGCATGATGTGTATGTATTGGGAGAGAAAATATTTCATATTGAATTCATTGTCTAGATGATTACATTACTTTTAGGATTATATGTCTTGAACTGGAAGTATAACAGAAACCATATAATACAGCTGCCTTATTTTATAGATGAGGAAAATGAGCTACAAGGAAGTTGTCACAAGGTTAAGTATCAGAAAGGAAATAAAACGTCAGGTCTTCTGATTCTAGAATACACACAAATGCACATATGTATAGGGTGTGTGTATATACATATGTATGTATATTTATATGCACATATATAAATACATATAAGATATATGAGTATATAACATTTATAATTGAAAATATATTGTCTAAAATATGCATATTATGTTCAGCTCTGTTTATGCATATATATGTTATAATATATGTATTGTGTCTGCATATGAGAGATAGACAGAGACAGAGAGATGCTTCTTTAAGAATGATGCAGTGCAAGGTTATAAGAGAACTCCAAGGGACTCATGATGGAGAGGGCTTTCCCCATGCAGAGAAAGAAGTACAAAGTCTGAATGCAGATTGAAACAAACTACTTACTCTCTCAAATTTTGGGGGGTTTTTTTGTTCCTTTTTTCTCATAGTTCATTCCATTGGTTACAATTCTTCTTTACAATTTGACTACTGTTTAATGTGAAGGTATTTGTGGAAACTATTGGATTGCATGATGCCCCAAGGGGTGAGAGAGAAGGAGAAAATTTGGGACTCAAGGGATTGTGGAATTGAATGTTGCAAACGAAGAGTAAATAGATACATTTAAAAAGAGAGACAGGCATAGTTTAAAAGATTAAGAAAAGTAATTCTTGTTCTATATCAGGCCCTGGTCAGTTCATATCAGAAATATCATATTCAACTTAGGTGTGACATTCTAAGGTATTAATAAAAAAGGTACAGAAGAGGGTAGAAAGGATTATCAAAATCCTTGAGTACATTTTATATGTATATCATTTCAAGAAATTTTAAAAAGAACAGTTAAGAAGGACAAAAAAAAAACTGACTTTAAAATTTGAAGAATTGTTATGTAGTGGAAAAATTAGACTATTTCTGTTTGGTCTAGATATTTGCAGTCACCACCAACTCTGAAATTCTATGATTGCCTGAACTAATAAATTTATTTGCTGTTTTTTCAGAAACCTTTTCTTGTCTTGCTTTTCGCTGAGCCTCACACCCACAGCCATAGTTTCTTACTGAATTTGTCCATATTATTACATCCAGCCCAAAGCATTCTGGGAAATAAATTATTTTCCTACCAACATATCTGCTACACAATTAAGCTTGCTCTTGACTATATTTTGCCTTTCATCATTTCTTTATTACTGCAAGCCTGAGAGCCTCATTACCACAACATAATGGAAAGTTATCTGTCAACATGGTTGGTACAATCTAATTATTTTTAAACAAGAGGCCAACAGAGACTTGCTTGCCTTGGTTCACCACATATGCACAGGGAAGCATTCAATAATCTTTTTTTGTTATCAAATGCTTTGTTAACTTCTAGTTTACATCATTAATTTCTGAAAAATTTTGAGTTAAAAATTTTCTGCCCATTTTCCCCTACCCAACACTCCAAAATAGTGATCCCATTGGATATCCCCTCCTCCAATCTGCTCTCTCCTATATCTTCTCCCATACCCCCTCCAACTTTGCAGAAGGGCACAGTAAATCTCTATGCCAAGTGCCTGTATATCTTATTTCATATTTACATGTAAAATAGCATTGATAACAGTATATACATATGTATATATATAATATACATCTGTAAGGATATATATATGTATGTATATGTATGTATGTATGTATGTATATATGTGTGTATATATATATTTATTTAAACATTTGATTTTTAAAATTAGAATTCCAGATTCATTCCCTTTCTCCCTTGTTACCCACCCTTACTGGGACGATAAGCAATTCAACATAGGTTGTACATGTGTAGCTATACAAAACATTACCATAGTAGATATATTGTAAAAGACTGACTATATTGCCTTCCCTCTTATCCCACCTCCCACTTGTTCTATTCTCTACTTGTATCGTGTCCTTTTTCAAAACTGGGTGCTTCCAACTTTCCTCCCCCCCAGCCTGCCCTCCCTTCCATCATCCCCCCTCTCATCCCATTCCTGCCTACTCTCCTGGAGGGGGAGATACCATATTTAGTGTGTATGTCATTCCCTCCTTAAGCCAAATTCAATGAAAATAAGGTTAACCCATTCCTTTTCAACCTCTTCCACTCCTTTGTAACCATTTCCCATTACCTCTCCTATATGAGATCGTTTACTCCAATCTGTCTCTCCCTATCTCCTCTCATTATATTCCTCTCTCAACTCTTAATTTCACCTTTTAAGTATCATCCCTTCCCACTGGTCCTGTGCCCTCTGTCTATGTATACATGTACACATATATACACACATTCACATATGCATTCATATGCCCATATACACTCCTATTTACACATATATATGAATGTATGTATATGTATATATGTGTGTATATATAAATAAATTTATTTATTTATAAAATTATAAATATATATATATATACACATATGCACACAGAGACACATTACTATTCCTTTCAATTTTTCTCATGCTGAGAAACATTTCATAAGTTCCAATTATTGTTTTTCCATGTAGGAATGTAAATCGTCCAACTTTGATAAGTTCCTTATGATTTCTTTTCCCTGATTACCTTCTCATGCTTCTCTTCCTTCTCGTATTTGAATTTCAAATTTTCTATTCAGTTTTGTTTTTTTCATTAAGAAAGCTTGAAAGTCCTCTATTCCACTGAATGACCATATTTTCCGATGAAACGTGATACTGAGTATTGGTGGGTAGCTGATTCTTGGTTTTAATTCTTTGACCTCTGGAATATCATATTTCAAGTCTTTTCATCCCAAACTATAGAAGCTTCCAGATCATGTGTTATCCTGAATGTGTTTCCACAGTATTCAAATTGTTTCTTCATGGCTGCTTGTAATATTCTCTCCTTGATCTGGGAATTCTGGAAACTGGCTAGAATATTCCTGAGAGTTTTCTTTTTGGGATCTTTTTCAGGAGGTGATCGGTGGATTCATTCAATCTCTATTTTGCCCTCTGGTTTTAAACATCAGGGCAATTTTCCTTGAGAATTTCTTCAAGGATTAACTCTAAGTTCTTTTTTTTATCATGGCTTTCAAGAAGTCCAATAATTTTTAAATAATATCTCCTGGATCTATTTTCTAGGTCAGTGATTTTCCCAATGAGATATTTCACATTGCCCTCTCTTCTTTTTATTTGTTTAGATCTGTTTAATTGTATCTTGATTTTTCTTAAAGTCACTACCTTCCATTTGCTTCGATCTAATTATGAAGGAATGATTCTCTTCAGTGGGCTTTTGAGATTCTTTTTCTGTCTGGCAAATAGGGCTTTTTAAGGCATTATTTTCCTCATTGCCTTTTTGAGCCTCTTTTGTCATTTGTCTATTTTGTCTATTTTAAGGTGTTATTTTTTCAGTCAGTTTGTTGACTCTCATTTCATAATTTTCTCACATCACTCTAATTTATCTTCCAAATTTTCCCCCACTTTTCTTATTCCATTTTCAAAATCCTTTTTAAGCTCCTCTATGTCCTGTAACCAGCTCATATTTTTCATGGAAGCTTTTGGTGCAGGGGTTCTGACTTCACAGTCTCCTTCCTATTCCATGCTTTATCCTTTTTTTGCCCAAAATAGGAGTCTAATGTTGAATTCCTCTGTTTTCTTGATTCTCTCATTTACTCATGTTTCCCTTGAATTACTTGACTTTTGGGCTTTTTTATAACAGTGGGTCTCTAGTACCAGACAAGGTAGCTTCATAACAATTGTTGGGGTTTTCTCAGCTGCCAAATATATTAGTTGGGTGCCCTCTCTGAAGCCTCTACATGCTCTGGCAAGCTGTTCACATACCCCAGGACCTCCACCGTAGACTGTGATCCATTTCCAAGCAGTTTAAAGCAAGAGAGTTTACACCTCAGCCTAGTCATTTGGACCCCTACACTCCACAGACCCTCAGCTGAAGCTTCAATGTGGTTGTGGCTGCACAGTCAGAGCCCTTCAGTGGCTTCTCCCTCCAGAGGATAAAGCCCTATACACTCCCAACTACTGGAACCCAAATAAAACACTGTACTGAGCTTTAACTTTTTTCTTAGCAACTATGATATGATAATTCTGGAAACCAACACAGCTGCTGGTGATCTGAAGTCCCTTTAGTGGGTGGCTGGTCAGGCCTGGCCTGGGAATATAACCTCTCACTTGCTTGGGCCTGGGGTTGGCTCCCAGAGCGCTATGCTGACTGTACTCTGCTGGCCTGCCAGGCTGTCCTCAGTGGGAGGTTAACTTTTCTGTGTCATTTAGTGGTTTCAGTAGCTCCAAAGATTATTCAGAGTGACCATTTATATGATTTGGAGGGGGTGGGAACAGGAGCCCAGCAGAAGTCCTGTTTCTACTCTACCATCTTAGCATTCAATAATCTTGAGATCAATTACCTGAAAAGAGTGATGAGTAAGGTAAGGCTACATGGAATCTGAAGGTAAAATAGAAGGGACTGAATGATTTCTGAACCAGGAAAATTCCCCTGGTACAATGAGTGATAGAATATTATTTTTATCTTAACAAATGCTTTATTCACCTCTGGTTTACATCATTCATTTATGCCAGATTTTGAGTTACATTTTTTCTATATTTTTCCTGTACCCAAGACCCCAGAATAGCAGTCTCACAAGATATCCCTTCATTCAATCTGCTTTCTCCCATATCTTCTATCATACTCCCTTTGACTTTGCCAATAGGGCAAAGTGAATCTCTATGCCTCAATGCCTGCACATCTTATCTACCAATTACATGCAAAATGGTATTAATAATAGCATTTATATACATTTGAAACATTTAATTTTAAAATTTCGAATTTCAGATCCATTCCCTTCCCCCCTTGTCACCAACTCTGTCTAGGAAGATAAGCAATTCAGTATGTGTTGTACATGTATAGCTATGCAAAACATTACCATAGTAGATGTATTGTAAAAGACTGCTTATATTTCTCTCCCACCCATCCCACACCCCACCTGGTCCATTCCCTACTTTGATCCTGTCCTTAGAAAGCAGGTACTCCCAACTTCCCATCCCACCAGAATGCCCTCCCCCCATCATTAAACTTCACATCCCCCTTCCCCCAACTCTCCTGCAGGGTGAGATATCCCATGTGGTATGTATGTCATTCTGTCCCAGAGCCAAATTCAATGAGAATATGGTTTTGCCTTTTTGCCTTCCTGTTCTTCCCCTCCCCTGCAACCACTTCCCCTTGCTTCTTCTACATGAGATAGTTCACCCTACCCTGTCTCTACCCATCTCCTCTTGCTACTTTCTCCTCTCACCTCTTAAATTCACCCCTTAAGTATCATCCCTTCCCACCAAATTTAACCTGTGCCCTCTATCCATGTATACCTGTAAACATATATACACACACTCACATATGTTTTCATATGCCCATACACCCTTCTTCAATTATTTTCATAATGAGAAAGGTTTCATCAGTCACAGTTATTGTTTTTCCATGTAGGAATGTTAATTGTTCAACTTTGATAAGTTCCTTTTGATCTCTTTTCCCTGATTACCTTCTCAGGCATCTCTTGCTTCTTGTGTCTGAATGTCAAATTTTCTATTCAACTCTGGTTTTTTTCCTCAAGAAAGCTTGAAAGTCCTCTATTCCACCGAATGACCATATTTTCCCCTAAAACAAGATACTCAGTTTTGCTGGGTTGGTGATTCTTTGTTTTAATCCAAGCTCCTTTGACCTCTAGAACATCATATTCCATGTCCTTCCATCCCTCAGTGTAGAAGCTGCCAGGTCCTGTGCTATTCTGATTGTGTTTCCACAATATTGAAATTGTTTCTTCCTGGCTGCTTGTAGTATTTTCTCCTTGATCTCTGAATTTTGGAACCTGGTTATAATATTCCAAGGAGTTTTCTTTTTGGGATCTTTTTCAGTAGGTGATTGGTGAATTCATTCAACCTCTATTTTGCCCTCTGGATCTAAGAATTTTCCTTGAGAATTCTTGAAGGATGATTTCTAGGTCCTTTCTTTGATCATGGCTTTCAGGTAGTCCAATAAGTTTTAAATTATCTCTCCTTGGTCTATTTTCCAGGTCATTGGTTTTTCCCATGAGATATTTCACATTTCCTTCTATTCTTTCATTTGTTTGGATCTGTTTAACAGCATCTTGATTTCTCATAAAGTCACTAGCTTCCATTTGCTCCAGTCTTACTCTGAAAGAATGAATCTCCTCAGTGAGTTTTTGAGATTCTTTTTCCATCTGGCAAATTTGGCTTTTTAAGGCATTCTTCTCCTCATTGCCCTTTGGAGCCTCCTTTGCATTTGAGTTAGTCTATTTTTTAAGGTGTTATTTTCCTCAGGCTGTTGACTCTCATTTCATATTTTTCCTGCATCCTTCTCCTTTCTCTTCCCAATTTTTCCTCCAATTCCCTTATTTTGTTTTTAAAATCCTTCCCAAGGTCCTCTATGACCTGTAACCCACTCATATTTTCAATTGTGGCTTTTGGTGCAGAATTTCTGACCTCACAGTTCTCTTCCTGTTCCATGCTTTGATCCTCTTTGCCCCCCAAATAGGAGTCTAATGTTGCATTTCTCTGTTTATTTTGTTTCCTTTGCCTAGGCATGTTGCCACTTAATTGCTTGAATTTTGGGCTTGTTGCCACAGTAGGACTCTGCCACCAGCCAGGGGGGCTTCCATCCCAAATATTGGGTTCTTCACCACTTCCAGAAGTATTAGTTTGGTGGACACTGTAAAGCCTCCACACACGCTAGCAAGTTGGATACCCACCCCAGACCTCTCTCCCCGCCCAGACCACAATCCAGATCAAAGCAGGTTAAAGCAAAAGCAATTAACCCCCATAATGATTGCTGGATTTCCCTACAGTTCGCAGACCAGGAGATGAAGCTGCCACTGAAGCTGCAAAATGGCTTCTGTGCTGTGGCTCCTCAGCTGCTTCTTGCCCCCAGGGGAAGAAGCTGAAGCATTCCCCAAATACTGTTCCCAAAGCCCATAGGACACTAACCTCGCACTTTGTCCTAGGCATATCTATGTTGATAATTCTGGAATCGCCACAGATGCTGGTGTTCTGGGGTCGTTGCAGCCAGCTGCTTGCCCAGCCACCCTGGGGCTAAAACCCCGGCTCTAGTGGGTCTGGCCTAGGCTCCCAGAGCGTTGTGCTCAGCTCATAGAGCATTGTGCTGTGCTGCACTGGCCACTCCCTACAGGGCTTCTGGGCTGTCCTCAGCAGTATTTTAGCTTCTCTGTGTCATTCTGTGGGTGCTTTAGGTCCAGAAGTTGTTCAGAGTACACCTTTTACATTGTTTGGAAGTGTTGTGGGGGAGAGCTCCTTGGAAGTGTTGCTTCTACTCTATCATCTTGGCTCTGCCCCCTAGAATATTTCTGCTGACAGATAAGGAATTAGATTTTGTCATAATTTCAAATATTAAACAAAGCATTTTGTTATACCAACATGTTTCACTATAAGACCCTTCATTCTTCTGAAATAACAAAACATTCTTCACATAGGACAACATTCTCAATATTTGAACACTCCTATCAATTCATTGCATTAGTCTTTTTGGCAAAATATACTAATTCCTTCAATCACATTTGCAATGTGATTTTTCAAATAACTTAATATGGGCCCATTCTACTTTGCACAAGTTCTCAACTTTGTTCATGTTCACAAACTAGATCTACTACCTTAAATGTAGACAGACCTATTTAGAATTTAATAGGATTATAATGTCCCTTGATCTGGACCATACTTCTACCAAATTGTGTTTGATTGTATTTGGTTTGTGTCTTGTTGTTACTGTTGAAGGAAAATGAGTTATGTCTTTATCTTATATTGAACCTGTGATTAACTCTAACCTCTTTGTGTCATTTTCAGGTGAACTATTACTAATAGGTGTCCCTCATTTGGACTTACATAATTGATTTATTTAGTCTAAATCTAGCTCTTTGCAATTATTCAGTAAATTTTTGTCTTATTAGTTGCAACAGTACTAGAGACTTTAAAATCCTACTTTTGTAACAAAGAACAGCAAAACATACAACCAGAAGTAGAAAATAAAATGAAAGCTCCTATACCCAAAGCCTAGAAGAATAATATGAATTGTTGGCAGGTTATGGAAGAGCTCAAAAAGTATTTTGGAAATCAAGAGAAGTAGAGGAAAAATTGGGAATAGAAATGAGAGTGATGTAAGAAAATCACAAAAACAAGTCAAAAGTTTGCTAAAGGAGACCCAAAAAATTACTGGAGAAAATAACACCTTAAAAATAGAGTAAGTCGGGGGTGGCTAGGTGGCGCAGTGAGTAAGAGTGCAGGCCTCAGATTTGGGATGACCCGGCATCTAATCTGGCCTCAGAAAATGAGCACCCACACCTAAACTGGCCATGTAACCTTGAGCAAGTTACTTAACATCATTTGCTTAAAAAAAAAAATAGACTAACCCAAATGGCAGATCAAGTCCAAAAATCCAATGAGGAGAAGAATGCCTTAAAAACCAGAATTGGCCAAATGGAAAAGGAGGTCCAAAAGCTCACTGAAGAACATTATTCCATAAAAATTAGAATGGAGGAAATGGAAGCTAATGACTCTATGAGAAATCAAGGAATTATGCCAACAGAATGAAAAAAGAGGAGACAATGTGAAATATCTCATTGCAAAAAAACACTGACCTGGAAAATAGGTCCAGGATAGATAACTTAAAAATTATTGGACTCTCAAAGATGATGGAGTAAAAACAGGAACTTACTTGAGCTCATCTAAAATTACCTAAATACCTGAAAAAATGACTCTAAACAGATTTTAGAGCTACAGAACCCACAAAATGACAGAATGGAACATGTCTCCAGCAGAGGACAGCTGAGAAAATTGACAGGTATGGTCTATCAAACTGGGCTGAGGGCAGAGCACAGTCACACATGGGCTGCACCAGTACAGACAGGTAGCACAGACCAGCAGCACAGACTTTTTGGAACAGATCTCATGGGATTGAAACACTGGCAACTGTGGGAGTTTCCAGAATTCTCAACCCATAAATGCCAAAAGGAAAGTAAAATGTGAGTGGGGAAACTCTGTTGGAACTTGGTGAAAGAAAGGTGTGGTCTAGCCCCTGGCCCTGGGGGGTAGCACAGGTGACAGTGGCTACAGCTGCTGCCACATCAGTTATTTCCAGAGCTCCAGACACATAGATGGCGGGGTGACAAAGCTACTAACCATAGAGCAATGACAAAATCAATCTTTATGCACTGTCAGGATTCTCTTGCTTTGGGGTGCCTGGATTTGGGTCACAGACTTGGCTGGAGGTCCTGGGGTTAGAAACACTGATATGACAGAGATTACATAAGCTATAGAGAGGCATTCCTCCACACAGTTCTGAGGCAGGTGCCTAGAAAAAGCTCTGACAATAGCTGCACAAAACCCTGAAACCTGGGACACAGCACTCTACGCTATGGAAGCAGAGTTCTACCATGGCAAAGAATTCAAAAGACAAGTATTAGTCTGGCAAGATGAGCAAATAAAGGAAGAAAAATCAGACTATAGAATCTTTTTTGGTGACAAGGAGAATCAAAACATAGGAACAGAAGAAATCAACAAAGTCAAAACTCCTGCATTAAAAGACTCCAAGAAAAAATATGAATTGGTTAGAGGCCATGGAGGAGCTCAAGAAGGATTTTGCAAATCAAGTACTAGAAGTAGTGGAAAAATTGGGAAGATAAATGACTGTTGCAAGAAAATGATGGAAAAGGAACTTCAAAAACTCAATGAAGAAAAGAATTCCTTCAAAAATTAGATTGGAGCAAATATAAGCTAATGACTTTATGAGAAATCAAGATATTTTAAAACATGCAGAAGAATGAAAAACTAGAAGGCAATGTGAAATATCTCATTGCAAAAACCACTGACCTGGAAAATTGATTCAGGAGAGATAATCTGAAAATCATTAGAATACCTGAAAGCCATGATCAAAAAAGAACCTAGACATTATCTTTCAAGAAATTATAAAGGAAATCTGTCCTGATATTCTAGAACCAGAAGGTAAAATAGAAATTGAAAGAATTCACCAATTGCCTCTTGAAAAAGATCTTTAAAAGAAAAATCTTAGGAATATTATAGCCAAATTCCAAAGTTCCCCAGGACAAGGAGAAAATATTTCAAGCAGTCAGGGAGAAATAATTTGAGTATTGTGGAAACACAATCAGGATAACAGAAGATCTAACAGCTTCTACATTAAGGGACCAAAGGGCTTGAAATAAGATATTCTTAAGTTTAAAGGATCTAGGATTAAAACCTACCCATAAAAATTGAGTTTATGATGCTTCGGGGGGAAATATGGACATTCAATGACACAGAGGACTTTCAAGCATTCTTGATGAAAAGAACAGAGCTGAAAAGAAAATTTGACTTTTAAGTACAAGAATCAAGAGAAGTCTGAAAATGCAAATAGGACAGAGAAATCATAAGGAACTTATTAAAACTGACCTGCTACCTTCCTAAATGGAAAGACAATATTTGCAACTCATGATACTTTTCTCATTAAGAAAATAGATGAAAGGACCAATATGGATATATACATAGATATGTATGTATAGCTGGATGTATGTTTGTGTGTATACATGTACACATAGACAGAATGCACAGAGTAAATTTAATATGAAGGGATGATATCTAAAATAAATTGAGGTGATAGAGGAATGTATTGGGAGAAGGAGAAATGGAGAGATAAAATAGAGTAAATTATCTCACATAAGTTAGGCAAGAGAAAGCTATTGAAATGGAGAGGAAGATCAAAGAGGTGAAAGGGAATGAGCCAAACTTACTGAGAAAGTTGCCTTAGTCACAGTTATTGTTTTTCCAAAAAGGACTCTAAATAGTTCAACTTTGATAAGTTCCTTTTGATTTCTTTTCCCTGATTACCTTCGCAGGCATCTCTTCCTTCTTGTGTCTGGATGTCAAATTTTCTATTCAATTCTGGTTTTTTTCCTCAAGAATGCTTGACAGTCCTCTATTCCACTGAATGACCATATTTTCCCCTGAAACAAAATACTCAGTTTTGCTGGGTAGGTGACCCTTGGGTTCATTCTCAGTTCTTTTGCCCTCTGGAATATCATATTCCATGCCCTTCGATCCCTCAGTGTAGAAGCTGCCAGGTCCTGGGCTATTCTGATTGTGTTTCCACAATATTGAAATTGTTTCTTCCTGGCTGCTTGTAGTATTTTCTCCTTGATCTGGAGATTCTGGAACCTGGCTATAATATTCCTGGGAGTTTTCTTTTTGGGATCTTTTTCAGGAGGTGATCGGTGGATTCTTTCAACCTCTATTTTGCCCTCTGGATCTAAAACATCAGGGCAGTTTTCTTTGAGAATTTCTTGAAGGGTGATTTCTAGGTTCTTTCTTTGATCATGGCTTTCAGGTAGTCCAATAATTTTTAAATTGTCTCTCCTGGATCTATTTTCCAGGTCAGTGGTTGTTCCCATGAGATATTTCACATTGCCTTCTATTCTTTCATTTGTTTGGATCTGTTTAACAGCATCTTGATTTCTCATAAAGTCATTAGCTTCCATTTGCTCCAGTCTAACTCTGAAGGAATGAATCTCCTCAGTGAACTTTTGAGATTCTTTTTCCATCTGGCAAATTCGACTTTTTAAGGCATTCTTCTCCTCATTGCCCTTTTGGGCCTCCTTTGCCATTTGAGTTAGTCTATTTTTTAGGTGTTGTTTTCCTCAGTCAGGCTGTTGACCCTCATTTCATACTTTTCCTGCATCCTTCTCATTTCTCTTTCCAATTTTTCCTCCACTTCTCTTATTTGATTTTTAAAGTCCTTCTTAAAGTCCTCTATGGCCTGCAACTCGCTCATGTTTTCCCCTGGGGCTTTTGGAGCAGGACTTCTGACCTCACAGTCCTTTTCCTGCTCTAAGCCCCCAAAATAGGAGTCTAGGGTTGCATTTTTCTGTTTCCTTTGCCTTGGCATGTTGCCATGTAATTACTTGACTTTTGGGCTTGTTGCCACACTATGGCTTTAAGGCCAGATAGAAGAATTTTCATCCCGAAAGTGTGGGGTGCAACTTCCATTTCTGGCAAGCTGTAAACCCACCAACAGCTTCCACCCTAGATCACAAACCAGATCCAGGGAGGTTAAAGCAAGAGCGATTACCCCCCAAGACTGATTGCTGGATCTCCCCATGATTTGTAGGCTGGGAGCCAGAGTTGCCTCTGAAAACTACAAAATGGCTTGTCTCTTCAGTGGCTTCTAGCCCCCAGGGGAGGGAGCTGACGCATTCCCCAAATACAGGTCCCAAAGTCCATAGGACACTAACCTCTTACTTTGTCCTAGGCATGTCTATGTTGATAATTCTGGAGTCGCCACAGCTCCTGGTGTTCTGGGGTTCCTCCAGCCGGCTCCTGGCCCTGCCGCCCTGGGGCTAAAACCTCGGCTCACGCAGACCTGGGCTTGGCTTGGCTCCTGCGCACTGTGTGCTGCTAGGTCCCAGACCACTGCGTTGGTCCTTCCTGCAGGGCTGCTGGGCTGTCCTCAGCGGGAGGTTAGCTTCTCTGTGTCGTTCTGTGGGTGCTGGGGCTCCAGAAGTTGTTCAGCGTCCCCTGTTACATAGTTTGGGGGGAATCTGGGGGCAGAGTGTCTTGTATGAGCTGTTTCTACTCCACCATCTTGGCTCCGCCCCTGCCCCGCCCCCCCCCCCCCCGTGGACCTTACTCTTATCAGATACTGTTTAAGGAGAGAATGATATACACATTCAATTTGGGTATCTTGTCCTACAGGAAAATAAAGGGGAAGAGGATAAATTGGGGGGGGGGATGAGAGAAAGGACAGCAGATTGAGGGAGGGGGTAGTCAGAAGCAAACACTTTTGAAAGGGGAGAATGTCAAAGGAGAAAATAAATAGAAAGTGGGGAGCAGTATAGGATGGAGGGAAATATAGTTAGTGTTGAACAACATGACCATTATGGAAGCGTTTTGCATAATTACACTTGTGCAATTTATATGGAATTGCTTTTCTTCTCAATGAAGTGACTGGGGAGGGAAGAAGGGACAGAATTTGGAACTCAAAGTTTTAAAAACAATTTTTAAAAATGTTTTTACATGCAACTTAGAATTAAAGATATACAGGCAATGGGGTATGGAAATCTATCTTGCCCTACAAGAAAGTAAAGGAGAAGGGTCTAAGGGGAGGCTGATAGAAAGGAGGACAGACTGGGGAAAGTGGTAAATCAAAATGCATGCCATCTTGAGTTGGGGGGAGAGAGAGAAGTGTAGAAAATTTGGAACTCAAAATCTTTTAGAAATAAATGTTGAAAACTAAAAATAAATTAATAAAGAAAGAGGATGTGTTTGGTAATTTTTTAAAATAACCTAATAATATCACTAAAGTCCAAAATCAATTCCTCATTTAAGATCTCTTAACAGTCACAGTTCTGAGAGCAGAACCATTCAGACTAATCCTATTAAACTGTGGAGACTTCAAATCAAGCCAAAGAATAAGCTGCACAACCATGGTCAGAACTCATTTAGCTGAAGTTGAGGTGGATAATCTAGAGATTGCCTGAATTATTATAAATTTTCAGTCGCAAAAATATTCCAGAAACATATACTAGCAATGGATTCTATTGCAAGAGTTGGAGTATCGATAGTTGTTATGTAAGTTGCCCTGCATTACAACTGATAGTTCATAAAGAAGGCTGAGGGAGTCTTTGATATCAACCACACTCAGGCATTTTTGAACCCTGGGGTCACGCAAGATCAGATGTATTCAACACTCCCCTTTCCTGGTCTAGATAGATTCTATTGGTGACAAAGGGAGGCATTGAGGCAACAGATACATTGACAGAATCCATTGGGGCAATCTCCTTCAGCAAGCAGGCCTTGCAAAAAAAAATAATGATACATGGGTAAAAAGTGAAATAATGATAAAATACTTTCTCTGTTCATTTCATCAGTCTATGATATATTAGGAGCTCATATATCTCATGTAGTTCTAGTTTCTGAAAACATCTTCTACAGTTTTCCAGTCCTCTGGAAATCTCCCCTCCCTGAGGCATTCTAGAATAAATGAGTTCTCTGAGCAGTTTGGTTTTTGTTTTTTTGTTTTTTTTCCCCCCCAGGAAAATATTTGAATGATTTGCCAATATCATCAAGAGTCTGTGTGACAATGAACAGCAGCAAAATTTACATATGATTTCTCACGATGATAAATCTACAAACAATGCTCAAAAGGAACTCTTTAGTACAAACACACTTATGTAAGTATGTGTACAAGTGAACATTGAACTACACTAACAAAGTACCCTATATGTGATTGATTTTAAATTATAGAGGGGGAAAAGTCGATGGGGGTATGGGAGAAGGTATGGGAGAGAGCAGATTGGAGGAAGCGATATCTTGTGGGACTGCTATTCTGGGAGGATGGGTAGGGGAATAATGGGGGGAAAATGTAACTCAAAATCTGGCGGAAATGAATGATGTAAAACAGAAGTTAATAAAGTATTTGTTTAAAAAAAAAAGGAAAAAAAAATTATAGAGGGGGACAGAGTCAAGATGGCAGAGTAGAAACAGCACTTCCATGACGTTCTGACCCACACCGCTTGCAAATTTATGTGAAAGGAGACTCTGAACAAACTCTGGAGCTACAGAACCCACAAAATGACACAGAGAAGCTAACCTCCCACTCAGGACAACCCAGCAGCCTGGAAGGGAGCAGCCAGTGAAGAGCTCTGGGAGCCTAGCCCAGGCCCGCTTTTGTCGGAGGTTTTAGCCCCAGGGTGGCTGTACCAGCAACCAGCTGGAGGGACACCAGAACACCAGCAGCTGTGGTATTTCCAGAATTATCAACACATAGATGCCAAAAACAAAGTGAAAGGTCAGTGCAGTCTGCATTTTGGGACCAGTACTTGAGAGCATGTCTGCCTTTTCCCTACAGGTGAGAATCCATTGAGAAGGAGCAGCTTGCAACATGATGCACCTTCTGCTCCTGGCCTGTGGACTGTGGGGGGACAAGGTGATTAGTTTGGGAGGTAAGCGCTCTTGCTTTAACCTTCTTAGATCTGGATTGCGGTATGGAGAAGAGGTCTTGGGGTGTGTGATCAGCTTGCCAGAGCTTGTAGAGGTTTCAGAGAGGGCACCCAACTAATAACTTGAGGCAGGTGAGCCAAGATGGCATAGTAGAAACAGCACTTCCAAGGTGAACTCCCCACACCACTTCAAAACCATGTAAAAGGGGACTCTGAACAATTTCTGGAGCTCCAACACCCACAGAATGACACAGAAAAGCTAACCTCCTGCTAAGCACAGACCATCAGCCATGCAGGGAGCTGACAGCACAGTGCTCTGGAAGCAGCCAGCACATCGCTCTGGGAGCCAAGCCCAGGCCCAGGTGAGCCGCAGTTTTAGCCCCAGGGTGGCCAGGTCAAAAGCTGGCTGGAAGGACCCCAAAACACCAGCAGCTCTGGCGATTCCAGAATTATCAACACAGATATGCCTAGGACAAAGTGAGAGGTTAGTGCTCTATGGACTTTGGGACCAGTATTTGGGGAATTCTTCAGGCTTCTTCACCTGGGGGCAAAGAGGATCGAAGCATGGAACAGGAGGAGGACTGTGAGGTCAGAAATCTTGCACCAAAAGCCCCAAATGAAAATATGAGCAAGTTACAGGCCATAGAGGACCTTAAGAAGGATTTCAAAAACCAAATAAGAGAAGTAGAGTAAAAATTGGGAAGAGAAATTAGAAGGATGCAGAAAAAGTATGAAATGAGAGTCAACAACATGACTGAGGAAAAGAAAACTTTAAAAAATAGACTAACTCAAATGGCAAAGGAGGCTCAAAAGGGCAATGAGGAGAAGAATGCCTTAAAAAGTTAAATTTGACAGATGGAAAAAGAATCTCAAAAGCTCACTGAGGAGATTCATTCCTTCAGAGTTAGACTAGAGCAAATGGAAGCTAGTGACTTTATGAGAAATCAAGATGCTGTTAAACAGATCCAAGCAAATGAAAGAATAGAAGGCAATGCAAAATATCTCATGGGAAGAACCAATGATCTCAAAATAGATCCAGGAGAGATAATTTAAAAATTATTGGACTACCTGAAATCCATGATCAAAGAAAGAACCCAGAAATCATCCTTCAAGAATTCTCAAGGAAAATTACCCTGATGTTTTACACCCAGAGGGAGAAATAGAGGTTGAAAGATTCCACCAATCACCTCCTGAAAAAGATCCAAAAAAGACAACTCCTAGGATTATTATAGCCAGGTTACAGAATCCTCAGATCAAAGAGAAAATACTACAAGCAGCCAGAAAGAAACAATTTCAATATTGTGAAAACACTATCAGAATAGCACAGGACCTGGCAGATTCTACATTGAGGGATTGAAGGGCATGGAATATGATATTCCAGAGGGCAAAAGAGGTGGGAATGAACCCAAGGGTCACTTACCCAGCAAAAGTGAGTATCTTGTTTCAGGGGAAAATATGGTCATTCAGTGGAATAGAGGACTTTCAAGCATTCTTGAGGAAAAATCCAGAGTTGAATAGAAAATTTGACATTCAGAAACAAGAAGCAAGAGATGCCTGAGAAGGTAATCAGGGAAAAGAAATCAAAAGGGACTTATCAAAGTCGAACTATTTACATTCCTACATGGAAAAACAATAACTGTTACTGATGAAACCTTTCTCATTATGAAAATAATTGAAGAAGGGTGTATGGGCATATGAAAACATATGTGAGTGTGTGTATATATGTTTACAGGTATACATGGATAGAGGGCACAGGTTGAATTTGGTGGGAAGGGATGATACTTAAGGGTTGAATTTAAAAGGTGAGAGGAGAAAGTGGCAAGAGGAGATGGGTAGAGATAGGGTAGAGTAAACTATCTCATGTAGAAGAAGCAAGGGGAAGTGGTTGCAGGGGAGGGAAAGAACAGGAAGGCAAAAAGGCTAAACTGTATTCTCATTGAATTTGGCTCAGGGAGAGAATGACATACATACTAAATGGGATATCTCACCCTGCAGGAGCATAGGTGGAAGGGGAATGTGAGGGAGCATGATGGAGGGGAGGGCATTCAGGGGGAAGGAGAGGTTGGGAGTTCCCACATTTGAAGAGGGACAGGATCAAAGTAGGGAATGGACCAGGTCGGGGGTGGGATGGGTGGGTGGGAAATATAAGCTGTCTTTTACAATATATCTACTATGGTAATGTTTTGCATAGCTATACATGTACAACACATACTGAATTGCTTATCTTGCCAGAGGGAGTTGGTGACAAGGGAGGAAGGGAATGGATTTGAAAATGAAAGTTTTAAAATTAAATGTTTAATATATATACATACATATATATATAAAGAAACTTCTTGAGGAGATATGCATACCACTAGGGCTACTTTTAAGCATTTCAGTATTTGAGCATACTTAAAAGCACTTAATTACCTTTTGTAGCAGAAAGAAAAAAAAAGATAGAAGTTAAATTTGGATTGGACATACTTGGTATGAAAATGTAATTTGCCTCAAAATACTGTCACAGTGACATAGCTAAGACAACATTTAAAAAGTAGACAAAAACTAAAAATTCAACACGAGTTACCAAAATTCATAAGTCTGGAAATAAAATAAAATAATATTAACGGAAGGAAAAATCTTAAAATAATTTAAAAACATGCTTTATAACAAATATAGAAGATAGCAATAAAATAAAATTTAGCCTAATATCTTATTAAGAAAAAAAACAGCCTTTCTATGTACATTTTCTGCCATTCTGAGAACTGTATCCAATATACTTATTTTGCAATGATTTCTGTATCAATTTCTTTAAAATGTTGTTTTTAACAAAAGATATTACATTTTACTAAGGTACTTGTTTAAACATATATAAATAAAAATAATAAATACAGAAAACCATCATAATATTTGGATGGCAAAAACATGAAAACTTAAAATGTCTGGCACCTCATTAATAATATAACTCATTCTATCCCATTAGTGCTAAGAATCTAATAATAACATCCCTTTTAAGTAGGTGATTTCTATGTACACAAATGAATTCACCCCACCCATGTTGGTTTTAATAAAGAACTGTTCTGGTGGGGGATGTCTGAATCAAGTAAGTAAATAATTCCACGTTGTATCAAATGTCCATATGTATCATAAAACATGTTCAGTTACAAATGATGCTCAGCTGAACTGGATCTTACAACTACTGCTCTCAAATCCTCTCTAAACTGTTGTTCAAGTGTTGCAGTGAATAGAGTGCCAGTGCTAGAGTAAGGAAGATTTATTTTCATGAGTTTGAATCTGACCTCAGACACTTACTAGCTGTTTGCCCCTGGACAAGCTACTTAACCCTGTTTGCCTCAGTTGCCTTGTCTATAAAATGACTTGAAGTACAAAATGGCAAACCACTCCAGGATTTTTGTTAAGAAAACTCCAAATGGAGTCACAAAGAGCTGGACACAACTCAAACTGCTGAACAACAATGAAGCAATTTGCTTTTATTTCAGAACATGCTGTATATACAAGTGTAAATCCCACAACAAATAATAAGCCTAAGTAAAAAGTTGGAATTCCTTTGAGTTGTTTCAAATGTTGTTCAAGATTTTATAAACTAATAGGTATACACACACACACATATTCTTGTCCAACAAATTCTTATATTATTGTCTAATTATTTCAAAGCATTTTAAAAATGTAAAGACCGCCCCCCCCCCCCCACTCCGGACACGGGCGGGGGAAGGAGAGTACCTGCATGGTCTCTGGACTAGTCTGGAGGCAGAAAGGAAATGAAAGAACTGAATGAGTGAAAAAAGGCTTCTGAGTCAAAACCTGGATTCAGCCCCTACCTCTACAATGACTTGTCTGTGTGATCTTGAGCCCTGGACCTCAGATTCCTCCTATAAAATGAGAGAAATGGAAGGTTAAGATGTAGGATTTTGTTTGTATGGTGACCAACTCCAACTCCAACTCCTCATGGTCTTCAAGAGTTGCTGTGGCTAAAAATAAGGGTTGTAGGACATCTCAGAACTTATCCTCTGGTAAGCCTGAGCCTTCAAGAACAGTCACCTCAACATGACAATGAAGCATGACAAGATTGTATATGGAAAGATGGAAAGGGCCTTAAAGGCCATCTAGTACATTTACAGATGAAAAATGGAGGCCCAGAAAGGTTCAGTGATTTGCCTAGAGTCTCACAGCAGATTTGATTCCTGACTCAAAGTCCAGCGATCTATTCACTTCATTCTTTATTGGAGATACTTAACAAATGACTGTTAATAAATAAAAATAATATAATAAACTAAAAAAAATATAAAGACCTCATCTAATACATGAATATGTAAATGTAAACAGGCAAATGACAAGGCCAAATACTCATTTACTTAGTTGCTCAGTATATGGAAACTCAGATTGAAAACAGCAGGGGGTAATAATGTATTGATACAATTATATGAAGAAAGATTTACCCTGCTTATTGAGATTTTGCTATGAGAAGAAAAGACATATTAGGACCACAATAACAGTTGTTACGCTGAAGCCCAGAACAACTCGATCATTCTTAGTCTCAACTCATTCCAGGTGCGAATAAAATGTAAGATGAAAGGATACTACAGCCAGAGTCAGAATTAACAAAGTAAGATGATTTCTTATAGGGGAAATTGAGTCAAAATGGTGCTACTGGAGCCTCCCTTTCCTTCTAACCTTCTCCCCAAGGACAATTATTCAATGGCCATAGGTTAAAGACCTGACTCCCACTGAGCTACTAGCATTTATCTCAAAAGGAGTGAAATATTGACGCAAACCTGAAAATGAATCTGAGAAAAAAAAATCAGTACCAAAATGTTTCACCTAAGATAGCAAAGTCTCACTAATCATAAGGGGTTGTATATAATATTTATTAACACTGTGAAGCTATTGTAATAAATTAGCTAGCAAATAAATTATCAGGACTTCAAAAAAGCTTATAAAAGAGTTTTTATAACACTCATTTATTCTAATATTTCCCTTTCTCAAATATAGCTTAAAATTCAACCTTCTATTATAATTAAAATTACTAACCCTTTAAGATAAAAATATATTTCTAAAACTGTAGTCCTTTATGACTAATTTGGTTAAAGTTATAAACAAATTTTATCCCTTCCCCCCACAACAGGGACTATTGCAATGGAAAAGGGAATTTGTTTCCCTAAGTGGCAAAAATTCTTTCAGAGATGCACAAATTTTAAGTGGTATATTTGAAACTTGAAAAAAAACCATTACCAATCAGATAACCTCAATTCAGCTGAAAGCATTTCCAAATTATCTTATGTATAAAATCACACATTTCTTTAATACAACAGAACAAATTTAGGTAGAATCTACTTCAAGAACTGAAATCATTATGCCACAAGTCAATTTTTCCTGTGGCAATTTTTCTGACTCCACCTGCTTAAAATCCAAAAAATTAGTGGGTACACAATCTCTTATTGAATTGTACTCCACAATGATAGGAAGAACCAGTGTTGAAAGATATTTTATATTTCTCAAGTTTGAGAATTAAAGATCTTATACTATGCAAGCAGCGGATCCACAATAACATTTTTCTTCTTGTTGTCTGTGCTTTGTTTTTGAAGGGGAACAATGATATCACAGGTTCATTTCGTGATTCGTTGGTGAATTGGATTAAGTAAGATAGAGCTGCACAAAGTTTTCAGTACTACTCTCTACTCCAGAGTCATCAAAGTCCAGGGGCAAAACAAAAGTCAGCATGACTTAAGAAGGCCCAGGATGCTCTGGATTACCTTGGCAACTTAAATTTCTCAACAAACTCCAAGCACTCCACCACATCTCTTTCAGGCACCTTCATGGACATTGGAACAAATTATTTACACCCTCCCATTTTGCCAGTGGAGGTCTTCATATATTTGGGGAAGAAACCCTGCTAACTCAAGTATAGGTTTGATACCCTTCAAGCACCCTCAACCTGGTTTAACTCCAGTAGATGTTTAACTCATCTACTGAGAAGGCTTACTAGTGTGTAGCTGCTGTCTATGATCTACTTGGAGAATTCTAGAGAATCAAATGAAAAACTACTTGAAATTATGGACAACTTTAGCAAAGTTGCATGATCTAAAAAATAAAAGACATAATGAAAAATTCTATTTAAAATTCCTGTAGACGTTATAAAATATTTGGGTATCTACCTACCAAAAGGAACCCAAGAACTATGTGAACAAAATTGCAAAACACTTTTCACATAAATAAAGGGAGATCTAAATAACAGGAAAATCATCAGTTGTTTGTGGGTAGGTCAACCTAATGTAATATATAATAAGATGACAATTCTACTTAAATTATTTATTCAGTGACATGCCAATCCAACAACCAAAAGTTATTTTATAGAGCTGGAACAAAAACAGTAAAACAGTAACAAAACTCATTTGGGAGAACAAAATATCCAGAATATCAAATGGATTAACAAAAAGAAATGCAATGGAAGGTGGCCCAGGTGTACCAGAGCTTAAGATGTATTATAAAGCAGCAATCATCAAAATTACTTGGTACTGTATAAGAAACAGAGTGGTGAACCAGTGGAATAGGTTAGGTACACAAGACAGAATATTCAATGACTATAGTAATCTGCTATTTGACAAATCCAAAGACTCCAGTTTGGGGGATAAGAAATCACTATTTAACAAAAACTGCTGGAAAAAATGGAAAATAGCATGGCAGAAACTAGGCATAGACCAGCATCTTATAGGCTATACCAAGATAAAGTCAAAATGGGTACATGGTTTAGATTTAAAAGTTGAAACTACAATCACACTTGGAGAGTAATGAATAGTTTACCTGTCAGATCTATGGAGAAGGGAAGGATTTTTGCCCAAAAAAGAGATGGAGAAAATATATGTGTAATTATGCAATATATACAAAAATAACAGGCGACTCTTTACTCATGAACATACACACAAGCACACAATATACTTAAGGCAAGTAGCTGTAACGGTAATGGGAATCTGAACATTTTCCCTGACTTTTAATAAGCCAAATGTAATCACATGGAGCCTACAGGGGGAGGAGCTTGCTTAAAGGGTAGAAGAGGAAGGGTAGAGTAGGAAGGAACAAGGGAGAGAGCCAGAACAGCTGAAAGCAAGCAGTGTGGAGGCAGAGCAGCTAGGGTGAGTGAGACAGGGGAATTTTTGCTTAAGGGGTGCTGTTCTGTTTTGAAGGTCTGAGGGAGGGAAGGCTTGGGAATGTTTGTGCTCACTGAATTGGCTATGTGTACCAACTTCTTGATTGTTATGATAGCTTTGGCTTTCTAGTGTTAGGATTCAGCTTTCTGGTATTTGAATAAATGTTTTGGTCCTGTCTTTAATGTGGAGATCTGTTACATTTTGTTATTCACAACTACACCAGTATATGCATAGCTATTTGGCACTGTGAATATCGCATTGGCATTATAATGGAATTCCATAGAGATAGACAAAAATACAAAATATATCCCCAACAGTCATTAGTTTATTGGCACATGCCAAAGTGGCCGCTTATAAGTCTTAATTACAAGCCTACCAGCCACACTGGAATGGACCCAAAATTGCCCTTGGAGTTTAACAAACACTTGGTTTAAGAGCTGAGGATTCGACTGAAATAAGAAAGTAGTTCAGGAAATTTGAGAGACCTACTCACCCAACCCAATCTATTGAGTCAAATTTGTACTGTACCACAAGAAGTACCTGCTTACACTGGGCTTCTGGAGGTAGAAAGCAGCAGTTGACTAGGCAAGAGTCTTTGCATTGCATTTCTAACACCAGGTATGTCAACCTGAAATAAAGATTGTCAAAACAGTAAAAACTAGAGTCTTTTAAACCAAGGTAAGGGAAATCAAATTTGGAGCTAACACCCTACCCCAGAGAGGGACAGAGGAAGGTGTGGTTAAATACATTTCAACCTGGAAGGGAGTTGGAGACACAGACATGATAAGCTATTATGTAAGTTGTTTTGCTTAGCAACAGAAAGTCTATAGAAAAGACTTGTGGGAAGCTCTGGTTTCAATCTCCTTCAGTCAATTCAAAGCCCTGGGATCTGGCAAGGTCAGGTGAATTCACCAGTAGCACAGATTAAACTTTCATCTCATAGACTTTTTTCATTAATTATTTAATGCTATTATATGTCATGTGTAGTTAGCAACCATTAGAAATCAAATTATAGCCTTACCCAGATATACAGTCTCCTTTTTTAAGGATTTTTTGAAACACAAACAAGCTGATCAAACTTTATTCACTTTCCAAATGCATACTTGTGTCTACCACAATCCATATATACTAGTCACTCTGATTATACTTCTATTATCACATTAATTACATGAGGAATACTCTCTTGGAATTTCTGCCTCTCCCTCCATATTCCCTAACAGATCTAAATCACTTCCACCTCTTGCATCCCTCAGAGTAAATTTTGATCCCCCTCAATACCTTGGGATTGGCAAAGCTAGCTTTCCTTTTAAAATTACCCACATTCATTTGTTGGGAACCTAAGAATCCCGATCCAGGGCTTCAGATAATTACCTTGATATCAGTGGACTCAGATATCAAAGACCTCTTTGAGAAGGGACTTTTCCTCAAGTTAGGTCCTGAGTTCTTTTTATTTGGATTACACTTATAAGGCTGTTGTTTGAGTTCTGAGACCAACAGGCTCTGCCCCAAGACTTTAGTTGTTCAGAGCCAAAATATTTGATTAAGCATTTAGGTATCTTTGGGTGGTCAGCTCTAAACATGATATCTTTTGAGGATTGCAGCTTTGGCTTTGAAGTTTGCTCTCAATTGTATCCCTTTATGACTGAGGCTGCATTAGCAGATACCTGAAGCTTAGGTCAAAGGTTTTATCCTAAGACTTTAGTCACTTAGATAACAAATCCTTATCAAATTATCTACTCTGAGTTACCTCCAGGATACAACAGGCTAAGGCAATGATTAGAAAACTTAAGTCCCCTTCCTCTCTCTCATTTGCTCTATAAAATCCTTGTACTGAGAATCAATAAATAGAGTTCATCCTTCTTCCTTGAACTACCCATGTCATTTCTTATTCATGTCTCCAGATCATGCTAAGTGCTGGACACTGAGCAGCCCACATCATTCCTTGACTCCAAAAAACAACAAGGGCTCCCTGGGACACATCAAAGTCTCTGAACACATCTGGGAGATTTGAACTTCTGCATTCTGAAAATTTAAAAGGGTTCCTGTAATTATTTCATTTTATGAAGATTTTAAGATATTTTTCAGCATGATTGGCTATTAGGACTGTGTCTTATAGATCCACATGAAAAGAATTTTTGGATCAAAATAGAACAAACAATGTAAAGCATCTGTTAGTAGCATAATCCCTAATGATCATCTACTTAGTTAAAGAGACTTTCAATGAAAACTGCTACCAAAAGTTTTAATCAAGCTAATGATGAACTTGAACTTACAAAAGAAATCTGCCAATACATGAAGGTCAAAGTAAAACTAGTCAGACAAAAGTATAGGAAATCAATATGAATTTGTGCTCCTTTGTATTAGGTTACCAATTATTATTAATTATACAAAAGTAAGTAAATAAATAAACTTGGCCCATGTATTAGAAAAGACATTTGAAAAAATTTCTGACATGAGCTGTAGTGCCTCTTAATTGGTGCAATTCCTTATCAAAGGCAATTATATAAATGTGTAGGTTGCATGTTAAATTACCTTTTCCAGATGCCTTAGACACTATATTTTGAGAAAGCATAGTGTAGTAGAAAGCACAGTCAAGTTTGAGGAAGTATACAGAGTTCTAGACTCAATCTTAGTTTCTTCATAGGAAGAATAATTTTACTTCTATTATGTACTTTAAATTGTGATTGAGATAAAAAATGAAATGTATGGTAGTGCGAGTTGCTACTAAACAGCAAAGTATGACAAAAATAGGGTATAATTAACACTTAGGGGACCCAAATGTATAGAAAAGTTTAATTGAGGGAATTTAAATTTTTAAAGTTAAATTTTAAAAATTGAATTACTCCTTTTTTCAATGCTTCAAGAATTGTTGGTACATATTGGTGGAGTTACTGACTTAAAAGTAAAAGCAATTAAAATAATAATCTGATCTATCTGAGACTAGAATGAAAGTAATAGATCATTAAAAAAACATAGCCAAGATAATACCTTAAGCACCATTAGCGTACTTTCTTTAGTGGTCTTGTAAAGTAATGTAATAGCTTAAAAACAGTATAAATTTATACCATTTACAATTTGACAAAGAGCTACAAATACATCCCCATCATTGGATCTTTACATAGAACCCTGTGGAGTAGGCACTAGAGGAGGTATAATTATACTTATATCCAGATGAGAAAAATGAGAGACTGAATGACTTATACAAAATCAAAGGGCAAATAAACATCAGTGGGAGGAATTTAAACTCTTGGTTTTCTTTAATTCAGCCATAAGGAAACAAAGAATTATTAATTCTTTCAAAGTCACTAGAAAGTTGCAGTTATTTCTTTTTTGTTTTGTTTTGTGTATGACCGTTAGCCCTAGTGCACAATAACATGTGCAAAACTAATAAATTAGAAGGAAAATACCAGACAATACCATATTTGTTATAGTTCAATTTAAAATAAAAATTGAAACCTGATGTGGCCAGTTATTAGACTGTAGTATAGGAGAAGGAAAACCTTTCTTTAGGTAGCAGAATAGGAACTTTTCAGTTTTTTACTTCCTCCTTAAAAAGGAAATTTACTCAGAAATTTGGTTAGAAGGTGCACTCTTTCCAAAAGTGGAGTCCTTGTCCTAGTCCTTGTCAAGCCCACTTTAAACTAGTGAGTAACCTGAGGTTTAGTTCTATTTTTGTATTTAAGTTGAGAGCCACATGTCTATGAGAAGACTTTTTTTAGGTTAACATGTAGAAAGTCTATGCATTTTCCTATTTCATTCCCAATTGTCTATTCTTTGCCCTCAATTGATTTTAGGAGAAAAACTCTACAGCGTGGGTTTTATTTCTTTAATTATCTCAAATGAGACATTGCCTCCAGACTCTGATAGTTTTTATAGTCTGTCCCCTAGGTTTAGAATGTCCATCTGCATTTCATCCTCTTGAATTCCCTGGCTTCCTTTGAGTCACAGCTAAAATCCCACCTTCATCTTTCTTGAGGTACCTTTATGCTAGTGTTTTCTCCCAATTCTCTATTTCCAGTGTTCATCATTTGTACAGAATTGTTTGTTGTGGTCATTCCCCCATTTTTGAGAAGAGGCAGTGTCTTACCTTTCTTTATATTTTGAATTTTTAACACAGTACCTAATGCATTGTTATTGTTGGCCAATTCTTTACCCCTGTGCAATTCTTCCTGATCCCATTTACCATCCTGTCCATGGGTTTTCTTGATAAAGTTATTGGAGTGGTTTGCCATATCTTTCTCTAGTTTATTGAGGCAAACAGAGGTTAAATACCTTGAATGGGGAGCAGAGTCAAGATAGCAGAGCAGAAACAGGACATCGCCTCAGGTCCAGCTTCCACCTCCTTCTATTCATGCAAAAAATTACTCTAGACAAACTTTGGAACTATAGAACCCACAAAATGACAGAGAGAAGCTAAACACCCACTGAAGACAGCCCAGCAGGCTGGCAGGAAGGGCTAGTACAGCACTCTGGGAGCTGAGCCCAGCCCCTTGTAAGCCTGAGGTTTGAGCCTCAGGGCTGCCTGACCAATGGGCAGCAGGAGGGACCTCAGATCACCAGCAGCTGTGGTAGATTCCAGAATTATCAACTCATAGATGCCAAAGACAAAGTGGGACATCAGTGCAGACTTTGCAGGAACAAGATGTTCAGAAGTGCAAACCGGCCTTTGCCCTCAGAATGAGAAGCACCTGAGGCTCTGCAGCCATGCTGCTTCAGAGCTCCTGGCCTGCAGATTGTAGCGGGACCAAGCAACAATCTGAGGGGTAATCACTCTTTCTCTAACCTGCTTGTAGCTGGAGCACTGTCTAGGGTGGAGGTCCCAGGGTGCATGACCAGTTTGCCAGATCGTGTTGAGTCTTCAGAGAGGGCAGCCAAATAACAGCAACAGCAGCTGTGAAAAGATAAAGCTCCCCTTCCTGGTAACAGAGTTCTTCTGCTGCAAAAGACTCAAAAGTCAAGTAATTGAGTGGCAAGATGAGCAAGCAAAAGAAGCAAAGCAAAAAGAGCAATCAAACATTAGACTCCTATTTTGGGGACAAAAAGGATCAAAGCATGGAACAGGAGTAAGACAACAAAGTCAGAACTCCTGCACCAAAAGCTTCAAAGGAAAATATGAGCTGGCTACAGGCTACAGAGGATCTTAAGAAAGATTTTTAAAACCAAGTAAGGGAAGGGGAGGAAAAACTTGCAAGAGAAATAAGAATGATACTAGTAAATTACGAGATGAGTCAACAACCTGACTGAAGAAAATAATACCTTAAAAATAGACTAACTCAAATGGCAAAAGAGGCTCAAAAAGGCAATGAGGAGAAGAATGCCTTAAAAAGCCAAATTTACCAGATGGAAAAAGAATCTCAAAAGCTCACTGAAGAGAATCATTCCTTCAGAATTAGATTGGAGCAAAGAGAAGCCAGTGACTTTATGAGAAATCAAGATACTATTAAATAGATACAAACAAATGAAAAACGTAGAAGACAATGTGAAATATCACATTGGGAAAACCACTGACCAGGAAAATAGATCCAGGAGAGATAATTTTAAAATTATTGGACTACCTGAAAGTCCTGATCAAAGAAAGAACCTAGAAATCAAGAAATTCTCAATGAAAATTGCCCTGATGTTTTAGAACCAGAGGACAAAATAGAGGTGGAAAGAATCCACTGATCAGCTCCTGAAAAAGATCCCAAACAGAAAACTCCTTGGAATATTATAGCAAGCTTCCAAAATTAGCAGATCAAGGAGAAAATATTACAAGCAGCCAGGAAGAAACAATTTGAATATTGTGAAAACACATTCAGGATAACACAGGATCCAGCAGCTTCTATACTGAGAGATCGAAGGGCTTGGAATATGATATTCCGGAGGGCAAAGGTGCTAGGATTAAAACCAAGAATCACCTACCCAGCAAAACTGAGTACCATGTTTCGGGGGAAAATATGGTCATTCAGTGGAAGAGAGGACATTCAAGCATTCTTGATGAAATAGGAGAGTTGAATAGAAAATTTGACATTCAGATATAAGAAGCAAGAGAAGCATGAGAAGGTAAACAGGGAAAAATTCGTAAGGAACTTAGCAAAGTTGAACTATTTATGTTCCTACATGGAAGAACAAAAATTGTAACTTAATGAAACTTTTCTCAGTATCAGTATAGTTGAAGGAAATAGAATTTTATATATATATATATATATATATATACATGTATGTATGTGTATATATATGTCTATATAGGAGGCTATATGGGCATATGAATACATATGTTAGTGTTTGTATATATGTGTCCAGGTATACATAGAGAGAGGGCACAGGACCAATTGAATAGGAAGTGAAGATATTTAAAACATAAAATTAAGAGGTGAGAGAGGAATATAATGAGAAGAGATGGGGAGATACAGAATGGGGTAAATTATCTCATATACAAGAGGCAAGGGAAAACTGTCACAATGGAGGTGAAGAACAGGAAGGCAAAAGGGAATGAGTCAAACTTATTTACATTGAATGGCTTTTAGGGAAGTAATGAGATACAGACTTAATAGTCTATCCAACCCTACAGGTGAGTGGGGGGGGAGGGGATGAGAAGGGGATAATGGAAGGGAGGATAGGTTGGAAGTGGAGGGAACTTGGAAGCACCCCCTTTTGAAAAGGAACATGATTGAAGTAGGGAATAGAACAAGTGTGGGGTGGGATAAGATGGAGGGAAATATAGTCAGTCTTTCACAATATATCCACTATGGTAATGTTTTGCTTAGCTACACATGTACAACCTGTATTGAATTACTTATGTTCCCAGTAAGGGTGGGTGACAAGGGAGGAAGGCAAAGTAGTAATAGTATATATATATATATATATATATATATATATATATATATATTGCTATTGTTACTTTATATACAACTGGGAAATAAGTTATACAGACACTGGGGCCTAAAGAACCTCGATATCCTACTGGAAAGGCAGAGGGGAGATGGGGGAAGATATGGGAGAGAACAGATTGGGTGAGGGCATATTCAGTGGGACTCCTGCTTGGGGTGGTAGGGAGGGGAAAACGGGGAGAAAATTTGTAACTCAAAATCTTGTGGAAATGAATTATGTAAACTAAAAAAATAAAAAAGAGAGAAAAAATAACTTCTCTGGGGTCAATATTTGAGCATCTGTGTCTGTATTTGAACTCAAGTGTTCCATATTCTAGGTCCAGTGCTCTATACTCTGAGCTACCTAGCAGCCTCTGCCTGAGTTTCAGGAACCATATTGTTTTGTTTTTTCTAGTGCTAATCAAATTAATTTACAGAATGACAAACTCAAATAACAGGTTTAAGTAATTGACTATCTCCTGACTTTTCAAGTGCACATACCTTCAGTCTTTTTAGGATTTAAGTCCCTATTAAACATACAAAAGGAACTTCCCATGCAGAAAAAGAAGGCCTAGGAGAACAGATATAGAAGGTATGAAAAAAAAAATTAAGCTTAACTTGATAATCAACCTGCCAAAACAGGAACCTGGTACCTATTGCTATGACTTCTTAAAAATGGCCCCGACCATGAAGACTGACTGGGCCATCTAGAAAGGGATTCCAGTAACACTAAAGACTTATAAACATAATTCAGTCACCAAATTCACCAAGACCCCTTTGGGTGAGATAATGGGCAAGAAAATAAAGACCTTGAAAATACATAATTTATACTTTTTAGAAAATTGTGTCTCTTTGACATATAAGTGAATAAACTCATGGTAGTATAAATGCAATTCTAGATTGTTAAGAGCTAAGAAGATTAACAAAACCAACAACTAAAAAATGAAAGCTTGTTAATGTTCCCTGACAAACACCTACTTCTCTCTTTTTTTCTTCTCTAAAAAGACTTCTGAGTGCCATTTTTTCTCAACTTAAAAAAATGAGTCAGTGTTCATCAATGATATTGGCCTATAGTTTTCTTTATGTTTTATATTTCCCTAGTTGAGATATTAGTATTATATTCATCTCCTGAACAGATTTTGTTAAATGGTTTCTCGGTTTTCTGGTTGGCAACAAAATTTTTGGCTAATATTACATATATATTGCTTTGTGCTAAGATATAAGTTGCACTAGAAGGACTCTGAGATCCCTTCCACTTCTTAGATTTCACAGTCATAGAATCAAATATTTTTATGTGAAAGAAATATAAATGGTATAGTATATTAATTTACTCATTTGAGTATGTATTTATATTTGACTTTTGAAAATGCATTCATGGTGCATACATGCACTCATATATTTCAAATATTTATATATTTAGATATACAACAATGTATATACCACTCATAAACTGATATCAATGAAAGCATAAATATGGATACACAAATACTTATGGATAGAGCACTAGATCTGAGTGCAAAACCCACATCTGACACTTATTAATTGTATGATGATAGAAGTCATTTTATCATTATCTGTCTTAGCTTCCTCATCTACAAAAGAAAATGATAGTATATACTTCCCAGGGTTGTTCTGAGGATAAAATAAAGTAATAGTTATAAACTGCTTTTCAAATCTTAAAGAGATTTGTAAATGATTTTTCTTCTTGATTATATTATCATTGTTATTAATTCTTATTTACATAGTAGGCAACAGGGAATAGTGCACAGAGAGCTAGTTTAAGACCCTTGAGGACCCTGCTTTAATTCCCACTGCTGACACATATTGGCTGTGTAACACTAGGAAAGTCACTTCACTCATTTGCTCCCACCAAACCGTTCCTGAGAGATTTGGGGGACAAAGTCATGTTTACTAGTCTTTATTGTTTCTGAAATTACCTCTCCAAAGACTCCATGGTCTAGTCAACTCCCAAAGACTGTAAGTTACAGAAAAAGGTGCCAAATTGCATTGGTAGAAAGTTGTTGTTTTTTTTCTTCCAGAAAACAATTAAATCATAGATCTAATACTCATCCCTAGCCTACACAGCTATAGTCAAGGATGTGGACATGATGTGGATAAATATATGGATATTTTAGAGATGACTCAAGGTTTTTGAAAGTTATACATCAGACTCTCCATGATCTTATTTGGGATTTTCTTTGTGTAAATATTAGTAGTTTTCCATTTCCTCATCCAGTTCATTTTACAGATGAGGAAACGGAGGCAAGCAGAGTCAAGTGGCTTGCTGTAGCAGCAAGCACCCAAGCATCCCCAGGGTGGCTGCCAACACAGGTTTTTAGATCTGCTTGTAAAGGAAAGCAACTCAAAATAGGTTAACAATCATGCTTTAATCAATCAAACATAATTTATCTAGTTCAGGGGAAAAAGCATCCCGCACTTCAGAGTATACAGATGTTACAAGCAGAAATTACAAGCACAGAAACATTGCAAGGAAATAGGCCTCCAACTGTCCAACCATTACATCCATACTTAGTCACCAGAGAGGGTAGTATCAACATCTGGGTTTTTCAAAGCTGGAGGGGATCTCAATGGCTTTTAAAATGACTCAGAGTCAAAATATGGAAGGTCCAATTGTGGGCAAAAGGAGAGAAAGGAAAGTATACTAAGATTTTACTAAGAAGCCTTGGTGGGAAAAGGGGGGTTCAGATTCTCTGACCAGATTCTCACCTGGTTAAATCACACAACACTTCTCAAAGTGAGCCCCAAAACAACGCCTCACATCAGGGATTATATAGCCTTCTCCTGGCTCAGAGAATATAACAACACTCTTGACCCATTGCCCAATCACAAAGTATTTCCTGAAAAACAAGCCTCCTGCTACAGGCTCCAGGTGCACTTAACCTAGGGACAGGAAAGATCTTACACAATACAATCTTAGAAAGATGGCAACAACGCAAATTTGCATTCCCATTACACTTGCCCAGGGTCACATAGCTATTAATGTCTGAGGTCAGATTTGAACTCGAAGATGAGTCTTACTGACTCCAGTCCTGGAACTGTATCCACTACCCCACCTAGTTGCCCTATTACATCCTAGTAAATCGTATATACTTCAAGAATGGGTGGAGAAACAGATTCTGTTTTTGTCATCCATGCACTCTTCTAGTCAGATTGGATAAAATTGTCACCAAGGGTTGATCATCCAATGAGAAATTTTTGTGGGCATAGCAACTCACAGATTTTTGCTTGTTATGCAAAACAATTTACCTAGTGAAACTGTGAGATGCCTAATCCCTCATACCTACAGCCCAGTCATTCCCTCTGCCTTTATATCCTATATAAACCCTGTTCCTAACCCCCAACTTGGCTATTCCAGCACATGCTGTGTGGCACCTTGAACTCCAAATTATAGGCCCCTGATTAAAGACCTCAATTTTGTTGTATTGACTGTTTTCATTTAAATTCAAATTAACAATACTATAGATATAATATCCTAGGTAAAATGTTGTAGTGTTAAAACACAAACATATCTGCACATTTAACCTTTGATTATTTTTTGCAATATTTATTTAATTATTATTGGTTGATCCATTTATAGAGATAGTCATACAGATCATTTTCTGGGTGATATTTGCCACCATGTAATCAGCATTTTGATGGAGGGCTTATCTCCTGATCATCTCTCCTGTATGTCATTTCAGCTGTGATAAACATGTTACCTTTCTATTTCCTTCATTATCCTTTTCTAGAATTTATATCATGTATTCCCTTTTCTTTTTCCTTTGTAGTAATATCTTGGTTAATGCATGTTCAATACACAGCTGCTTTCTTTTATGAAGAAACAATCACTACCATAGCCTCATTTCAGCTGAGCAGTCTGGTTATTGATCATTTTCTCTTTCACCACTTATTTGTCCCTAGCTTACAGTTCCAGGGCTTCTTCAACTCTGAAAAGAACTCATTCACATTAATGGTTGTATTTTTTTTTTGAGAACAGACCTCTTCATTTTCATTTCAGCTCCATAAAGAACTAACATGATACTGGCAAAATGTTCTAAAATATTCTTACTGCTGTGTCTTCTGCATTTAGGAAAGGTTTCTTTGGTGTAAAAAGGAGTTAAGCAACTATTCTTTGAAATGAGTTTTGTGCTAATGAAATTGAATATGCAAAAGCTTCAGTCCCAGCTGTTTTGCCCAAAGGGTAGGCACAAAGGAAACATTTTTGTATTTAATATTCTTTTGCTTTAAGAGACAGAAGAAGAAAGGATGTTCTTGTACATATATAATCAGTATTCTTTGGTTAAGAGTCATTTGCCTTACCTACAAAGTCCTAGGCAATTTGTTGGGAAGAGGAAAGCAAGGAAAATTTTGGAATAACTGCAACTTCAACATTGTAGTCATTTGAGGAGTAAATTTATTTATGCAGATTTTCCCCTAGCAATAGCCCTGATGAATTACAGGAAAAATGAATTGCAGCACAAGGCAAAAGTGATTAAATATTTTGACTGAACATACATGAGAATCTTTTAATGTTTCTTCAGAGGAAGTCAATTGCCTTTAGACAAGTGTAGACCTTTTAAAAAAATATAAAATACTAAGCAAATTATCTATATATTTTTCCATCTTGATGTGATGAATATGTAAAGATATAGAGATTGCAGAGGGTCATCTGTGGTTTAGTGGCTGGAAAGCTGTCCTCAGACACAATAAGGTCCATGTTTGAGTTTAGTTCTAATATCTACTACCTATGTGAGTTTGTGATGAATCTCAGATTCACCTCTTTAAGACTCTACAAAGCAAAGAATCTGAATTGTTGGAAAAAAGTTTCTTTCTCTGGGAGTTCCATATACAAATGAAATCACAAATGCAATTAAAAAATGCAGACTATATTGTCATAACCCCTATTACCTCTCAAGATACATAGCATATGTGTGCTCTATCAAATTCACGAAAATTATCTGAACAATAGAATTTATTTTTCAAATATAGGTAGCAAGGGCTGTTCTCCATGTGGGAAAAAAACAGCTTGGGGATGTCATTGTATAGCAAACCACAAGAAAGAGGGAAAATGTTCAAGGTCAGAAAAAATATATAAAATGTATTAAAAATAGGACATTAGGAATTTTATCTCTGTAAAGAAGTGCCACATATAAAAAGACTTGTCTTGGAGGAGGAGAAAGTAAGTTATCATTTTTTGACTTTATGGGCAGGAGAAGAGACATCTCTAAACTTTTTTATACCCAACCTTCTCCAACGGACACTTCATTTTCCCCTAAGATGGGAAACAGGAGTTTTGGGGCAGTAGCTTAACCACTTTATTTTCCCTAAAGACAGGGAGTACATACATGTTTGTTTTCTTCCTTAAATATTATTAGTCTAGGGAATGTGGGTTTCAGGTTCAAGATGAATTTCTGATAGTTGTTGATTAAAGTGAAATGGAGAACCCAAGGTCTATATCATAGACTAGACACATCTCCTATCAAATATCAATTACATGACAAACACACATAACCAGTAGCAAAGAAACCTAGCTAGCCAAAAAGATAGAAAAGAATTGGCATTGAGGAGAGAGGGGGAGAGACGGGGGGGGGGGAAGAGAGAGAGAGAGAGAGAGAGAGAGAGAGAGAGAGAGATTCTTAGATCTTACCCAAGGGAGCATAGTGTCATCATATAGCCCTCACCTTTTCTTATGTCAGCTTTCTTTCATAGTCTTATTTTCCCTTCAATAATGTGAAGTGGAACTGTCATCACTCATCTTCGTTCTAAAAGCTGGAAGTCAGAAGTTCTAGAAGCTCCAAAAGCTACTTCAGAGTGTCAGGAGTGTCAAGAACCTTGAAGAGACTAACACTCTCCTATCTTCTACTCTTTCAAACTCCACCCTGCCCTTCACTCAGGTGCAATACATTGGTCTCCACTACTGAGGAGAAATGGACTTTACTGGGGTCACACAAAAGAGAGTTGGCACAGCTGGGAGAAGCAACTGAAGCAGTGGTCAATGTACCCCAAGGTGTACAACTTTACATTCAATATATACCCTAAATTGCATGGTATCTAAATCATTGCAATCCAGAGCACAGCTGTGGTATTTAGAGAAGTTAACCATCTCTAAAATGCTCTCAAGTTTTTGTACCAAGGAATTTGAGCTCTCCAATCTTGTTTCCCCAGCATATTTTACATGAAGAAATTGCTGTGTACTTGACTGATGATCCCAAGAAATACATGGGGAGAAGGAAGGAAATAGGCATATATCTAGTGCCTCCTATGTCTAGAAATTGTGACAAGTGCTTTACCAATATTTTGAAGCTGTTTGGGATTGGGTGATATGACCGTGTTATGATTCCCAGAAAAGCATTTTCTGATGTATAGTCCAAAGACAATTTCTCCTAATAAGTAAGGTAAACTCAGCCCAAAACTTTGGGAAAACATGGGATCAATGCACAGACAAGAACATATAACCTTCCAATCCCCCTCCTTCCCCCTCCTCACACACATACACAACTGTAACAAAAGGATTGGAGGAGGAGGAGGAAGGAATCACACAACCTATAAAATCAGAAAAATACTAAGTGTCAACCAATCAAAAGATTATGTATCCATTCTACTTTGCTTCTTTCTCTTTTTTGAAATGGTTTTCTACTCTTATAACAAGTATCTTCCTGTTGTTTATGAATAGTGTACCTTCACTGAAAGGCAAATATAAAACATAGGTAAATTTAAGGGTGGCTAGGTGGCACAGTGAGTAAGAGTGCCGGCCCAGAGTCAGGATGACCCAGGATCGAATCCGGCCTCAGAAAATGAGTACCCACACATAAATAATGACTGGCCGTGTAACCTTAAGCAAGTTACTTAACCCCAATTGCTTAAAAAAATAGGTAAATTCAGATGGTGACTATATTAGAAAAAATATATTCTCTTCTTCTGACTCCCTATTCAAAGGCATCTTTGAGGGGTCGTAGCCATTAGGCTTTACTCAGTTGTTGTGACTTGAGATATTTCATACATACCTGGCCATCATCTTTCCTTCCCTTTTATTGTATTATCTTTTTAACATAATGCATGTTTTCCTTCTGATCCACCTCATATAGTGGAAATTGATACTTACTTAGGAAAGTTATAGTTTAGGCTTTATGCTTTTGATGATAAAGATGAGAGCACGTTTATGTTTGCCTGGTCAGTTTCAAATTAATGTGGTGGATAGCTGTCAGGGGAGATTTTCCTCTGTCCCTGATGGAGTGCTTCCTGCTCAATGAGTCCTGTTAAATGATCCCTGTCAGAAACATCTCTCATCCTTGGCTAACAAAAATAGAGTTTTTCTGATCACTACTGTTTTAGTATTCAGAATTCAACAGATGGTACCAAATGGTTGGTATTTTAAACAAATTCTTGGGGGTGGATATCCTGATGAGTCTTTATATCACTTTTGTTGTCTTCCTTTCTCAGTGCCTTAATTCATGTGAATAATATTGTGTATACTGTATTATCTTTAGAACAAAATATAAACGTGCATGTTACCAAATATGAAACATAAGGGTAAATTTCCCAATCCTTCATATTACTAACATTTAGATCTAGAAGAGTGTGTGTATATATATATATATGCATACACACACAGACACATGTGTGTATGTATACATGCATGTATATATGCATATATGTTTGTATATATTATATTTGGGTGTGGGTGTTGGTATGTATGTATGTATATAATCAGCCATCTAGCCTTATGCCTTAGTCTACAGAGGTGAAAATAAAAACCGAATACATAAAAGTAAATCCAATCTCAATTTTAGAGCTCAAAGGGCTTTCCATTGACATTTATCCTTAAACCTTCATTTTACAAATGAGGAAGCTGAGATAAAGATGTCAACTAATTTGTCCAACAAGACATGATAAGAATTAGATAATGTTTGATGAAAAACCCATTCTTCTTACTCTAAATTCACTGTGCCACATTTATTTTGACTAAGATTATACAATATGTAAGACAGAAAATTGTTATAATTTAATATTTTCTTCAAATTTAAAATTTAAAATTTGTCTCCTTTACTAATCACCAGTATCACTTTCTCTGTTTGTCTCTGTGTGTCTCTGTGTCTATGTCTCTGCTTCTCTCTGTCTCTTTCTCTGAAAGAATCCATCCAGGTTATACTCTAGGATTGATCTTAAACAAAATTCTTTATCCTCTGCCTTGCTGCCAGAAGATTTTATGGAACATTGAAAGCATTTGTTCATAGAATGTTCCAAATATTGTATTTATATTCATGCTTATCAAAATCAAAGGGGAAAATAGTTGAATTTATATTTAATCCTTGACTCAGTCCACAGTATGTTTTGGTTCCAACTAAATGTGATATTTCTTATGGGCTAGTAGCAGAAGATACATTTCCTCATGAGAGATAGCTAGATAGATTGAGTAGAGAGAACACCAGGCCTAGGGGACGAAGACCTTGGTAAAAATCCAGTCCCAGACATTTACTAGTTGTTTAACTCTGGTCAAGTAATTTAACCTCATTTGTCTCAGCTTACTCACCTGCAAAACAATAATAGTAATAGCATCTACCTTCCAGGGTTGTAATTCTTAAAATATGATAATATTTGTAAAGCACTCAGCAGCATAGCTAGTAAATAGTAAATGCATAATACATGTTTATTGCCTCCTTAATTGTATCTCAACATATGGTTTTCTCAAAGAAACTTCCAAATAATGCTTAATTATAGCTCATATCAAGGTTTCAATTAATGTATGTATCAGAGTCTGCTTTACAAAAAACTAAATGCAACAATATTGGTAGAAGCTAGAAAATACAAAATCACAAATGATTCACAAGAGTAAATATTTTTTAATACATAAGCTACTCAGAAAACCTACAGAAATTCATAGGTAGAAATAATGTCTTGCTTCCCAAAATTCTGAATCTCTTTTATTCTATTATACCATTATTATTCCAGCTGCAGTGGTCACAGAACAATTCTGTTCTATATCTGAGTTCTGTGGTTCAGGAAATCCTCTTAACTCTATAGAAGTCCGTTTCTGGCAGGGGGGAGGGGATGGAGCCAAGATGGTGGATTAGAAATAGGACTTCCATATGGCTCTAGCTTCCAGCTCCTCCAATACATGTAAAAAAAAAACTCTAAACAAACTTTAGAGCTACAGAACCCCCAAAGTGTTAGAGAGAAACAAATCTCCTGCTGAAGGAAGCCAGGCAGGCTGGCAGGAAGGATCCATCACAGTGTGCTGAAAGCCATGCCTAGACCCAAGTGAGCCTATGGTTTTAGCCTCAGGGTGGCCCCTAGCTGGAGTGGACTTCAGATAGGAGAGTAAAACACCAGCATCTGTAGTGCTTTCCAGTTTTCTTAATTCACAAATGACAAAGACAAAGTAAAAGGTCAGTGTGGAACTTTGTTCAAACAGGGATAGCACAGTCCAGCTGATACCCCCAAAGTGGAGCAAGAAGTGGTGGAGGCACAGCACCTGCAGCCACTACCATATGGCTGCTACCAGTGCTCCTGGCCTGCAGATTGTAGGGGTACCAAGCAACCATTCATAGGGTAAGCGTTCTTGCTTTGACCTGCTTGGATCTGGATTGTGGACTTGAGTGATGGCCTTGGGGTGTGTGACCAGTGAGCCAGAGCATTTGGGGGCTATAGAGAGGGTGCCCATCTAATACCTCTGGCAGCTGCAAAAACCCCAGTGATTTGGGACATAGCTCTCTCCATTTTGGAAGCAGAGTTCTACCAATGCAAAGAGCTTAAAAGTCACGTAATTGGCTGCAAATATGGGCAAGCAATGGAAGCACAAAAGGACCATAGAATCCTCTTGAGGGGACAAAAAGGATAAAGGCATGGAGTAGAAGAAAAACATCAAAGTCAGAACTCGTGCAACAAAAACCTCCAAGAAAAATATGAACAGGTCACAGGACATGGAGGCATGCAAGAAGGATTTTGAAAATCAAATAAGAGAAGTGGAGGAAAAATTGGGAAGAGAAATTATAACAATGAAAGAAAATCATGAAAAGTGCATCAATAGGGTGTTAAAGGTGACCCAAAAAATAATGAAGAAAATAACACTTTAAAAAATACACTAACTCAAATGGCAAAAGAGGACCAAAAAGTCAATGAGAAGAAGAATGCTTTAAAAAGCCAAATTTTACCAGATGGAAAAGGAATTTCAAAAACTGAAGAGAATAACTTCTTCAAAATTAGATTGGAACAACTGGAAGCTAATGACTTTATGAGAAATCAAGATACTATGAAACAGATCCAGACAAATGAAAAAAAAAAATAGAAGGGAATGTGAAATATCTCATTGGAAAAAAAAAAAAAACACTGATCTGGAAAATCAATGTAGGAGAGATAATTTAAAAATCGTTGGTCTACCTGAAAACCATGATCAAAAAAAGAGTCGAGACACCACCTTTCAAGAAATTATCAAGCAAAATTACCCTGCTATTCTAGAACCAGAAGGCAAAATAGAAATTGAGAGAATTCACCAATTGCCTCTTGAAAAACATCCCAAAAAGAAAACTCCTAGGAATATTATAGTCAAATTCCAGAGTTCCAAAGTCAAGGAGAAAATACTGCAAGCAGTCAGGAAGAAACAATTTGAGTATCGTGGAAACACAATCAGGATAACACAAGACCTAGCAGCTTCCACATTAAGGGATCAAAAGGCTTGGAATATGATATTCCAGAGGTCAAAGGAGATAGGACTAAAACCAAGAATCACCTACCCAGCAAAACTGAGTATAGTGCTATAAGGGGAAAATATGGTCATTCAATGAAATACAGGACTTTCAAGCATTCTTGATGAAAAAACCTTAGCTAAATAAAAAATTTGACTTTCAAATAGAAGCAAGAGAATTATGAGATAGTAAACAGGAAAAAGAAATCATAAGTAAATTATGAAATTTGAACTATTTACATTCCTACATTGAAAACTTATAATTGTAACTCCTAAGACTTTTGTCAGTATGAGGATAGCTGAAGAGGATATATATGTATATGTATATATGTATACATACAGATATGTATGTATAGGAAGTTATATGGGTATATAAATATTTATGTGAATGTAGGCATTTGTATATTCATGTATGCATAGACAGAGGGCACAGAATGAGTTGAATATGAAGGGATAATATCTAAAAAATAAAATTAAGAGGTGGGAGAGGAATTTATTTGGAGAAGAAAGGGAGTGATAGATTAAGGTAAATTATCTCATATAAAAAAGTCAAGAGAAACTGTTACAATGGAGGGCAATGGGCCAACCTGATTCTCCTTGAATTTGGCCTAAGGAAGGAATAACATACACAATCAATTGGGTATCTTACCCTACAAGAAAATAGTGGTGGGGTGTAGGGGATAAGAGGGGGGAGGATAGAAGGGAGGGCAGATTGGGGGAGATGTAGGTAGAAGCAAACATTTTTGAAAGGGATGCAGTCAAAGGAGAAATGAATGTTGAAAACTAAAAATAAATAGATTAAATATTTAAAAAATTAAATAGACCAAAGTAGTGTAAAAAAAAAAAGGCCATGTCTGAAACTCTCATACATGAATGAGAAATTTCCCACAAAACAAATTCCAAGATAAATGCTTTCCAGGAAATTCCTTCTCTGTATAGAAGGCTAGGTCTTGAAATCACAATGCATAGAAGATGAAAATCCTTCATCCTTTATTTGGGAGATTAAAGTTTAAGTAAATTGTCCATGACCTCACCTCTTGGAATGAAAAGGCTTGCACATGTCTACCAATCCTATATATGTCTGCATCAAGCTCACCATCAACTTGCACCTTTGGCCAATAGTGAGACATTCTTCTGCCAAACATGTGACATTCTTATTGAAGGGTGAAAGGAAAACTGTAAGGGCAACAGTGTTAAGTTAAAAAGAAGATTGAAAATGTCAAAAGGCAAAAGGGTAGAAAATGATTGGCCACACTTCTTTGTAGAATGACACATAGAGGTGGTTACAAAGCTACATTTTTATGTCTCAGATGGTAGAAGTCCCTGGAAACCAATCAGAAGTTGCCAACCTATAGGGCAGCTAGGTGGCACAGTGTATAGAACACTGGCCCAGGAGTCAGGATGACCTGAGTTCAAATCTGGCCTCAGACACTTTATACTTTAGCTGTGTGACTTTGGGCAAGTGACTTAACCCCAATATTGCTCTAAAAAAGGCAGAAAAAAATATAAGTTGCCAGCCCTCTTCTTCTCCAGGTGACAGTGCACATATCTATACTTCATAGGGGAAGAAATATGTTCCCATTTAGCACTATAACATTTTATTAGTCATTAACCTATATGGACTTCAGTTTCTTTATCTGTAAAATAATGGGAGTTGTGCTAAGTTGTCTTTAGTAACATCCAGCACTATAATTATATTTCTTATGATCCTTTGGTCCCTTGATAAATCTTCTTTGGATATATTAGAATTTGCATTAGAAATTAATCAATTAGAAACGTAACAAGTGGAGTTTCTTTCTTTAACCCCAACCCAACACATTGTCATTAAATTAATTTAAATTTGGTTTTGGGAAACTATATATACACCCGCACACACATATATGTTTAATGATCATATGTATATACCTATCTAAATATGGGCATACACATATATACACACACAATGTATATATACATCTGTGTTGTGTGTTTATATTTTTGATTTTAAGAAAGTAATCACAGAAAAAATGATCAAATGAAAAGGGAATATTTGAGGGTTGAAATCCCCCCCCCAAAAAAAAGGCTATCCCCAATGTTACAAATATTTTAAGTCCAACAATCTTGAACCTCAGTGAAATAGAAAGGTTAACTTAGGCAGGCTAATTAAACAGTGACCATTAACTCTTGTTTGCAGACAATCTTGAGTCCAGCTTAGCAAAGCCTTCCCCAGATTTCTCAGCTCCATGGATTCAGGTACTTTGTGGAAGGTAAGGTAACAAAGAACAAAGGAAATGGGGTGCTATTCTTGTTGAGAATCAAATTATATATATATATATATATATATATATATATATATATATATATATATATATATATGGAGTAGAGACAAGTTTTGCTTTTGAAATTGTATTCTATGTAATAGAAGAGGGTCCTGTAATTTGAATTGTTAGGAGCTAACATTAATTCTTAGTTTACCTCCCCAAAATATCAATAATTAATGAATATATTTTTTTTTATTTTTGGAGGGCAATTGGGGTTAAGTAACTTGCCCAAGGTTACACGGCTAGGTTTTTGTTTGTGTGTGTTAAGTGTTTGTGGCCGGATCCAAACTCAGGTCCTTCTGACTCCAGGGCTGGCCCTCTACTCACTTTGCCACCTAGCCTCCCCCGAACATGTTTTTTTTGGCTGGAGAGGAGGAGGTGAGACTTTTTCAATCTGGTTTATTCAAAATGGAAAAGGGGAAGGATGGCCCTATGTAAATAATAAATTAGACAAAATTGTCAGCTTTCTTTTCATGAATTCTTTCCAATGATAACACTGGGTGAAGGCCAATACTGGTCATACCAGTCAACAAAAGTTTCCTATTTCCTAGACTAGAGGGGAAAAAATCATTCTTATTCAAATTTATTTTTTTTTATTTTAAACAAATGCTTTATTAACTTCTGTTTTACATCATTCATTTCCGCCAGATTTTGAGTTACAATCATTTCCCCCCCATTATTCCCCTACCCAACCTCCCTGAATAGCAGTCCCACAAGATATCTCTTCCTCCAATCTGCTCTGTCCCATACCTTCTCCCATACCCCCATCGACTTTTCCGTTAGAGGAAGATGAATCTTTGTGTCCCAATGCCTGCACATCTTATCTCCCAATTATAGGCAAAAGAGTATTAATAATAGTATTTATATATATATTTGAAACATTTAATGTTACAACCTCGAATTTCAGATCCATTTCCTTCCTCCCTTGTCACCCATTCCCTCTTGGGAGATAAGTAATTCAGTATATGTTGTACATGTCTAGCTATGCAAAACATTATCATAGTAGATATATTGTACAAGGCTGCTTATAATTCCCTCCCACTCATCCCACCCCCCACCTGGTCCATTCCCTACATGATCCTGTCCCTCTTCTATAGTGGGTACTTCCACACTCCCCTCAACCCAAGGATGCCCTCCCTTCCATCATCCCTCCTCTCATCCCCCTTCCCCCTATCCTGCTGCAGGTTGAGATATCCCATTTAGTATGTATGTCATTTTCTCCCTGAACCAAATTCAATGTGAATGTGTTTTTGCCTTTTTAGCCTTCCTTATTCTCCCCCTCCTTTGCACCCACTTCCCCTACATGAGATAGTTTACCCTACCATGTCTCTCCCCATCTCCTCTTGCCACTTTCCTCTCTCACCTCATAATTTCATCCCTTGAGTATTCTCCCTTCCCAACAAATTCAACATATGCCCTCTATCCATATATAACTGTAACCATATACACACACATTCACATATGTATTCATATGACCACACCCCCTTCTTCCATTATTTTCATAGTGACAAAGATATCATCAGTCACAGATATTGCTTTTCCATATAGGAATGTAAATAGTTCAACTTTGATAAGTTCCTTTTGATTTCTTTTCCCTGATTACCTTCTCAGGCATTTCTTACTTCTTGTGTCTGGATGTCAAATTTTCTATTCAACTCTGGTTTTTCCTCAAGAATGCTTGAAAGTCCTCTATTCCACTGAATGACCATATTTTCCCCTGAAACAAAATACTCAGTTTTGCTGGGTAGGTGACCCTTGGGTTCATTCCCAGTTCTTTTGCCCTCTGGAATATCATATTCCATGCCCTTCTATCCCTCAGTGTAGAAGCTGCCAGGTCCTGTGCTATTCTGATTGTGTTTCCACAATATTGAAATTGTTTCTTCCTGGCTGCTTGTAGTATTTTCTCCTTGATCTGGGGATTCTGGAACCTGGCTATAATATTCCTGGGAGTTTTCTTTTTGGGATCTTTTTCAGGAGGTGATCGGTGGATTCTTTCAACCTCTATTTTGCCCTCTGGATCTAAAACATCAGGGCAGTTTTCCTTGAGAATCTCTTGAAGGGTGATTTCTAGGTTCTTTCCTTGATCATGGCTTTCAGGTAGTCCAATAATTTTTAAATTGTCTCTCCTGGATCTATTTTCCAGGTCAGTGGTTTTTCCCATGAGATATTTCACATTGCCTTCTAATCTTTCATTTGTTTGGATCTGCTTAACAGCATCTTGATTTCTCATAAAGTCACTAGCTTCCATTTGCTCCAGTCTAACTCTGAAGGAATGAATCTCCTCAGTGAACTTTGAGATTCTTTTTCCATCTGGCAAATTCGACTTTTTAAGGCATTCTTCTCCTCATTGTCCTTTTGGGCCTCCTTTGCCATTTGAGTTAGTCTATTTTTTAAGGTGTTGTTTTCCTCAGTCAGGCTGTTGACCCTCATTTCATGCTTTTCCTGCATCCTTCTCATTTCTCTTCCAAATTTTTCCTCCACTTCTCTTATTTGATTTTTAAAGTCCTTCTTAAGGTCCTCTATGGCCTGCAACTCGCTCATGTTTTCCCCTGGGGCTTTTGGAGCAGGACTTCTGACCTCACAGTCCTTTTCCCGCTCTATGCCCCCAAAATAGGAGTCTAGGGTTGCATTTTTCTGTTTCCTTTGCCTTGGCATGTTGCCACTTAATTACTTGACTTTTGGGCTTGTTGCCACACTGTGGCTTTAAGGCCAGATAGAGGAATTTTCGTCCCGAATGTGTGGGGGGCAACTTCCATTTCTGGTAAGCTGTAAACCCACCCACAACTTCCACCCTAGATCACAATCCAGATCCAGGGAGGTTAAAGCAAGAGTGATTACCCCCCAAGACTGATTGCTGGATCTCCCCACGATTTGTAGGCTGGGAGCCGGAAATGCCCATGAAAACTACAAAATGGCGTGTCTCCTCAGTGGCTTCTAGCCCCCAGGGGAGGGAGCTGACGCATTCCCCAAATAGAGGTCCCAAAGTCCATAGGGCACTAACCTCTCACTTTGTCCTAGGCATGTCTATGTTGATAATTCTGGAGTTGCCACAGCTCCTGGTGTTCTGGGGTTCCTCCAGCTGGCTGCTGGCCCTGCCGCCCTGGGGCAAAAACCTCGGCTCACAGGGACCTGGGCTTGGCTCGGCTGGGCTCCTGTGCGCTGGGCTCCTGCGCTCTGCGCTCTGCGCGTTGCCGGCTCCCAGACCGCTGCGCTGTTCCTTCCTGCAGGGCTGCTGGGCTGTCCTCAGCGGGAGGTTAGCTTCTCTGTGTCGTTCTTTGGGTGCTGGGGCTCCAGAAGTTGTTCAGAGTCCTTTTTTACATAGTTTGTGGGGAATCTGGGGGCAGAGAGGCTTGGACGAGCTGTTTCTACTCCGCCATCTTGGCTCCGCCCCCAAATTTAAATATAGATAAGAAGTAGATATATATAGATAGACATATAAAGATATACACATATATTTACATATGTATACATAATATAATTAAAATGAATATACTTATAGACACATATATGCATATAGCTGTGTGTGCATGTATATATGTATATATATCGTGTGTATATATGTATGTATGTATACATGATATATATAGCATATATATATCTTCATATATCCCTTTATATATAGCATAAATTCATTTAGTATATATGTGCATACATGCACACACATCTATATATATACATATCTTTTCAAAAAAAGTCCTATGCAGATGTTCATCATTGCTTAGAAGTAAGCTTGTATTTTAGAAGGCTATTTCAGCAGAGCATAAGCTATGCTATGTTCTGCCAATCTGGAAAATCTTTGATCACTGTCATTGTAGGAGTCTTCATCTACTGCATAACAACATGGTTAAAGGATGGGGAAAATCAACATTACACAACTGATCAACAAGTGATGAAATAGTTGACTCAGAAGCCTGTGAAATACAAGAAAAATGTAAAAATTAATCCCAGTGCTAAGCAAATCCTTTCTATTTCTACATTACAGACTGATGGAAGAGGATGAAATTAAAGTTACAAAATATATTTTGAAATAACCTATAAACATTCATTAATGATTGGCATTCAGGATGACATTTTTTCTTTCAAGTCCAACAAATGTATCTGCTTGTGGGGGAGCTGAACTACATCTATATCGACATCCTGAGTATAAATGAAACTGTAAGACAAATAATTTATAGTTAGATGGCAGAATAGTTCACAAGTTCTCAAAGATATAAATAAAGATTTGTATTTGGTTCAGAGACAGTAGGGACATTAGAGATCATTTAGTACAACTCCCACCTTATATAAATATGGAAATTGAAATTGAGAGGATCAATCATGGTCATAAATCTATGTTTTCAATTACCTAAAAGACATTTCTCCCTGAATATACCAACAGCATGTCAAGCTTGATATAGCCAAATCAAGCACATGCTCTTTACCATAAGCCTGGTTCTTTTTCTGACTTTGGATTATTGACATTATCATTCAACTTGCTTCCTATGATTGAAACTTTGATTATATGTTTCACTTAATCACACCATATCCAATTGGTTTTCAAGGTCTATTTGTTTTTTGTTATGTAGCTTTTGTATTTGTCCCTACCCCTTAGGCTCACTACCTTTACTCTAGTAAAGACCTATGTTACTAGAACATTATAAAAGTTTTCTACTTCATTTTCCTAACTTCAATCTTTCTCAATTACATAAGCCATCTTTCACATGCAACCAGACTAATAATACTAATGAAAAGAACTGATTATGTCATTTTCCTCCTTAAAAATCTATAATTGGTCCCTATTCTGTACCAGGTTAAATGCAAATACCTTGTTTAGTGCTCCATATTCAAAGGCCTCTAAAGGCTGAACTCCTCTTATCTTTCAAATCTCATTTCATGCTGTTCCTAATAATATATTCTTACTGCAGTCATGTGGTATTCTGTATTCCTCAAATATGCCCAAAGATATTTTGCTTCCATTACTTTCTCTTAGGATGTTCTCCATTTATAAAATTATATGATTACAGATTTAGAGATACAGGTAAATATAGAGGCCTTCAACAACAACTTCCTCATTTTCTGTATATGAGGAAACTGAGATACAGTGAAGTTAAATGACTTGCTCAAAATCAAACAGTTAAGTACCTGATGTGGGATTCGAACTTTGATCTTCCTCACTCTACACCCAGGGGTCAGTCCTTTAGTTCATAGTGTCTCTCAATCTTTTTTGTCTCTTTATTTTTCTTTTGAATGTCAGTCTGTCCTTTGAAACACTACTAAAATAGCATTCCATAAACCATAATATTCTATATACTTTCTTCCCTTTAGGACCAGGGTTGTGATTTTGTCTACTACTAAAGTTTTATAGTGGATCTTAGAGCATCAGCCCTGGAGTCAGAAGGACCTGACTCCAGATCCGACCTCAGACACTTAATGCACACACAAACAAAAACCTAGCAGTGTGACCTTGGGCAACTTACTTAACCCCAATTGCTCTCTAAAAAAACAAAAAAACAAAAATAAAAATAAAAAATAAATTTATTTTTAATTTACAACATTCAGTTTCAAAAGTTTTTGAATTGCTAATTTTCTCCCCTCCTTCTTCTTTACCCTCCTCTCCACCAGGAAGCATTCAATCTGACAAAGGTTTTACATACTTTCATATTAAATATTAGTCAAGTTGAAAAGAAGAATTATAACCATTAGAATGAACCACAAGAAAAGAAACAGAACAAGAGAGAGAGAACAAGTATTTTGCTTCAATCTGAATTCAGATTTCATAATTCTAATTCTTTCTATGGATGTGGATATCCTTTTCCATCATGAGTCCTTTGGAGGTGTCTTATAACCTAGCATAGCTGAGAGGAGCCCAGTCTATCAATAAGTCAATACAGATACAATGTGTCTGTAATTATGTACGTTGTTCTCCTTGTTCCGCTCCCTGCATTCAGCATCAGTTTATATACATCTGTCCAGGTTATTACAACATCTGCCTGCTCTTCATTTCTTATGGCACAATAGTACTCCATTACATTCATATACCACAACTTGTTCAGCCATTCCCCAGTTGATGGGTATTCCCTTGAATTCCAATTATTTGCCACCACAAAAAAGGTGCTATAAATATTTTTGTACGTATGGGTCATTTCGCCATTTGCATGATCTCTTTGGGATACAGGCCTAGAAGTGGTATTGCTGGGTCAAAGAGTATGCACATTTTTATAGTCCTATGGACATAGTTCCAAATTGTTTTCCAGAATGGTTGGTTCACAGCTCCACCAACAATGCATTAGTGTTCCAATTTTCCCACATCTTCTCCAGCCTTTATAATTTTCCTGTTTTGTCATGTTACCCAATCAGACTGGTCAGATGTGGTACTTAAGATTTGATTTGCATTTCTATAATCAATAATGACTTAGAGCATTTTTTCACATGATTATAGATATCTTTAATTTCTCCTTCTGAAACTGCCTATTCATATCCTTTGAACAGTTTTTAATTGGGAAACGACTTGTATTCTTATAGATTTGACTCAGTTCTCTGTATATTTTAGAAATGAGGACTTGATCAGATGCACTGGCTATACAAAAATTATTTCCCAATTTGATTATCCCTTCTAATCTTGATTGCATTGATTTGTTTGTACTAAAACTTTTCAATTTAATATAATCAAAATTATCCATTTTGCATTTTATGGTGCTCTCTGTCTCTTGTAAGGTAATAAATTCTTCCTTCTCCATAAATCTGAGAGGTAAATTATTCCCTACTTTCCCAGGTTGTTTACAGTATCAGCCTTTATTTCTAGATCATGAACCCATTTTGACTTTATTTTCACATATGTTTTAAGATATTTGTTTATGCCCAGTTTCTGCCATACTATTTTTCAGTTTTCCCAGGAGTTTTTGTCAAATAGTGCGATCTTATCCCAGAAGCTACGGTCTTTGGGTTTTTCAAATAGCAGCGTACTATACTCATTGACTACTGTGTCTTATGCACCTGATCTATTCCATTGATCCATCACTTTTTTTTTTTTTTTTTTGCTTTTTGGAGGGCAGTTGGGGGTTAAGTAACTTGCCCAAGGTCACATGGCTAGGTTTTTCTTTGTGGGTGTTAAGTGTCTGAGGCTGGATCAGAACTCAGGTCCTTCTGACTCCAGGGCCAGTGCTCTACTCACTGAGCCACCTAGCTGCCCCCTGATCCACCACTTTCTTAGCCAGTACCAAGTAGTTTTGATGACAACTGCTTTATAATACAGTTTAAAATCTGATATGTATAGGCCACCTTCCATAGCATTTCTTTTTATTAATTTCCTTGATATTCTGAAACTTTTTTTCTTCCGGATGAATTCTAACTCTTCCGGATGAATTCTAACTCTATAAAGTAATTTTGTGGTAGTTTGATGGGTATGGCACTAAATAGGTAAATTAATTAAGGTAAAATTGTCATTTTTTTATTATATTAACTTGACCTAACCATGAACAATTGATTTTTTTTCAGTTATTTAGTTATTTGTGTGGAGAGTGTTTCGTAATTCTGTTTATATAGTTTCTGAGTTTGTTTTGGCAGATAGATTCCCAAATACTTTATAATGTCCACAGTAACTTTAAATGGAATTTTTCTTTATTATATCTTGCTGTTGTACTTCATTAGAAATATGTAGGAATGCTGAGGATTCATGTGGGTTTATTTTATATCCTGCAACTTAGCTAAAGTTATTTATTATTTCAAGTATATTTTTTTTTAACTTGATTCTCCAGGAATCTCTAAGAATATGATCATATCATATAAAAAGAGGCATAATTTAGTCTCTTCTTTGCTGATTCTAATTCCTTCAATTTCTTTTTCTTCTCTTATTGTAACAGCTAACATTTCTAGTGCCAAACTGAATAACAGGGGTAATAGCGGACTTGCTTGTTTCACTAGCAATCTTTTTGGAAATGCTTCTAACATCCCCATTACATATAATATTTGCTAATGCTTTTAGGTAGATGTTCTTTTTCATTATAAGGAAGACTTCATTTATTCCTATACTTTTTAGTGTTTTTAAAAGAATGGGTATTGTATTTGTCAAAAGCTTTTTCTGCTTCTATTGAGATACAAGTTTTATTGCTGATATGATTGATTATGCTTATAAGTTTTCCTAATATTGAACCAGCCTTCTGTTTCCTGAATAAATCCCACTTGATCAAACTGTTTTATTCTCATGATAAGTTGCTCTAATCTTTTTGATAATATTTTATTTAACATTTTTGCATCTATAGTCCTTGGGGAAATTGTTCTATAATGTTCTTTCTCTTTTGGCTCTTCCTAATTTAGGTACCAGTACCATATTTTTATTGTAAATAGAATTTAGTAGGACTCCACTAATATTTTCAAATAATCTATAAAGTATTGGAATTAATTTTTCTGCAAATTTTTGATAGAATTTGATTAATAAATACATCTAGCCTTTCATATTTTTATTAGGGAGTTCAATAATGTTTATTCAATTTCTTTTTTCTATTAATCTGGGCAATTTATATTTTTGTAAATATTCAAACATTTCACTAAGATTGTCAAATTTATGGAATGCAATTTGGCAAAATAATTACTAACTATGGTTTTGTTTCCTCATCATTGGAGGTAAATTCACCCTTTTTTTTATTTTTGATGCTGGTAATTTGGGTTTGTTCTTTCTTTTTTATGACTCCCAAGCCTGAGGCTATTTCCGCTATCTTAGAATTTCACTCTGGGTGGGACACTTATCTTTGGGTTTACTACTTCATGAAGGAACAATCAGTGCTACCAGTTTACTTTTTCATTCTGGTTCCTGAAAAGACAGGCAGGCGATTTCTAAACTTCCAGGCTGGGGGCTGATGGCCCCAGGAGAAGCTGCTGTCTCTGCTGGGGGCCCCAAGCCCTCACTTTCCTGGGTGCAATGATTCCTCCTGTCCCCTGGTGATATGCTGGTGAGATGGTTGGGATTCTTCCTTGGGATGGGTGAGTAGGACAGCTGGGGCTCCTTCTCTCTCTGTTGTAGTCTGCTTGTCTACTCTTTTTTTTTTAAACAAATGCTTTATTAACTTCTGTTTTACATCATTCATTTCCGCCAGATTTTGAGTTACAATCATTTTCCCCCCATTATTCCCCTACCCAACCTCCCAGAACAGTAATCCCACAAGATATCGCTTCCTCCAATCTGCTCTCTCCCATACCCCCATCGACATTTCCATTAGAGGAAGGTAAGTCTTTGAGTCCCAATGCCTGCACATCTTATCTCCCTATTACAAGCAAAAGAGTATTAATAATAGTACTTATATATATTTGAAACATTTAATGTTATGACTCAAATTTCAAATCCATTTCCTTCCTCCCTTGTCACCCATTCCCTCTTGGGAGATAAGTAATTCAGTATATGTTGTACATGTCTAGCTATGCAAAACATTATCATAGTAGATATATTGTACAAGGCTGCTTATAATTCCCTCCCACTCATCCCACCCCCCACCTGCTCCATTCCCTACATGATCCTGTCCCTCTTTTATAGTGGGTATTTCCAACCTCCCCTCACCCCAAGGATGCCCTCCCATCCATCATCCCTCCTCCCATCCCCCTTCCCCCTATCCTGCTGCAGGTTGAGATATCCCATTTAGCATGTATGTCATTTTCTCCCTGAACCAAATTCAATGTGAATGTGGTTTTGCCTTTTTAGCCTTCCTTATTCTCCCCCTCCTTTGCAACCACTTCCCCTACATGAGATAGTTTACCCTACCATGTCTCTCCCCATCTCCTCTTGCCACTTTTCTCTCTCACTTCATAATTTCATCCCTTGATTATTCTCCCTTCCCAACAAATTCAATTTATGCCCTCTATTCATATATAACTGTAACCATATACAGACACATTCACATATGTACTCATATGACCACACCCCCTTCTTCCATAATTTTCATAGTGACAAAGATATCATCAGTCACAGTTATTACTTTTCCATATAGGAATGTAAATAGTTCAACTTTGATGAGTTCCTTTTGATTTCTTTTCCCTGATTACCTTCTCAGGCATCTCTTCCTTCTTGTGTCTGGATGTCAAATTTTCTATTCAATTCTGGTTTTTTCCTCAAGAATGCTTGAAAGTCCTCTATTCCACTGAATGACCAAATTTTCCCCTGAAACAAAATACTCAGTTTTGCTGGGTAGGTGACCCTTGGGTTCATTCCCAGTTCTTTTGCCCTCTGGAATATCATATTCCATGTCCTTCGATCCCTCAGTGTAGAAGCTGCCAGGTCCTGGGCTATTCTGATTGTGTTTCCACAATATTGAAATTGTTTCTTCCTGGCTGCTTGGAGTATTTTCTCCTTGATCTGGGGATTCTGGAACCTGGCTATAATATTCCTGGGAGTTTTCTTTTTGGGATCTTTTTCAGGAGGTGATGTGTGGATTCTTTCAACCTCTATTTTGCCCTCTGGATCTAAAACATCAGGGCAGTTTTCCTTGAGAATTTCTTGAAGGGTGATTTCTAGGTTCTTTCCTTGATCATGGCTTTCAGGTAGTCCAATAATTTTTAAATTGTCTCTCCTGGATCTATTTTCCAGGTCAGTGGTTTTTCCCATGAGATATTTCACATTGCCTTCTAATCTTTCATTTGTTTGGATCTGCTTAACAGCATCTTGATTTCTCATAAAGTCATTAGCTTCCATTTGCTCCAGTCTAACTCTGAAGGAATGAATCTCCTCAGTGAACTTTTGAGATTCTTTTTCCATCTGGCAAATTCGACTTTTTAAGGCATTCTTCTCCTCATTGCCCTTTTGGGCCTCCTTTGCCATTTGAGCTAGTCTATTTTTTAAGGTGTTGTTTTCCTCAGTCAGGCTGTTGACCCTCATTTCATACTTTTCCTGCATCCTTCTCATTTCTCTTTCCAATTTTTCCTCCACTTCTCTTATTTGATTTTTAAAGTCCTTCTTAAGGTCCTCTATGGCCTGCAACCCGCTCATGTTTTCCCCTGGAGCTTTTGGAGCAGGACTTCTGACCTCACAGTCCTTTTCCTGCTCTATGCCCCCAAAATAGGAGTCTAGGATTGCATTTTTCTGTTTCCTTTGCCTTGGCATGTTGCCACTTAATTACTTGACTTTTGGGCTTGTTGCCACACTATGGCTTTAAGGCCAGATAGAGGAATTTTCGTCCCGAACATGTGGGGGGCAACTTCCGTTTCTGGCAAGCTGTAAACCCACCCACGACTTCTACCCTAGATCACAATCCAGATCCAGAGAGGTTAAAGCAAGAGCGATTACCCCCCAAGACTGATCGCTGGATCTCCCTACAAATTTGCAGGCTGGGAGCGGGAGCTGCCTCTGAAAACTACAAAATGGCGTTTGTCCTCAGAGGCTTCTAGCCCCCAGGGGTGGGAGCCAACACATTCCCTAATACCAGTCCCAAAGTCCATAGGACACTAACCTCTTACTTTGTACTAGGCAAGTCTATGTTGATAATTCTGGAGTCGCTACAGCTCCTGGTGTTCTGGGCTTCCTAGAGCAGGCTGCTGGACCTGCCGCCCTGGGGTTAAAACCTCGGCTCAAGCGGACCTGGGCTCGGTTCGGCTGGGCTCCTGCGCTCTGCGTGCTGCACGTTGCCAGGTCCCAGACCACTGCACTGGTCCTTCCTGCAGGGCTGCTGGGCTGTCCTCAGTGGGAGGTTAGCTTCTCTGTGTCGTTCTGTGGGTGCTGGGGCTCCAGAAGTTGTTCAGAGTCCCCTTTTACATCGTTTGGGGGGAATCTGAGGGCAGAGTGGCTTGGATGAGCTGTTTCTACTCCGCCATCTTGGCTCCGCCCCCTGCTTGTCTACTCTTAAGTCCGAGCTGTACAGACCCTACATGCTCTGCGCTCCCCCTGTCCAGACCCACAGGGCACTTTCCTGGGCTGCATTCTGCCACACTCTGTCTCCCAGTGGGTTCTGTCACTCCAGAATCTGTTCCTCTTCTTTCTGTTTTACAATCAAATTGGCTAAATTTTTATCAATATTATTGGGGGTCTTTTTTTGTTTTTGTTTTTTTGTTTGTTTTTGTTTTGTTTCTTATTTTTATAAAACCAGCTCTTAGTTTTATTTATTTGGTCAATAGTTTTCTTAATTTCCACTTTATTAAACTCTCCCTTGGTTTTCAATATTTCTAATGTGGTACTTAATTGGGGGTTTTTAATTAGATCTTTTTCTAGATTTTTCAGTTGCATACCCAAATCATTGACCTCCTTTTTCTCTATTTTATTCATGTAAGCTTATTCATTCAGAGATATGAAACTTCCCCTAAGAACCACTTTTACTGCATCTCTTAAGTTTTAGGATGTGCTCTCATTTTTGACATTCTCTTGATTGAAGTTATTGATTGCTTCTATGATTTGTTTTTTAGCCCACTCATTCTTTAGTATTAGACTCTTTAGTTTTTAACTAGTTTTTAGTCTTTTTTTTTTCATGGCCCTTATTACATATAATTATTAGTGCATCGTGTTTTAAAAAATATGCATTTAATATTTCTGCCCTTCTTCACTGGATTGTGAGGTGGTTATGCCCTACTCTATTGTCTATTTTTTGTATGTGGTTTGTACTACTGAGGAGAAGGTATATTCCTTTTATCCCTATTCAATTTTCTCTAGAAATCCATCATACCTACCTCTTCTAAAATTCTATTCCCCTTCTTAACTTTTTCTTGTTTATTTTTAGGTTAGATTCATCGAGTTCAGAGAGGCCGGTGTTGAGGTCCCACTCTAGTATAGTTTCGGTTTATATTTGTTCCTGTAACTTCCTTCTCTTCTAAGAATCTAGTTGCTATAACCACTTGGTGCATATATGTTTACTAATGATATTACTTAATTTTCCATGGTACCTTTTAGCAGGATATAGTTTCCTTATATCTTTTAATTACATATATATATATATATATATATATTTGCTTTTGCTTCATTTGAAATTAGGATTTTTACCCCTGCTTTTTGATCTTTAAAACTGAAACATAATATATTCTACTCCAATCTTTTACTTTTAACCTGTGTTTATCCTCCTGTTTCAAATGAGTTTCTTTTCAACAACATATTTTAGGATTATGGCTTTAAATCCATTCTGCTATCTGCCTGTGTTTTATGGGAGAGTTCATTCCATTACCTCCACAGTTATGATGACTATCTGTATTATTCTTTCCATCTTATCACCCTTCCCCCTGTCCCACATTTATTCTTTTATATCTCCCTTCTTTCTTCCCCTCCTCAAAAGTGTTTTACTTTTGACCAGTCTCCCTCAATATTCTCTCCCTTTTCTTGCCCTTCTTCCCTATCTTCTAACAGCTCCACCTTTTTCTTGCCCCTTCCACCTCTTACTGTCTGTAGCGCAAATAAGTTTTTTTACTTAGCAAAGTATATTATTCCATCCTTGAGCCAAATTACATAAGAGTAAATCTCAAACAATGTTCTTCTTCCTCCCTTCTTTCCCTCTACTATAATAATTTTTTGTGTGTCTTCAAGTTAGTTTCCTATACTTAACTGAATATGTTATTCCCTCTTTGAACCAAATCCAATGAGAATAAGGCTAATACAATACTCATCCCCCTCCCTTCTCTCCCTCTACTATGTTTTTATGCTTCTTTAGGTGATGCAATATGCCCTTTTCCTCTTCTATTATTACAATCACTTTGTACCCCTTAATTACTTTTTTTGTCATCACATCAGTTAATTAATACCCATACTCTCTATCTATGTGTATCACTTTTAAATCATAATAACTGTACAATTATCTAAATTAACTGGTATCATCCTTTCATATAAGGATGTAAACAGTTTGCTCTTATTGTATAACAGCTGGTGTTTTTTTTTTTCCTGTTTACCTTTTTATGTCTCTCCTTGAGTCTAGTATTTGAAGATCAAATTTTCTATTGAGCTCTGGTCTTTTCATTAGGAACGTGTAGCAGTCCTATATTTCACTGAATGACAATCTCCTTGTCTGAAAGATTATGCTCAGTTTTACTGGGTGGTTAATCCTTGGTTGAAGTCCAGACACCTTTGCTTCATGCTATATGATATTCCAATCCTTCCAGTCTTTTAAGATAGAAGCTGCAAGGTCCTGTGTGATCCTGACTGTAGTTCTGTGATATTTGTGTTGTTTCTTCCTTTCTTTCCTTTTTTTCTGTTTGCATACAGTATTTTCTCCTTGATCTGATAATGCTGGAATTTGGTTACAATATTCCTTGGTGTTTTTCATTTGGTATCTCCTTCAGGAGGTGATTGATGGATTCTTTCAAAAGCAAATAATTCTTAGATTATCTATCTCGGGTCTATTTTCCAGATCAGTTGTTTTTCCAATGAGATATTTTACATTTTCTTCATTTTTTTTCTTTCTTTAGATTTTGTTTGACTGATTCTTGATGACTCTTAGATTCATTAGGTTCAACTTGTCTAATTGCAATTTTTAACAAATTGGTTTTTTAGTTAGTTTTTATACACACTTTTCCATTTGTCAATTTTTGCTTTTAAGAATTTATTTTCTCCAGTTAGGTTTTCTACCTCCTTTTCTAATTGAGCAATTTTATTTTTAAAGGAGTTGTTCTCTTCAGTGAAATTTTTTTTCCCAATCTGCCAAGTGTACTTTTAAAATAATTAGTCAATTTTTATTTGTCCTACCTCTCTAATTTTGCTTTTAAAACCTTTTGTGAGCCCTTCCAAGAATACTTTTTGTGCTTGAGACAAGTTCATACTCCCTTCAGATAGGGGTATGGTGTAGATGCTGTCCTCTTTTGAGTATGTATTTTGAACTTCCTGGTTTCCATAATAGTATCCTGTGCTCTTTGTTTTGCCAATTTGACTTTTGCCCATTGTGATTGCTTATTACTGACTTTTAAAATGGATCTCTGCTTCTGAGGTGAAGGGGGCTCTGACTTACACTTCTTGCACTGGGAGCTAGGGACTGGTTACTGGCTTTGTGTGCTGTGGCCCCTGGTTCTGTCAGTTAGAGGCTATAAAATATTCTGACTCAACTGCTGCTGAGCTGGAGCTGGCTGGAGTGTGTCAACTATGAGGCCAATGCCAGGTCTTTCTGTGATTCCTTGTGTTCACACTGAAGCTCACAGCATGAGGTGTGGGGGAGAGGTGGTCTGGCTGCTTCAGGTCTCCACCTCCCCAGCCCTAGGATAGAGCTCAGCCTGTTCATTAGCTGGTAGATTATGCTGCACTATATCTACTGATTCCCCTGGCTGTGTGAAGGCATGCCTGGAGTCTTGGTGTAGGTACTTGCTGGTTCAACGCCCCTGGGGCTCAGGATCTACCACTGGTAGGGGCTTGCTGAGGTGGGGCTTGCTGAAATGCCCTTGTCCTGCACTGGTCCCCTAAAGCCACAGCAAAAAGCACCCTTCCTGTAGATCTCCCTAGCCTCCCACTGGTTCTACTATTTCAAATTTTTTTCTGGGGCTATATTCTCTGGGTTTTTCAAGGTTAACAAGAGAGGATGAGATGACTTATGGTTTACTCCACCATCTGGGCTCCCAGAAGTTCAAGTAGGTGACTTTCAAACATCTAGTCTGTGCACTGATCGCCGCAGCAGTAGCTGCTGCCCCTACTGCAGGCCTTGCATTTGTCTCTCACTGAGTTCCAACAGACTGATGTCCTTTGCTGGGAGTTTTGGGAATCGCCACTAGGGCCGGTGATTCCATTTGCCAGGCCTTATTCCTGCTTTATTGTGGTCAGGTCCATGCTGCTGTAGCCCTCATACTCTGTGCTCCCCCTGCCTTGCACAACAAATACTACCCTTCAATTTTCTGTATCATTCTAGGCTGGAAATCTGCCACACTCTATCTCCTAGTGGATTCTGTCACTCTAAAATTTGTTCAGATTCTCATTTTAGAGGTACTTGAAGGAATTTATGGGAGAGCTCAGATGAGTCCTTTCTTTTACTCAGCCATCTTGGCTCTGTCATCTTGGCTCTGCTTCTCGGAAATGGCTTTCAAAGGGCTATATATGTTAGAGGTGGGAACTGAATCAAGTCTTCCTGTATCAGGGGCTTGCTTCCCATCCATCACACCATGTTGCTTTTCAAAATATTAGGTAGTGAATTATATCTACCCCATATGTACTTGGAAAAATGTTATTGTTGTTTTGAAATACATTACAAACAATAGACTTATGCTTGTAGTTATGGCTTCTAGGATGTTGAAGGTTATGAGTGAGGTGGAAATGTTGGTGCAATATCTTTCTATACCTGTTCATTGAAAATATATTGCCTAAATAAGCAATGAAGAAACCTCATCCACCTTCTTCCTGTTCACTATCAATATTTGTCTAACTGACTGAGAGAAATTGTGTTGCTGATATCTCAAGGTGTCAATGACTCAAAGCCTTTATTTTCTGAAATTCAAATACTCTATTATTAAGTAGGTCATAGAATCTTAGCTGTAAAGCTGAAAGTGAATTTGGAAGTCATTCAGTCAAATGTTCTAATGTTAGAGACAAAGCACCAGAGATTACAAAGAAAGAAAATTACATAAAGTTTAAAAATGCCAGAGCTGACCTGATCTGGGTTTGAAAACTGCCTCAAACGGTTACTAGCTCAATGATCCTGAGGTAATAATTAACCTCTCAGCTTCAGTTTCCTCATGTGCGAAACAAAGGAGTAGAACCTAATTTCCTTTAATAGTATGCCTATTGCACTCCAAATCCAAAATTCTTCCACTAAGATTTTTTTAAGGTTTACAAAGAAGCACAGCTATTTATAATCCTGTTTCTAAAAGTTAAAAGAAAAAAGAAAACAAATAGGATAAACAGATGATGGACAGAGAAAGAGAGAGAGAGAGAGAGAGAGAGAGAGAGAGAGAGGGAGTTCCAAATAACCAGCTTGAAAATGTATTTAATTCCTAGCTATGACACTTACTGGATGCTTGACCTTGGCCGCATCATGAAACTTACTCAGGTTTGTCTAAAAACAAGAGGATTAGCGTTAAGGACTACTAAAATACTTTTCAGGTCTGACACTAGGGAGTACCTGTCTGAACATGCATGTAAACTCTCTGCATACAGCATATGCTCAAATTAGAAGCTGTCTCTTTTCTCTAACACCTACCCAAGATCATATGCATCCCTCCCTGTATTCACCATATCACATTTCCCCTTTTCTTGCTGCAAACATCAGCTCAACAAAGGAACTGTAACTTCTTTATTAAACCACCTGAACAAGAAAAAAAAAAACTTTCTTAGAGCTTGTCGAGGGTATTTCTCCTGAAGGGCATAAAATTAAAAAAAAAAAATAAGAAAGTAAGTATCACACCTGCTGACACACGGCAGGAAATAAAGATACCCGGCAGGGAGACTTACTTAGGTATTCAGTAACTCCTGTGCTGGGAAATTTACTTTCAAATAACAATTTTCCTTCTTACTGCATTCAAATAAGAATTAAGATTTATTTTTTTTTTTGCCTTTGTGCTACAACTCCCCTTAATGGCAAATGAGTTAAAAAAAAACAAACAAACAAACAATATTTGTTCTAATGAGATAAAATATTTGTTTTTTATGCAAACCTTGTAAAATGCTCATTAAAAGCTCAGAAACTATAGTACATTAATAGGAATGCAATTAAATACTTATTGCTTTTGTCATTTAAAGGAAGTTAACCAGATGGCATGCAATCCTCCAAAAGAAACTTTCAAGAAACAACCTAGATTTAATTAATATGCACCAGTTAACTCATAAAATATACAGCAACTAGCTCATTAAACTTAAGGTAAATACTTATTTGAGACCAATTGTAAATTTCCTTTTATTTCATTTTGCTAGTCTGATCACATGACATCTGGCAGTTTGAAAGCCTGCTGACAAATGTTTTGTATTTTTAAAAGGAAGATTTAAGAACTTTGCTCTTATAAATCTTTTAACCTTTACTTGTAAAGTGTATTCATCTCTGTGTGTACAACTCCCTTTATTCATAGGAACCACTGAGCTCTCTTGCTAAATACCAGTACCAGTACTAGAATTCAACCAATACAAATTGTCAATAAAATTTACCAATAGCTGACCCCTCATCCACATACTCCATATGAACTTACTAATAGAGAAGGAAATTTTAGCTGCACTAATGAGGACATGTCTTTAAGCACCTCAGTTTCTTCTGCAAAATGGGGAAATTCTTCTTCTGCAAAATAGTCCATACCTCACAGGAACTTTTGAGAGCAAAATGCTTTATATAAACCTGCAAAATGCTATATAAGTGAGAGGTGTTATTACTTCATCTCCCAAAGATGCAGTTTCTCATCTTTAATTTGTTTAAACAGATCCCTAATTTGCTGATGTAGGGAACTGCAGATAAGGAATTTCCTTTCACCAGGAGAGACCAGCACCCTATCTATCTTTCTCAGTCTGTTAGATGATAGGTGGGAAAGAGAAGCCTACATTTGTGTAACCCAATAGTTGAGTAACCCTTGGGAACTGATCTAACCATTCTGGAGAGCAATGTGGAACTATGTCCAAAGGGCTATCAAACTGTGCATACCCTTTGACCAAGTAATAACACTTCTACGTTATCATCCCAAAGAGATCATACAAATGGGAAAAGGATGCATATGTACAAAAAATATTTACATTAGCTCTTTTTGTGGTGACCAAGAATTGGATATTGAGGGAATGCCCATCAATTAGGGAATGGCTGAACAAGTTGCAGTATGGTGTAATGGAATATTTTGTGCTATAAGAAATGAAGAACAAGCAGAATTCAGAAAAAAGCTGGAAAGACTTACATGAACTGATGCTTAGTGAAATAAGCAGAACCAGAAAATTGTACACACTAAAAGCAACTTTGTATGATGACTACCTATGCTAGACTTACCTCTTCTTAGCAATGAAAGTATTTAAGACAACTCCAAAAGACTGGTAATGGAAAATGTTATCCAAATTCAGAAAAAGAACTATGGAATCTGAATGCAGATCAAAGCATCATATTTGCTCTCTCTTTTTTTCTTCTTCTTTTGCATGGTTTTCCATTTTTGTTCTGATTCTTCTTTTGCAGCATGACTAATGTGGAAATATGTTTAATATGAATGTATATGAAGAGCCTGTATAAGATTGCATGCTGTCTTGGGGTGGAGAGTGCAGAGAGAGGGGGAGAAAATTTAGAACTTAAAATCTTATGGAACTAAATGTTAAAAACTAAAAATAAACAAATACAATAATAATAAAATAAAATAGTTCAGTAAACTTTGTGTTGGGCCCTGAAGATCCAGTGATAGAGAGAACTTTCTCATAATGGGGAGAGACATGTTTAAAAAAAAATATCAAATGTGACAGAGAAAGAGAGCAGAATAGAACACAGACTTTGGAAGATACAGTTTTCTCTTTAGGGTGCCTGGGCATCTGACCAGAACCACTATGGGGATAGCTGATGAGGTATGTGCTCTGGGAGCCCCCTCAAGCTTTCCTTCAGTCCTTGAGGTACAGGCCTTGGAACTCTGATTAAATCATCTCACTTGATGAGGCAAGTCTGTTACTAGACTTCCCACCCTCTGCTAATAGACTTAATAGATTTCCCACCCTATTTATCCACCCATGAACTGGCCTAGCCCACCATTGTCTGTAACCTCCAGCCACTTCCCACACTTAATCACTCATTGACTCATTAACTCCTCCTGAAGACCCTCCCCAAACTCCTCCCCTAGACCACCCTTAGATTCCTTCCACAACCTTCTATATATAAGACCCCATCCTGTCTTCTTGTTTTGTGAGAGCACCATAGAATGACCTAGCACAGACTTACTCTGTGTCTAATGCAAGCGAATTTTTAATAAACTGTACTTTCCTTTGGCTGAGAGAAGACCTGCATTGAATTCATTCAGCATGACCTGTCTAGTTGGTATTTTGAGGTCTCCAGAGCAACCCTAACCCTCTTAGTGGGTAACCTCTTCAATAGCAAACCAACATATTCAGGAAAAGTTCTTTGGCCACATAGTTACACAATGTTCTGAATGAGCAGCCTTCAGAAGGTGAACCCAGAGTCTTCAGAATCTATTTTCTTTTTGACATCTAGCTTTTCTATTTTTAAGTTTCTTAATTTATTCCCCCTCTTTCTTCCTCCATCCCTCCCTTCCTTAATTATTTTCTCCTTCCCTTCCTCCCTTCCTTCATTCTTTCTTCCCTCTCTTCCTTCTTTCTTTCTTCTTTCCTTCTTCTATCCACATGGTGAATCTTTCATTTACATGTGGGTGCTCTGTCCAAAGGAAAGTAGATTTCTCCAAACAGAACTTTGGGAAAAATGGGACTTAGTAAAGCTCATTGTAATTCAAATAGTGCTACTTGAGTATGCTTTAAACCCAAATCACTCAGGCATTCACTGACTGACCAATAATAAGTCCTAGCCCAAGGCTCTGATGGTCATTTTTGGGGGTTTTGATGAATTCAAGTAAGTTTTAATAGCAATTGTTTCTATTCTGGTCAGAAACCCAGAGGCACCCTCCAAGATAACTTTTTTAATTTTTATTTTTTGGAGTAGGTAAAAGATGCTTTCTTTTGTCTCATCTCTTACCCATCACTTACCCTTAATCACTGACTAAATGCTACTCAGACAAACTCATATCTGGGAAAGCTCTTAGCTTATAAAGGCCAAGGTCTCCCAGGATCCATCTCCACTTCTTCTGATCTAGCCACTGGAAACCCATGTCTTTTGAGGAAAGAGTAAGACTGGTGACTTTGTGCAGTCCTGCCTAGCTTAAATCTAATTCATTTACAAGTCAAGACATCACCTTCCTGAAGTCCTTAGTCCTCCTTGAGAAGAAAGGACAAATAAACAAGAGAAGGAAGAATCTAAGGATCAGGATTAGGAGAGCTGAATTCTTCCTTCAGTTCTGCCAAAAACTACTAGTATGACCTTGCAATTTCACTTTTCTCTTCCTCAAAATGAATTTTGAATTAGCTCAATTTCTAGGCCTCTTCAAATTTTCAAACTATGTACTTTTGAAATTTCCTTAGATTTAAGGAGATTTCCAATGCAAATATTTTTATTTCCCTTTCTGACATTTTAGCTTTCTTCCCATAGATGCCTATTATTACTGATAAGATATATCAATATGTTTTCTTCCTCCTCCCTTATCCCCATAGATATTGTTGCTCTTAAATCTTTTGCCTACATTATTGCCATCCTTTTCCACCCTTTATTCTTGTTCCCTTCCTTTCCTTTTCTTAATATGACAGGGTCCACATAAGGTTAATTATTTCTCAATATTCACTTTTCTCCAGAATAATCCCCATCCCTGTCAGAATACTCTTATGAGCTTGAAAAGCTGTCAAAGACAATAGCTATCTAGCATTAATTTCATCATAACTCTTGAGTAAAATTTTTCATTTAACCTCCATTCTTTTCATTCACCCTGATCTTAACTTAAAGTAAAAAATTATTTGTCGTAAAGTCATATAGTCACAGAGAAACAGAGACAGAGAGAGAGACAGAGAAAGAGAGTATTATTTTCTGTATTTTTCAACTAACCTCTGTGTCTTAGTAAGAGAGACTGTTATGGGTGTTCTGATAATTATACTTAGCCTTTTCAGTATCTAGTTTTTCATCTTTTCCTTTTTCAAGAGAATAAAAAGCTCAGAAGCAAAGAATGGGTATTTTCTCTCCATTCATTTCTTTGTGCTATTTATACCATGCTGGTCAATATTGATAGGACATTCAAAAACATTTCTTAGATGTTTCTTAATTTTATTCTCATATTTGCTTATGTAGTATATATAAAATTTTCATTTTATTCTGAGTATTATAATCCAGGAAGTCCTTAATATGTCAATATATTCCAAACCTAAGGTATCCTCCTTACCAATTTATCAATTTTCTTTTTCTCAATTAATTTAATTTTAATTTTCAACATTAATTTCCACTAGATTTTGAGTTCCAAATTTTCTCCCAATATCTCCTCTCCACCCCACCCTAAAATGGCATGCATTCTGATTACTTCTTCCCCTAGGTTGCCCTCCCTTTTATCACCAGTCCTTATCCTCTTACCCCTTACTTTCTTATAGGGTGAGATAGATTCCTATACCCCATTCCCTATATATCTTATTTCCCAGTCGCATGTAAAAAACATTTTTTTAAACAAATGCTTTAACTTCTGTTTTACATCATTCATTTCCACCAGATTTTGAGTTACAATCATTTTCCCCCCGTTATTCCCCTACCCAACCTCCCAGAATAGCAGTCCCACAAGATATCGCTTCCTCCAATCTGCTCTCTCCCATACCTTCTCCCATACACCCTTTGACTTTTCCATTAGAGGAAGGTGAATCTTTGTGTCCCAATGCCTGCACATCTTATCTCCCAATTATAAGCAAAAGAGTATTAATAACAATATTTATATATATTTGAAACATTTAATGTTAAGAACTCGAATTAGAGATCCATTTCCTTCCTCCCTTGTCACCCATTCCCTCTGGGGAGATAGGTAATTTAGTACATGTTGTACATGTCTAGCTATGCAAAACATTGTCATAGTAGATATATCGTACAAGGCTGCTTATAATTCCCTCCCACTCATCCCACCCCCCACCTGGGCCATTCCCTACATGATCCTGTCCCTCTTCTATAGTGGGTACTTTTAACCTCCCCTCCCCCCAAGGATCCCCCCCCCCATCAATCATCCCTCCTCTCATCCCCCTTCCCCCTGTTCTGCTGCAGGTTGAGATATCCCATTTAGTATGTATGTCATTCTCTCCCTGAAACAAATTCAATGAGAATGTGGATTTGCCCTTTTTTTTTCCCTTCCTATTCTCCCCCACCCTTGCAACCACTTCCTCTTGCTTCTTCTACATGAGATAGTTTACCCTACCCTGTCTTTCCCCATCTCCACGTCCCACTTTCCTCTCTCACCTCATAATTTCATCCCTTGAGTATTCTCCCTTCCCAACAAATTCAACCTATGCCCTCTATCCATATACATATGCATTCACATATGTATTTATATGACCACACCCCCTTCTTCCATTATTCTCATACTGAGAAAGGTTTCCTTAGTCACAGTTATTGTTTTTCCATATAGGAATGTAAATAGTTCAACTTTGATAAGTTCCTTTTGATTTCTTTTCCCTGATTACCTTCTCAGGCATCTCTTACTTCTTGTGTCTAGATGTCAAATTTTCCATTCAATTCTGGTTTTTTCCTCAAGAATGCGTCCTCTATTCCACTGAATGTTCATATTTTCCCCTGAAACAAAATACTCAGTTTTGCTGGGTAGGTGACCCTTGGGTTCATTCCCAGTTCTTTTGCCCTCTGGAATATCATGTTCCATGCCCTTCGATCCCTCAGTGTAGAAGCTGCCAGGTCCTGGGCTATTCTGATTGTGTTTCCACAATATTGAAATTGTTTCTTCCTGGCTGCTTGGAGTATTTTCTCCTTGATCTGGGGATTCTGGAACCTGGCTATAATATTCCTGGGAATTTTCTTTTTGGGATCTTTTTCAGGAGGTGATCAGTGGATTTTTTCAACCTCTATTTTGCCCTCTGGATCTAAAACATAAGGGCAGTTTTCCTTGAGAATTTCTTGAAGGGTGATTTCTAGGTTCTTTCTTTTATCATGGCTTTCAGGTAGTCCAATAATTTTTATATTGTCTCTCCTGGATCTATTTTCCAGGTCAGTGGTTTTTCCCATGAGATATTGCACATTGCCTTCTAATCTTTCGTTTGTTTGGATCTGCTTAACAGCATTTTGATTTCTCATAAAGTCATTAGCTTCCATTTGCTCTAGTCTAACTCTGAAGGAATGAATCTCCTCAGTGAACTTTTGAGATTCTTTTTCCATCTGGCAAATTCGACTTTTTAAGGCATTCTTCTCCTCATTGCCCTTTTGGGCCTCCTTTGCCATTTGAGTCAGTCTGTTTTTTAAGGTGTTGTTTTCCTCAGTCAGGCTGTTGACCCTCATTTCATACTTTTCCTGCATCCTTCTCATTTCTCTTTCCAATTTTTCCTCCACTTCTCTTCTTTTATTTTTAAAGTCCTTCTTAAGGTCCTCTGTGCAACCCGCTCATGTTTTCCCCTGGGGCTTTTGGAGCAGGACTTCTGACCTCACAGTCCTTTTCCTGCTCTATGCCCCCAAAATAGGAGTCTAGGGTTGTATTCTTCTGTTTCCTTTGCCTTGGCATGTTGCCACTTAATTACTTGACTTTTGGGCTTGTTGCCACATTATGGCTTTAAGGCCAGCTAGAGGAATTTTCGTCCCGAACGTGTGGGGGGCAACTTCCGTTTCTGGCAAGCTGTAAACCCACCCACGACTTCCACCCTAGATCACAATCCAGATCCAGGGAGGTTAAAGCAAGAGTGATTACCCCCCCAAGACTGATCGCTGGATCTCCCTACAATTAATTGCAGGCTGGGAGCTGGAGCTGCCTCTGAAAACTACAAAATGGTGTGTCTCTTCAGCGGCTTCTAGCCTCCAGGGGAGGGAGCCGATGCTTTCCCCAAATACAGGTCCCAAAGTCCATAGGACACTAACCTCTTACTTTGTCCTAGGCATGTCTATGTTGATAATTCTGGAGTCGCCATGGCTGCTGGTGTTCTGGGGTTCCTCCAGCTGGCTGATGGCCCTGCCGCCCTGGGGCTAAAACCTACGCTCACGTGGACCTGGGTTCCGCTCAGCTCCGCTTCCTGTGCTCTGTGCTTTGCATGCTGCCGGCTCCCAGACTGCTGCGCTGGTCCTTCCTGCAGGGCTGCTGGGCTGTCCTCAGCAGGAGGTTAGCTTCTCTGTGTCGTTCTGTGGGTGCTGGGGCTCCAGAAGTTGTTCAGAGTCCCCTTTTACATAGTTTGGGGGGAATCTGGGGGCAGAGTGGCTTGGATGAGCTGTTTCTACTCCGCCATCTTGGCTCCCAAAAAACATTTTTAACATTTGTTTTTAAAACTTTTTAGTTCCAAATTCTCTCCCTTCTTCTCTCCCCATCTACCTTCATTGAGAAGGCAAGCAATTCGAAAGAGGTTATACATCTGGAGTTAAGCAAAACATTTCCATGGTCATGTTGTTGTTGTAAACAAGCTCAGTCTAGGAATAAATAATATTCTTTGGAAAGCCAGGAAGGTTTTCATTACATTTATTTTATATTTATTCCTTCTGAATAAATGGGTAGCTCCCTTAATGGTGTACGCTGACTCAGAAAAATGTGAACCCTTTTATAGTGCTTCCATTAGAATTTTCCACCTCCTTTTCAAAAACATTGGCTGGGTGCAACCTCATAAAGTGCCCCCTTCACTCCCCCTCACATAGCCTGGGAAGCATGCGTCCAAGCCTCTGACCCCCTACCAGATCCTGCTAGATCACAGCTCTCATTAGAACCAGTCACCTCTGACCCACAGTTTGCTATTAAAGATAGGAGCACTTTTAATTACGTGGAAACAATATTCTCCCATCATTTCCCACGTTGTTTATAACTAACTACATTTCCATCTATCCTATCCTACCCCGCTCCCCCCACTTATTCTATTTCCTCTTTTGACCCTGTCCATTTTCAAAAGTGTTTGGTTCTGACTACCCCTTCCTGCGCTCTCTTATATCCCCAGCCCCACCTTTTCTCCTTCTTCCTTACTTTCCTTTAGGATAAGATACCCAATTGAGTCTGTATGATATTCCCTCCTTGAGCCAAATCTGATGAGAGTAAGGCTCATTCATTCCCTTTCCCCTAACCCCTCTTTTCCTCCACTGTGAAACTTTTTTCTTGCCTCTGTTATGTGAGATAATTTACCCCATTCTATCTCTCCCTTTCTTCTCCTCCCAATATATTCCTCTCTAACCCCTTAATTTTATTTTTTTTACATATCACCAAATTACAAAATGTGGATTACAATAAAATTTATTTACCGTTAAATACACAGAGGGGAAGGATAACTACAAAAGAGAAGGAGAATTGAAATTTAGTGTGACTTTTGGTCAGCAAAGAAACAACGAACTTTTTAATCAAGTATAAGTTTTCTTGAAAACTGACTATATATTTACTCTTCCTTTTTTAGAGAGATTCAAGTTTTATCTGTCCTGTCACTTTTATCTGTCTAGACTCTATCAATCTCTATTGATGGCTATCCATAGTCACAAAATAGTTTTGTTATAGCTATAGAGAAATAGTAATAAAATATTCAAATACTACAATATGTAGCCAGATAATAATGTTTGCATTAAAATATTTCACCAAAGTATAAATGGATTATTTAATTCAGGAAAATATTATAAATATTTTATTACAATAATTAATACCTAAATCCTCAATATATCAACTATACAAGGCTTTATTGATAGAAAACTGTTCTCTGCTAAAGCAGGTGTTAATTTGTCTATAATTTAGTTAAAAAGAGGGAAAGTTAGCTAAGGATCAGTGGGGTTACGTGATTTACCCATAATCCTATAGTCAAGAAGTAAAAAGCCAAGTAGAACTCAGGTCTTTTGACTTCCCCAAAAGCACTATATCTGCTACATCATGACTTTTAATCATTAACAAACAGTAGTAATATAAATGAAACTAAATAAATTAAACAAAACTCACTAATAATGAATGCATAGATATTTTTGAAAACAAAATATGTGACTAAAGTGTATAACACAAAAGTCTTGAATTTTACAAGACAGAGAAGAGACAAACTTTTAAAATATACTACTGGCTCTTGAACTAAATATCTCTCATTTTTCAAAGTTTTCCAAAATCCTTGGAGAAAACCCAACATACACATACTTAACAATGGTCCTTCAGATCAGTAACCATAAAGGCATGATGAACCTGCTAAATTATCTCTCTATCTGCACCACCCCCCCATCTCTCTCTGTCTCTCTCTTTCACACACATGTGCGTGCACATGCACACACACACACACACACACACACACACACACACACACAGCTTGAGGGAATCAAAGACCCAAATTAGTTATGAAGCCCTGAGTCAAGGTTAGTCTTTTTAAAGGATGAAATTATATGCCTTATATTTTTTATTTTATTTTTTAAAATTTGTTTGTTTATTTTTAGTTTACAAGATTCAATTCCATAGTTCCTTGAGTTTCAAATTTCCCTTCCCTCCCTCATCCAACCCCCCACGATGGCACATAGTCCAGTATAGGATTTGCAAATACTTTCACATTAGACATTATTCAGGTCACAAAGGCATATTGTATTAGATGGAATGAAAAATGGTAAAGAGGAAATAAAACCAAACAATGAAAGGACAAATATCAAGTAGTTTGCTTCAATCAGTATTCAAACTCAGTTCTTTCTAGTTCTTTCTCTGGATGTAGGCATCTCTCTTCATCACTGCATTCCTGAGAAGAGTCCTGTCTGTAATAGTTAGTCATCACAAATATGTTGTGTCTGTGATTGTATACAAATTTGTCCTGATTCTACTCTTCTCACTCAACATCAGTTTGTATAAGCCTCTCCAGGTAAATATAAAGTCCATCTGCTCCTCGTTTCTTATAGCACAATAATATTCAATTACATGCATATGCCACAATTTGTTTAGCCATTCCCCAATTGATGGGCACCCCCTTAATTTTGAATTCTTTGCAAACACAAAAAGAGCTGCTCTAAATATTTTTCTACATATGGGTCTTCCTCCCACTTCTATGATCTCTTTGGGATATAACCCTAGAAGTGGTATTGCTGGGTCAAAGGGTATGAAATTATTTATAGCCCTTTGGGCATAATTCCAGATTGCTCTTCAGAATGGTTAAATCAATGCACAACTCCACCAACAATGTATTAGTGTTCCAATTTTTCCACATCCTCTCCAGCATTTGTCATTTTTCTGTTTTGTCATCTTAGTCAATCTGACTGGTGATATGTGGTACCTCAGAGTTCTTTTTCTTTTTGCCTTTTTTGGAGGGCAATTGGGGTTAAGTAACTTGCCCAAGGTCACATGGCTAGGTTTTTGTTTGTGTGTGTGTTAAGTGTCTGAGGCCAGATCCAAACTCAGGTCCTTCTGACTCCAGGGCCGGCGCTCTACTCACTGCACCACCTAGCCACCCCAGAGTTCTTTTGATTTTTATTTCTCTAATCAATAGTCATTTAGAGCATTTCTTCATATGCTTATAGATATCTTAAGTTTCTTTCTCTGAAAACTGCCTGTTCCTATCCTTTGACCACTTATCAATTGGAGAATGACTTGTATTCTTATAGATTTGACTCAATTCTCTGTATATTTTAGAAATGAGTCCTTTATCAGAGACATAGATTGTAAAAATTCTTTCCCAATTTCCCACCTTCCTCTTGATCTTGGTTACATTGGCTTAGTTTGTAAAGAAGCTTTTCAATTTAATGTAATCAAAATTATCCATTTTGCATTTTACAATGCTCTCTAATTCTTGTTTGGTCATAAAGTCTTTCCCTCTCCACAAATCTGACAGGTAAACTATTCCTTTCTTTCCCAGATGGCTTACAGTATCATCCTGTCTTATATTTTTTAAATTAAATTTTATTTTAATTAGCATTTTATTTGTCTTCCATCCATATTCTCCCACACCAATGAAAAAGGGAAAAAAAACAAAAGAAATTCCTTCTAGCAAATATGCATAACGACTTCCTACCTAGGAAATACACAAATATGTGTGAGTGTATATATTTAGTACATTACTTCTATTTCAGGAGGAGTTTAGTATTCTATACAGAGGTAGATAGGTGCCATAGTGTTTGAGTGACAGACCTGGAATCAGGAGCATGAGAGTTCAAATATATACAAAAACGTTAGTTTTTGTGACTCTGGGCAAGTGACTTGACCTCTCCACATATCAATTTTCTCAACAGTAAAATGCAAATAATAGTAGTATCTAGTTCTCAAAGTTGTTATGAAGATAATATGTTAAGTGTTTTTAAAACTTTAAAGCTTCATACAATAATAATCAAAATAATGTTATTGTTAATACTATTTTTATTAGTATGGAAGGTAAATTTTGAGGGCCAAAAGCTGCCCACTTGGGGTTTCTTTTCTTTCTTTTTTCTTTCTTTTCTTAGAACAAGTACTAGAACCAATGTCTTTAGATTGCCAAACAAGCTTTGGGTGTGCTTCATCTCCTACCATACAGCCTGAACATAAGTACTCAATTTGGGAAGATTTTATAATGGATTCTTTTATTTTATTTTTATATTTACCAATGTAGTATGCTAAATTTCTTATTTATTCAAAAGATTTAGGGGTCAGTTTTTTTCTTATCAATTGGATGTCCTGTTATACTAAATGGTTATCATAGAGCAATATGGACTGTTAGCCTTCAAAATCTTAGGCTACTATGAATACATATAGTACAACTGTGTCAAAAGTGATTTGACCTTTTTTGGTTGACGTGGAAGGCAATACAGAGGCTCAGAACTATCACTGTGAACAGTTGTCATTGATAGAGAAAGAAAAGATAGAGGATAGAAGTTAGTTTTGTTTTATTTTTCCTCATCTTAAGATGTACCATGAATTTCTGTGTATTTAAATCAATTTGTAATCTGAATCATTTGAGTTCTCTTTTGAAAAGGTAATTTATTATGGCAATTTGGATTGTCCTATAATATGATGGGACATGGGTCCACTTAACTATGCAGAATATTAAAAGAATAATCAGTTTTAATACTAATGAATGTGAGGAAGGGGATTTCAACTTTTCTATGGTTATTTTAGGTCAGTCACTTCCACAAAATGGGACATTTTGAGAAACAAGGAAACTAAAATCATCACTATGGTTTAGGATTATGTGATGGTAATGGGATTTGAAGATCTTCCATGCCCCTTGCACTTGCTGACATAGCAGGAAGGTGTGGGCAGGAAGAAGCTGGAGCCTAATAGGAGCCAGGCTGGAACCAGTGTGATGACTGGAAGTGGTGGCAGTGCGAACTTCTTTTGTTGTTTTTGAGCCAGCCAGAATTTCTGCTAAAGACTTCTGCTGAGAACTGCCAGGGATGGGGCTGAGCAGTTACTCTGAATGAGGAGAGGAGGATCTGCCTGAGGTAGCCTGTCTTGTTTTGAAGGCTTGAGAATGTGGGTGTTTACTGCATTAATTATGCATATCAACTCTGTGGCTAAATTAATGGGTTTGACTTTCTGGTTTTGGGACTCAGTTTTCTGGTCTTTGAATAAATGTTCTAGCTATGTTCCCATGTAGAAATCCTGTTATACTTTGTGATTAATAACCATATCAACATATTTATAGTTACAGTAGGCATTGTGAATACTGCATTGTTGATACATTACCAAAAGAAAATAGCATATTAGCAAAGAGTAATAAGGAATAGATTGCATAGCAGGTGGGAGTACAAGTAGAGGAGGACATATTTGACTATGTTCAGGCAACTAGGTGACATAGTGAATAGATTGCAGGGACTATAGTCAGGAACACCCAAGTTCAAATTTAGCCTCAAACATTTTCTAGCTGTATGATCCTGAGCCAGCCATTTAACCTTTTTTTTCCTTATTTATCTTAAGTACAAAATATGAAAAATAATAGCATCCTCCCACAGTTGTTGTGAACACTCAGTTGATAAAATATTTGTAGAGAACCTGGTACATGATAGATGCCATGTAAATGTTAGCCATTATTATCATTGTTGTTGTTGTTCGTATTTTTTTACATCTTGATTTTCTGTATGTTTCTGGATTTTGGCAAGTTGAGAGATAGAAGAACTAAGAATACATAAGGAAGGCTATTTTCTTGATATGTTTGACATAGACACAGCCAAATGACACTATAAATCTCACAAGACAGCTTATTTCCTGGAAAGATTGAACCTGACCTCCACACAAAATAGGTTCAAGAACATTTTAGATAAATGACTGCCTTTAAACTGTTTGTTTGTTTGTTTGTTTTTTAATGCTGGCCTATTTACAATTATGAGCTTTAGCAATACGTAACCATCTGGTATTACTTCTGATTCGATTACGTATTGCTAAGATTGAATGAACCCAAAGTCACTACCCAGCAAAACTGAGTATTTTGTTTCAGGAAAATATGGTCATTCAGTGGAATAGGGGACTTTCAAGCATTCTTGAGGAAAAAACCAGAGTTGAATAGAAAATTTGACATCCAGACACAAGAAGGAAGAGATGCCTGAGAAGGTAATCAGGAAAAGAAATCAAAAGGAACTTATCAAAGTTGAACTATTTACATTCCTATATGGAAAAGCAATAACTGTGACTGATGATATCTTTCTCACTATGAAAATAATGGAAGAAGGGTGTGTGGTCATATGAATACATATGTGAATGTGTGTGTATATGGTTACAGTTATATATATGGATAGAGGGCATAAGTTGAATTTGTTGGGAAGGGAGAATACTCAAGGGATAAAATTATGAGGTGAGAGAGGAAAGTGGCAAGAGGAGATGGGGAGAGACAGGGTAGGTAAACTATCCCATGTAGAAGAAGCAAGGGGAAGTGGTTGCAAAGGAGGGGAGAATAAGGAAGGCTAAAAAGGCAAAACCACATTCACATTGAATTTAGTTCAGGGAGAAAATGACATACATACTAAATGGGATATCTCAAACTGCAGCAGGATAGGGGGAAGGGGGATGAGAGGAGGGATGATGGATGGGAGGGCATCCTTGGGGGGAGGGGAGGTTGGAAGTACCCACTATAGAAGAGGGACAGGATCATGTAGGGAATGGACCAGGTGGGGGGGGGTGGGATGAGTGGGAGGGAATTATAAGCAGCCTTGTACAATATATCTACTATGATAATGTTTTGCATAGCTAGACATGTACAACATGTACTGAATTACTTATATCCCAAGAAGGAATGG
>WOXC01002691.1:0-78927 GCA_011680675.1 Gymnobelideus leadbeateri | reverse complement strand
GGCTGCTTGGAGTATTTTCTACTTGATCTGGGGATTCTGGAACCTGGCTATAATATTTCTGGGAGTTTTCTTTTTGGGATCTTTTTCAGGAGGTGATCGGTGGATTCTTTCAACCTCTATTTGGCCCTCTGGATCTAAAACATCAGGGCAGTTTTCCTTGAGAATTTCTTGAAGGGTGATTTCTAGGTTCTTTCTTTGATCATGGCTTTCAGGTAGTCCAATAATTTTTAAATTGTCTCTCCTGGATCTATTTTCCAGGTCAGTGGTTTTTCCCATGAGATATTTCACATTGCCTTCTACTCTTTCATTTGTTTGGATCTGCTTAACAGCATCTTGATTTCTCATAAAGTCATTAGCTTCCATTTGCTCCAGTCTAACTCTGAAGGAATGAATCTCCTCAGTGAACTTTTGAGATTCTTTTTCCATCTGGCAAATTCGACTTTTTAAGGCATTCTTCTCCTCATTGCCCTTTGGGCCTCCTTTGCCATTTGAGCTAGTCTATTTTTTAAGGTGTTGTTTTCCTCAGTCAGGCTGTTGACCCTCATTTCATACTTTTCCTGCATCCTTCTCATTTCTCTTTCTAATTTTTCCTCCACTTCTCTTATTTGATTTTTAAAGTCCTTCTTAACGTCCTCTATGGCCTTCTACCCGCTCATGGTTTCCCCTGGGGCTTTTGGAGCAGGACTTCTGACCTCACAGTCCTTTTCCCGCTCTATGCCCCCAAAATAGGAGTCTAGGGTTGCATTTTTCTGTTTCCTTTGCCTTGGCATGTTGCCACTTAATTACTTGACTTTTGGGCTTGTTGCCATACTATGACTTTAAGACCAGATGGAGGAATTTTCGTCCCGAACGTGTGGGGGGCAACTTCCGTTCCTGGCAAGCTGTGAACCCACCCACGACTTCCACCCTAGATCACAATACAGATCCAGGGAGGTTAAAGAAAGAGCAATTACCCCCCAAGACTGATCGCTGGATCTCCCTACAGTTCGCAGGCCAGGAGCTGGAGCTGCCTCTAAAAACTACAAAATGGCATGTCTCCTCAGCAGCTTCTAGCCCCCAGGGGAGGGAGCCGATGCATTCCCCAAATACTGTCCCAAAGTCCATAGGACACTAACCTCTTATTTTGTCCTAGGCATGTCTATGTTGATAATTCTGGAGTTGACACAGCTGCAGGTGTTCTGGGGTCTCTCCAGCCGCCTGCTGGCCCTGCCGCCCTGGGGCTAAAACCTCAGCTCACGGGGATCTGGGCTCCGCTCGGCTAGGCTCAGCTCGGCTCCCCACGTTCTGCATGCTGCGTGCTGCCGGCCCCCAGAGCGCTGTGCTGGTCCTTCCTGCAGGGCTGCTGGGCTGTCCTTAGTGGGAGGTTAGCTTCTCTGTGTCGTTCTGTGGGTGGTGGGGCTCCAGAAGTTGTTCAGAGTCCCCTTTTACATAGTTTGGGGGGAATCTCTGCTCCTCGTTTCTTATAGCACAATAGTATTCCATTACATTCATATATAACAATGTGTCTAGTCATTCCCCAATTGATGGGCATCACTTTAGTTTCCAATTCTTTGCCACCACAAAAAGAGCTTCCATAAATATTTTTTTGTACATAGAGGTCTTCCTCCTACTTCTATGATTTCTTTGGGATACAACCATAGAAGTGGAATTACTGGGTCAAAGGGTATGAAATTACTTATAGCCCTTTGGGCATAGCTCCAGATTGTTCTGCAGAAAGGTCAAATCAGTTCACAACTCCACAAACAATGAATTAGTGTTCAAATTTTTCCCCATCCTATGCAGCATTTGTCATTTTCCTGTATTGTCATCTTAGCCAATCTGGCTGGTAAGATGTGATAACTCATAGTTGTATTGATTCGCATTTCTCTAATGAATAGTGATTTAGAGCATTTTTTCATGCTCATACATATCTTTATTTTCTTCCTATGAAAACTGCCTGTTCATATCCTTTGACCATTTATCAATTGGGGAATGACTTGTATTCTCAGAGATTTGAATCAATTCTCTGTATATTTTATATTTTTTATGTTTTTTTAACAAATGCTTTATTAACTTCTGGTTTACATCATTCATTTCTGCCAAATTTTGAGTTACAATTTTTCCCCATTTTCCCCTACCCACCACCCCAGAATAGCAGTCCCACAAGATATCCCCTCATCCAATCTGCTCTCTCCCATGTCTTCTCCCATACCCCCTTCACCTTTACTATTAGAGCAAGGTGAATCTCTGTGTCCCAATGCCTGCACATCTTATCTCCTAATTACATGCAAAATAGCATTCATAATAGTGTTTATATATATTTGAAACATTTAATTTTAAAACTTCGAATTTCAGATTCATTACCTTCCTCCCTTGTCACCTACTCCCTCTGGGAAGATAAGTAATTCAGTATGTGCTGTACATGTGCTGTACATGCAAAACATTACCATAGTAGATATATAGTAAAAGACTGCTTATATTTCCCTCCCACCCATCCCACCCCCCCACCTGGTCCATTCCCTACTTTGATCCTGACCCTCTTCAATAGTGGCTACTTCCAACCTCCCCTAACCCCAGAATTCCCTCCTCTCCATCATTCCCCCTCTCATCCCCTTCCCCCTACTCTCCTGCAAGGTGAGATATCCCATTTAGTATTTATGTCATTCTCTCCCCGAGACAAATTCAATGAGAATATGGTTTGGCCTTTTTGCCTTCCTGTTCTTCCTTCCTGCCCTGCAACCACTTCCCCTTGCTTCTTCTACATGAATTTACCCTACCTTGTCTCTCCCCATCTCCTCTTGCCACTTTATTCTCCCACCTCTTAACTTCACCCCTTAAGTATCACCCTTTCCCACCAAATTCAATCTGTGCTCTCTATCTATGTATACTTGTAAACATATATACACACATTCACATATGTATCCATATACCCATATACCCTTCTTCAATTATTTTCATAACTAGAAAGGTTTCATCAGTCACAATTATTGTTTTTCCATGTAGGAATATAAATAGTTCGACTTTGATAAGTTCCTTTTGATTTCTTTTCCCTGATTACCTTCTCAAGCATCTCTTGCTTCTTGTGTCTGAATGTCAAATTTTCTATTCAACTCTGGTTTTTTCCTCAAGAATGCTTGAAAGTCCTCTATTCCACTGAATGACCATATTTTCCCCTGAAACAAAATACTCAGTTTTGCTGGGTAGGTGATTCTTGGTTTTTTTTTTTTGTTTTGTTTTGTTTTGTTTTTTCATTATTTTTTTAAAGCAATTGGGGTTAAGTAACTTGCTCAAGGTTACACAGCTAGTCATTATTTATGCGTGGGTGCTCATTTTCTGAGGCCGGATCTGATCTCGGGTCATCCCAACTCCGAGGCCGGCACTCTTACTCACTGTGCCACCTAGCCGCCCCTTTAGGGCAATTGGGGTTAAGTAACTTGCCCAAGGTTACACGGCTAGGTTTTTGTTTGTATGGATTAAGTGTCGGAGGCTGGCTCCAAACTCAGGTCCTTCTGATTCCAGGGCTGGCGCTCTATTCACTGCACCACCTAGCCGCCCCGATTCTTGGTTTTAATCCCAGCTCTTTTGCCCTCTGGAATATCATATTCCATGCCCTTCGATCCCTCAGTGTAGAAGCTGCCAGGTCCTGGCTATTCTGATTGTGTTTCCACAATATTGAAATTGTTTCTTCCTGGCTGCTTGTAGTATTTTCTCCTTGATCTGGGGATTCTGGAACCTGGCTATAATATTTCTGGGAGTTTTCTTTTTGGGATCTTTTTCAGGAGGTGATGGGTGGATTCTTTCAACCTCTATTTCTCCCTCTGGGTCTAAAACATCAGGGCAATTTTCCTTGATAATTTCTTGAAGGATGATTTCTAGGTTCTTTCTTTGATCATGGCTTTCAGGTGGTCCAATAATTTTTAAATTATCTCTCCTGGATCTATTTTCCAAGTCAGTGGTTTTTCCCATGACATATTTCACATTGCCTTCTATTCTTTCATTTGTTTGGATCTGTTTAAGAGCATCTTCATTTCCATAAAGTCACTAGCTTCCATTTGCTCCAGTCTAACTCTGAAGGAACAAATGTCCTCGGTGAGCTTTTGAGATTCTTTTTCCATCTGGTAAATTCGGCTTTTTAAGGCATTCTTCTCCTCATTGCCCTTTTGAGCCTCCTTTGCCATTTGAGTTCATCTATTTTTTAAGGTGTTATTTTCCTCAGTCAGGCTGTTGACCCTCATTTCATACTTTTCCTGCTTCCTTCTCATTTCCTTTCCCAATTTGTCCTCCACTTCTCTTATTTGGTTTTTAAAATCCTTCTTAAGGTCTTCTATGTCCTTTAACCCACTCATATTTTCATTTGGGGCTTTTGGTGCAGGATTTCTGACCTCACAGTCTTTCTCCTGTTCCATGCTTTGATCCTCTTTGCCCCCAAAATAGGAGTCTAATGTTGCATTTTTCTGTTTATTTAGTTTCCTTTGCCTAGGCATGTTGCCACTTTATTACTTGATTTTTGGGCTTGTTGTCTGGCACCAGACAGGGGAGCTTCTGCCCCAAACATTGGGGTCTTCACAACTTCTGGAGGTATTAGTTGGGTGGCCTCTGTGAAGCCTCCATACGCTCTGGCAAGCTCGATACCCACCCCACGACCTCCACCCCAGACTGCAATCCAGATCCAGGGAGGTTAAAGCAAGAGCAATTAACCCCAAGGCTGATAGCTGTATCTCCCTACAGTTCACAGACCAGGAGATGAACCTGCCAGTGAAGCTGCAAAATGGCGACTGCGCCACATCTCCTCAACCACTTCTAGCCCCCAGAGGAAGAAGCCAATTCGTTCCCCAAATACGGGTCCCAAAGTCCATAGGGCACTAACCTCTCACTTTGTCCTAGGCATGTCAGTGTTGATAATTCTGGACTCAAAAGCAAAACCAAAGGTTTTAAAAAGTAGAGGGACAGAAGGCACAAGTTCCCTTCAAGCTTTGATGTCTTATGCATCTATTTTATTAGTGAAGGATATGAGTATTTGAAGTATTGCTCACATGTATGTTGTGTAATTTTCTGTCTATATCTTTGATTCAGTGTGGTCTTCATAAAATATTAAAATCATCTCATGCAGATTTTCCTCATATATCCTTAGGTGTCACAGCAAACCTGGAATAATCTGGGATTGAATCCTGCCTCTAACACTAACAGCTTTCATATATAAAGTAATATCACCTCACCACAGGGGTCTGGAAAAGGAAGGAAATCTTACCTTCAATTGAATCCAACAGTTTAAGGTTCAGAATGTTCAGTGTCACTGTAACTGAACATTCACCCATCAGCTGCAAGGGGTTAACCAAGCCCAGAAACCAAGCTAAGAAAGTTCCCTTTAGTGTTTCCTCATCGCTGAAACAGGGATAATAATATCTGTAGCTGCTTACTTCGTGGAGTCTTGGGAGGGTCAAATAATCATAACATTCATAAGGAACTTTGTAGAGCTTAAAGCCCTGGCCTTCTCCACTATACCATCTCACTAGATGAGCTCATCAGCTCCCACACATTCAACTATCATCTTTTCTCAAATGATTCTCATATCTATTTATCTATCTCTAACATTGCTCTTAACAGGCAACCTTCCATCTTTAATTTTTTATTGGACATCACAAAGTTGTTGATCTGCTAGTATCTTCAAATTCACAAGTCCAAAACAGAGCTCATTATCTTTCCCTCAAACCCTTTAGTCTTCCAAACCTTTTGTTACTGTGAAGGGCACTGTCATCCTCCCAGTCACCCAGGCCTGAAACCTCAGTGTCACTTTCAACTCTTCACTGTTTCTCCCCTTCATTTAGCCAATCTGTTGCCAAGTCTTGGTTGATCCTCTTTTTAAAATGTCTCCCATATGTGTCCCTGTGAGTGGAGACTCATAGGCATCACCCTAATATAGACCTTCATCATCTAATGCTTGAATAATATTGCAATAGCTTTCTGCATCTGCTCTCTCCTCACTCTACAGTCAATCCTCTGCTCAGCTGCCAAAGTGATCTTTCTAAAATGCAGGTCTGACTATGCCATTTGCTACTCAATCAACTCCCTTCAGGTACCTCTATGAATCTATAGCAAGTAGTTTCATCACTGGGGAGTATTTCTTCAGTTACCCACAATAATCAAATCACAGGCAAGACTGCTTCTGTCTCTCTGTATGTATGGATATGGATATAGATATATGTAGGCATACACATACACATACACACACATACACATACCTCTAACTGGTAAATAAAGAGGCCCCTCATAGTGACTATACTTTCTTCTAGACATAACTGATACAGAATACTAAGAGACTAAGTAAAAGATGAAAGGATAGTAACTTTAGTGCTGAAAGAACCCCAAGCCAACTAGTCCAACTCTCTCATTTAACAGATGAAGAAACTGAGGCCCAGAAAAGTGCTGTGACTTGCCCAAGGCAGGGCAATACTGGCAGGGCCATGATTCAAATCCTAGGTTTCCAATGTTCTTTTTCCACTGCAATATGAAGTCTCCAATGTAATTATGTCACATTAATGATAACAATTCCTCACATTGTACTCAATTCTAGTGTCCTATGCGTGTATTTAATAAGTGTTTTGCCTAGTTGCATTAGAAACCACATGATAAAGATCCAGACAGTAGGTATTTATGTTTGAATATTGACAAACTACCAATTCCACAAATTATGACTTAAATTCCTCCTTTTCTTTGGATCTAGCTTAGGTTCTCCACTTCTTGTTTTCTAGTTTAAGTTTACAATCACCTTATAATCAACATGGGGTAGATAGTATGCCCACTTTTCATAGGTTAACACACTAGTTAAGTGATTTGCTTACTTACTAGCCAGTAAGTACTACGGCTTTAGTTCAAGTCTTTTAATTTCCCTCTAAAATGCATTAAGTCCTACTTGAGAATAATAGGGGGCAGCTAGATGGTGCAGTGAATAGAGCACCAGCCCTGCAGTCAAGAGGATGTCAGTTCAAATCCAGCCTCAGACACTTAACACAAAAAACTAGCTGTGTTACCTTGGGCAAGTCACTTAACCCCAATTGCCTTACCTTCCCCTCTCAAAAAAGAGAGAGAGAGAGAATAATAGTAATAATAACTCACATTGATAACAGAGCTTTTTAAAGAGCTGAAAAGCTCTGTCTATACATTATTTCATTTGATCACAATAACTCTGTGAGGAAGATGCTATTTGTCACCCCCATTTTATAGATGTTGAAAACTGAAACTGAGAGGATTAATTGATTTGCCCAGTATCTCAAGACAATAAGTGTCCCTAAGGAAGCATTTGAAAGCAGATCTTCCTAATATCTAGTACATACTCTTTTCATACTCTACACCATAAGGGCTGTTTGGAAGCCTTATATATTCCATGGTCCCCTTATTTCAGATTTCAAGTGATTTAATACCACAACAGAAAGACAAAATTTTGCTGTTACAAACTGATCATCTAAAAGAATTTGATAAATCATCTCACACCATGGAATTCTTGAATTCTAAATACAGCTAACTGAATTAATGCACTGAATTATATCTTGTATGTTAATGTAAAGCAAGGAATTTTTACTGGCTTTGATTAAAGAACTATTATTTGCTCTTTTTCATTTTTTACAAGTTGTCACCCTAGAATGTTTTATTATTAATAGGAACCACATTAAGTTTAAAAGTGTGGAAAGATGCCTGGCTTTCCTCATCCAAATCACTAGAAATACCTTAAAAGATGAATTTGCAGTCAATAACTCATAGTTCATCAAATTCGAGTTAAGCAATTATCATTTACTAAAGTAAATGTTTTTTACCAGAGGAGCGATAAGTCTCTTCCCCCATATGCTATAAAAGAAAAAAAAACACCATGAAAGTGATCTAGTAACATGTGAGACTCTGCTTCCTAGGAACACTTAACATGACCTGGTAATGTTGTGAAATGACTGAGGTGGATCATTATTCTTCTCAACATTCTTAAGAGAGTTGTAGTTTGGGAACCTTTAAACAAAATTCTTATTTAAAAAAATCAACTTTGGCATTTAGAACATCAGGTATAAAATGCTACTTAACAATAAGAGTATGACAGATGTGATGGGAAATTGGTAAAAGGGTGGTTATAAAAGATCCCACTACCATGATGGAATTCCCAGTGGGCTACTCAGGTAGTGAGACCTGAGTTCAGAACATGATCAACAATTTTAAGAACACTACTACTGTAACTAATTAATTTCAATCATATCAGCTGCTTTAAAGGATCATAGACTGTCATTTGAGCTAAAGGGACCTTAAAGGAAGAGCTAGAGGTGATTTACCCCAATCTTCTTATTTTAAAACTTGAGAGTCCCAGGAAGAGGAATGGAACAAGTGCCCAAGTCCCAACAGATTTAAACTCTGAGACCAGTGCCATTTTTTGAGGTGGGGGGGGTATAAGAAAAAAGGATATAGTTAAGCTGAACAATATATAGATAGATAGATAGATAGATAGATAGATAGATAGATAGATAGATAGATAGATAGATATAGATATATATATGTGTGTGTGTGTGTATGAATAATCTGAACATATTGAACACCATTCCACCTTTAATAATATGATTTTTTTAGAGGGAGAAATTAATTACTGGTTGAGTATTACTTCAGTCTTTCAAAGATGTGATAAAGAATCATCCTCATACACATGAGGAGCTGGAAGGCTGAAAGGCTGACATGTTCAGGAGAGGAATTTGAACATGCAGTCTTCCACACTCTTTTAACCACTATATAAATGAATAGAATATAAGATTCTCTTTTACTGTAAGGCAGAATTCAACAAGTTGTGAAACAGATTTCACACATTTTAGGCCAGGATTGGGACTAGGTAACCCTTCTAAAAGACTGGGGATTGGGGATATGGGAAGTTGAACGACAGTAATCATTCACTCCAACTCTTGAAAGATAAGAAAAATACTTCACACAATAGATTTTCATCATGCTTCCCAGGGGGAGCTGCTTTATTTCTCAGATATTCAAATTTCTGCTATATTCATAGCACGGTTTTAATTTTCTCCCCCATAAGATGGTCTAGAGTGTTTTAGTCAAATTGCAGTTCGGATCCTGTCATCCTTCTATAGATCTCCTTTATATCGTTGCAGGCACTCTCAAAGTGAACGGTGGCATCGTAACTGGTTGTTATGAAGATCTGACTCTTGGTCCCCAAGTCATTAGGCACGTGGAGGTCACTTATGAAAAAGAATTTTTGCTCAATGGGCTCCAGGAGCTCCAGAGCCAACTGGATTTCTTTTTCGGGGTCTTTACTCTCTACAGATGTGCTCACTATGGCAATGTATTTGCCCTGCGCGGCCACACAGTGTATGGATGAAGTGAGGAAGATATAGATGTCCGATCTGCGGTTTGTCTGCGAGGAAGGGATGATGATGAGTCCCGAGCTGGCCCCGTTGGTGTTTCTAACAGGGTGCCCAAGAATGCAGATGGCCCTGATGACCTGGCCAACCTTGCGCACATGCTCTGGCACATAGCTGGGATCGCAAATTAGCTGATGGCACCTTGTGATCTGACCCTCTGACCTGATGCCTACCACTCGGCCGTCCCTGACGAGTATCTGGTCTACTGGTTTGTTCATTAAGAAAACGCCCCCTCGGCTGGAGGTCAGCCGGCCGAAGGCCTGCGCCAGCTCCCCAATTCCGAAGCGAGGGTAGAGGTAAGGGCTCTTTCCGTTCTTGGCCAGGGATGACGTGTAGAGTTGGATTTTCTCCAGTGTCTCGAGGCAGGGGTGGTCCAGATAGCTGTTGGTACGACTTAGTGCCAGGGCATGTCCGGCAAAGTCCGTAACATCTTGACCCAAGTCTAATCGCTGGAAGAGATTTTTAACGGTCGTCTTCCGGGGATCCACCCCTTTGTATGTGCGGGGATCCTGTCTGTCAAACTTAATGGCATACATTAAGAACTTACGGAATTGGTGCTTCTCGAAGAGTCCCATCAACCCGGAGGCCAGGGCCTCCGTCTCAGTCGAGGGCACTTTGTAAATGCGGTTTCTCTTGTACAGGAAGCCAGAGTCCACCACGTGGAAGTCCAGGAAGCGCAGCGCATCCAAGTGGGTCAGGATTTTTATCAGCTGTCCGGTGGCCATAAGGAATTTAGGCAGCAGGTCCACCTTCCAGGCGTGCCCTCGGCCCATGGTGGCAGGGGGAGAACCGGGCACGTTGAAGTGGTGGTAGGCGACGTTCAGTGGACTCAGCGAGGCGCTTTCCCCGCCATGCTGAGCGCTGCGGTCCACATGAAGCACCTTCTTTCCGAGCGAGGCCAGGAGGCTTCCGAGGGCACACTCCTTAAGCCCGGTGCCAAGGATGATAACGTCATAGTCTTTATTCATGGCAGGGCAGAGGTGGGACTGGGGAATAGGAAGACTACCAGGAGTAGCAGCAGAAGCAAGGACTGGATGGTGCCGAGGAGCAATTGACCGTGGGGGAGGAAGAGGAGGAGGAGGACGGCCAGGATGGCGAGAACGATAAGGAAGACGAGGACGAGGAATTCGATGAGGCCGGGGTTGCCGAGGAAAGCAAGGAGAGGCGACAGTGTCGGGGTACGATGAAGAGGAGGACGAGGACGACGAAGACAACAGCGACAAGGAGGAGGACGACGACGAGGACGAGGTGGTGTTGGAGGAGATACAAGTGGTGCCCACGAGGGAAGAAGAGCTGGGGTTAACAGGCAGGGAGAGGAGCGGCTGGCAGAGGAGCAGCAGGAGCAGGCAGATTAAGAAGGCTACAATAAAGGAGGAAATCAGTGAGGGGAAAAAGAAGGCGAAGATGGAGGCGAACACTAGGGTGGAGATGGAGGTGAAGGATGAAGGGAAAATGTTGGAAGAGATGATGAAGATGGAGGCGGAGGTGGAAGAGAAGCCGATGGAGCCAGAGCCGGAGGTGGAAGCTCAGAGTTTGAAGCTGATGGCAACAGAAGGGCAGGCGAAGGCTGAAGCGGTCTAGAGGAGTGATGCTGAAGGCTGAAGCGTCTAGAGGAATGAAGTTTCGCTGCAGCGATCTCAGAGCCGGCTACTGAGAGAGAGTGAGCTGGCATAGGTGGTGCTCATGCCAGGAGGAGAACCTGAATGGAGAGAGAAGGCCCCTGCGGCAGCATATATAGTGCCCATTGCCAAGGACACGCCCCGTTGCTAAGCCCGTCACAATGCCCAGTATTATGCTGCGCTCCTGCAAGGTCCAATGGGGAAGAGGCTGTCTGTTGCCAAGGGGCGCTTAGCAGTTGCTATGGGCTGTAACCACTGGGGAAGGGCACAGGGGGGAAGTTTAATAAAAGTTTCTAATTGATTATTGGAAACAATCTCTTCCCTGTGTCACACTGCTCTCCTCTGCTGGACAGCAGCATCCATCCCTTCCGCAGTTTTCCAAGTCCTTTCTGAGTCTTAGTGCAGAGGAGACTGCTTCTGCTTAAGTGCTTAGCATGAACTTAGGGAAGCTGACAGGTCAATCACCTGATGGCCAAAGGCTAAAAACAGAACAACCAAACCTGAAGTTTTGGACACTTGGTTATCCTTCTAGGCCCTTCCCCCTTAAATAAATAAAATTAGGATTCTTTATTAAAATAGTTGAGAAGCAGCCTAACTTAGTGGAGAGAGGGCTGGCTTGAGGACAACCGGGTTTCAAAACCTGCCTCTGATGGAGATTGACTGTGTGACCCTGGGCCAGTCCCTTGAGTGCTCCAGACAACTAACTTGACAAGACTATAAAGTGTAGGTGGTTGTTCGTCTGCCTCACTGAAGGGAAATTTCACACCTGGAGTAACATGAACTGCTGAAATTACAACACTTAGTGCCCCCTCACTCCCCCACATTAAGCAACATTGATAAGTAAAATGGTACTAAAGGAGCAGGGTTTTTAAAGGAAAAACTGGAAAGACAGCTAGTTCTTTCCCTAGCATTTCAGTGTTACCAGTAACCACTCAATCCCAGCCAGATGAAAACTACTTTGGTCCCTAGGTTTGAAGTAAAAAAGATGTCTTTCAAATCAACAATCATTTTATTAGGTACCTGTGTCAGGCAGAGGCAGCTATATGACTCAGTGGATAGAACACTGGGCCTGGAGTCGGGAAGACCTGAGTCCAAATCCAGCTTCAGACACCTACTGGCTGTGGGACCCTAGGCAAGTCACTTAACCTCTGTTGCCTTATTCCACTGGAGAAAGAAATGGCAAACCACCCCCAGTATCTTTACCAAGAAAACCCCATGGACACCATTGGCATACTAGGGAGTCATGAAGAGTCAGACACACTGAACAAACAAAAGTGCCATGCTGTGTGCCCGAAGGATACAAAGAAAGGCAAAAAGAGTGCCTGCCCACAGGGTGAGTACAGTCTCAGAGGGGAGACCACATACAAATAACTATGTACAAACAGGGCAAACTGGAGATGATCCACATGAGGAAGGCATTAAGGAGGATCAAGAAAGGGAAAGATAAGGCACAGATGAGGAGGGAGAGAATTCCTGGTGTGGGGAATGAACAGTGAAACGCTCAGGTGCGAGATGCAGCGCCCTGTGCTAGAAACAGCAAGGAGGCCTTTGTCACTGCATCTCAGAATTCTAATTCAGGTTAAATTCTGGTCTTCAAGTCAGGCCCCCCAAACCCCTCGGGCTCCCTGCTGGGCAAAGTCACCCCCCCAAACTCCCCTCAGGCCCCACGCTGGCCAAATTTACCTCCTAAACTCCCCTCAAGGCCCCTGCTGGGCAAAGTTAGCAGCCCCACCTCCTCAGGTCCCCTGTTCAGCAAAGTTAGCTTGCCCCTCCCAATCATGCTCAAGAGCACTGCTGGGCAAAGTAAGGGCCCGCCAAACCCTCCTCAGGCCCCCTGCTTGGCAAAGTCACCCCCAACCCCTCCTCAGGGATGCTGCTGGGCAAGTTAGACCCCCTAACCTCTCCTGCTTGGAAAAGTCATGCCCCAACCACTCCTCAGGCCATGTACTAGGCAAAATTAGCCCCTCCAAATCATTCTCATGCCCCCCACTGGGCTAAGTTAGTCCCCCAACCCCTCCCTAGGCACCCTGCTGGGCAAAACCATCCCCAAGACTTCTTCAGGCCCCATGATGAGTAAAGTCACCCCCAGGGTGGCTAGGTGGCACAGTGAATAGATCACCAGCCCTAGAGTCAGAAGGACCTGAGTTCAAATCCCATATCAGACACTTAACAGTTATCAGCCATGTGACCTTGGGAAAGTCACTTAACCTCAATTGCCTTGCCTTTCTCCCTCCAAAAAATAAAAATAAAAAAAAAGTTACTCCCAATACCAACCCCACCTCAGATCCCATGAGGGCCAAAGTCACTGCCAACACCCCCATAGGACCACTGCTGGACAAAGCTAGCTGCCACATTTCCTCTTCAGGATCCCTACTGGGGAAAGTTAGTCCCCCCAACACCTCCTTGTACCCCCTTGATGGGAAAAATCACCTTCCAACCCCTCCTCAGACTCCCTTCTGGGCAGTTAGCCCCCATTTCCTCTCAGGCCCCGTGCTGGGCAAAGTCACCCCCCCAAGATCCTGTGAGGTTCCTGTTAAGCAAAGTTAGCCCCCTAAACTGCTTCTTAAACCCCTCACTGGTCAAAATTAGCTCTTACACTCCTCCTCAAGCCCTCTGTTGAGCAAATTAGCCCCCATTCCACCCATATGCTTTGCTGGCCAAATTATGCCCTACCCCAACCCTGCCTTAGGACCCCCTTCTGGACAAAATTAGCTCTCCCAACCCTTCCTCAGTTCCCTGCTGGGAAAGCCATTCCCAGTGACTCCAGAGGTCCCTGTGCTGAGCAAGATCACCCCCTCAATACAACTCAGACCCTCTCCTGCCCAAAGTGAGGCCCCCACTCCCCTAAGGTCCTCTTCTGGGCAATGTTAACCCCAATAGTTTCCTCAGGTGTCCCTGATGGGCAAAACTACCCTCCATCCCTTCTTTAGGACCCCTGGTGGGCAGAGTTAGACCTCCAAAACTTTCCTCAGGACTCCTTGCTGGGCAAAGCCACCCCCAACTCCACCTCAAACCCCACTGCTGGACAAAGCTAGCTCCCTCAACACCTCTTCAGTTCCCTCTTCTGAGCAACATCACCCCCCTAACCACCCCTGCTGCTGAAAGTGAACTCCCCACTCTAATAAGAGCCCCTGCTGGGCAAAATTGTACCCCCACCATTCTTCAGGTCTTCTGCTAGGCAAAGTTAGCCTCTACAACCCTTCCTCAGGCCCCCTACTGGGTATAGTCCTCCAAACCCTCCTCAAGCACCCTATTAGGCAAAGTTAGATCCCCCAACTCTTCCTCAGGACCTCTTCTGAGCAAGGTCACCCCTCCAACCCCTCTCAAAAGCCTCCTGCTGTCTAAAGTGAGACTCCCACTCCCCTAAGACCTCTAGCTGGGCAAAGTTAGGCCCCCACAACCTTTCCTCAGGCCCCTGCTGGGAAAACTTAGACCCTTCAACCCCTCTTTAGTCTCCCTGCTAGGAAAAATTGCTCCCCACCCCATCCTCTGGGAACTTGTTGCATAAAATTAGACCCCACCTCTCCTCCTATCCCCATGCTGGGCAAAGTCACCCCCCTCCAAACTCCTCAGAACCCTGCTGGGCAAGGTTAGTTCCCCAACCCCTCTTGGGCCCCTTGCTGCCCAAAATGTGACTCCAAACCCCCTCAGGCCCTTTGCTGGATAAAATTAGCCCCCACAATAGCCATCAGGCCCCCTACTGAGCAAAGTTAGACCACCCCCTCCAGCTTCTCCTCAGGCCACCTGCTAGTTAAAGTCACCCCCAAATACCTCCTCAGTGCCATTTGCTGGACAAAGTGTCCACAACCCCATCTGGTCCCCTGCTCAGGCCCTCCTGCTGGGCAGAGTTACCCCACCACCCTCAGGGTCCCTGCTGGGCAAAGTTAACTGTCCCACACTTCTCATGTTGCCCTTGCTAGACAAAATCATTCCCCCTAAGCCCTCCTCAGGCCCCCTGCTGGGCAAAGTAAGCTAGCCCAATCCCTCCTCATGTCCCCCCTGCTAGGTGAAGACCCCCCCCCCCTTACCTAGATCCAAGATTTTAGAAATACTCATTAACACTATTATAGTATTACTGATGAACCTAATTCTTCTAACTTAACAAAAGACAGGACCTCCCCCCAAAATGCTGAGGACAAAAAGTTCTAACTGTTCTAACATTATCTGGGCCTTAACTTGCCCAGCCTCTACCACCTCCAGACCCCAGTCCTGCTCTCAGGGAAGAAAAAGACCCCTGGGCCTCACTTTGTGCCCCCCCCAATACCCTTAGGAGGTCAATACCTTTCCATCTAGCCTATGGCTAAACTTCCCTTTGTGTTGTCTTCCCCATTGCAGCACAAGGCCCTTGAAAGCGCAGAGCGTCCTTTCCTAGGTGCATCCCCAGCCTGTAGCATAGTGTCTGACAGGGAGTTGTGTTCAGTCAGTGCTCCTCCTCTCCCTTCATTCTCTCCCACATGCACTAGCCTTCAGAGGTCTCATTTCTCTGTCAGTACGGCAGCACTCTGGCCAGCGGACTGGTGTCTAGTCTGTGCAACACACTCAGGAGGTCCCAGGAACAGTAATGACCCCTCATGAAGTACCATCCTGGAGAGGCAGAAGAGGCTTATTCTGGCTGATTGTATAGCAGCTGGTCCAACCCACCACTGGACAGTGGGACCCCAGTGGGACCCCAAGGACTAACATTCAGCTACAACATCTAGGGCCCAAGAAGGGGACCACAGACTCAGCTGACCTAGCAGCCCTCATGGGGGGGCTTGAGAGTAAAGAAGCCATGATAAGCAGATATGGGGTAGGAGAGGAGAAGAGAGGGACACCATAGAGGAAGGGGGACCTAGAAGGAATGATGAGGTCAAGCTGGGCCAAAGGGCTGACTGGGAGCTTCTGGGAAGGTAGGAGAATCAGGGAAGGGGGACAAATGGATCAAAAGGGCACAGGACAACCCTGGGCTTCTGTTCTGAGCTGGACTCCTTCTTGTCCCTCCCTCCAAGGGCAGTGGAGAGTGGCTGAAGGTGAGCCTTTGCAGGGGGCCAGTGCTGTGGAATTCTTGAACCTCCCAGTGGGATCAAATAATCTAGGAGGAGATAAAGGGTTAGATCTCATGTGGGAAATGGAATAAATTCATGTCCGGTATGAACCCTTCTGGCCAAGTATTTGAAGGGATCATTAACACAGTCAGTTCTTGGTGGGGAGAGCACAGGAAGGCAGCCAGTGGCCTACAGAAGTCCCCCTCCCAAAAGAGCAAGAGGGCTGAATCTGAAGCCTGAGGGCTGACAGAAGAAAATGAAGTTCCAGTTAGGTTCCCATGGAGCTAGCTACTACACAAGGCCTCTCACAAGGCCCCTCAGGGGGTCCCAGGAACCTAGCATAAAGGTATCCCCATTGTGAAACCTCGACCTGCACCTGCCTTGTAACCAAGATGTAACCTAAACAAAGATCTGCCCCGTTAGCTTGCAGCACCGCCCCCCCCCCCTTAGTTTACATCCCTATGTAGCAACTTGCTGATAACCTTTTGTTTCAGGAAACTTTTTTTGCTGTATAAAAGCTTGCTGGACAGACTGCTCAGGGATGTCTTCCCTTCTGGGAGACAGCTGCCAGCTAATAAATAAACACTCCTAAATTATGCTGTCCTGTATTTGCCTCCATTGTCCATTACAAAAGTGACTCCTTGATGGAGAAGAGGCTCCTGAGGTTACTGCCAAGCCTCCAAAATCCAAGCCCAGCAGAAAGATGATCCAAGGCCAGACCTGGACTGGCAGAAACCTGACTTAAAACCCACCTCTACATACAAGGTGCTGTCCTGCCCTTCACTTGTTCTCACTCTGGGTACACCTACCCTCTCACCAGCTGTCCTCCCCCAGGCCCGTGCACTAGAGCATTATAGCCTCTCTACAAGGTTAGAATGTTCCTGAGCCCTGGGTTCTGGTGTCAGCTCCATGGCCTACTGTCACTAGACCCTTCTCTGAGCCCCAATGTTCTCCCCTGTAAGATGGGGAGACATTGTTGAGTCAGGGACCCCTCCAACATTCTGGTGGAGTCCGTGGACCCCTTCCCTGAACATTCTCAGTGATGTAAGGAAATGCTCAGTTTTAGTTAGCTATTAGTGAATATAAAAATGTAATTTTTTTTCCATCCAAGGTCTCAGACAAACTCTGGACTAGGTGGCCTTTTAAAAGCCCCTCCACTGAGGCAGCTAGGTGGCACAGTGAATACAGCACCAGCCCTGGAGTCAGAAGGACCTGAGTCAAAAAAAGGCCACTCCACCTTTCATGAGGTCTGAGATTCTAGTCAGTAGGATGAGAAGGCAGAGGTGAGGAAGCCACAGACCAGAGGTCACAGGAAGCTTTGCTTCATTCTGTGATCACCTTCCTAACCCCACCCACCCCTTAAGAGGCACTTAAGCATGTGCATACACACACACACACACACACACACACACACACACACACACACACACACCCCACTTCCAAAATGCACAGAAATGATTCTGAAAGGGGACCAGGTGTGAGAGTGAGCTGGATCAGGAAAATAGTCTTTTGGGAAAATGACTCCAAATGTGGAAGGTAGCTGGGTGAGGTTTGTAAAGCCCAAGAGATTTGGAATCATACACGGTTCAGAAGATGAAGTTATGGTTTTGAGATTGTGTGACCTTGGATCAGTAGCTTTCCCTCTCCAGGCCTCAGCTGCTCCATTAGCCAAATTAGAGATTGAGAGGCATGGTGGGAAAAAGGTTGGTTTTGGGTCAAGCCCAGAAGACCTTGGTTCATAAATTGCCTGCAACACCCACTGCCTTGGGGACCCTGGGAAAATTCACTCCCCAGGCCACTGTCTGAGACTGTAAATTACAGATGCAGGGCCAATTTGTAAAGGTCAAGGGATGAAATAATGTCTGTGGGCCCTCCCTTCTCTACCCCTCAAAAGAATGAGAGACTGAAACTAGAAGAGACCATGAAAGTGACTTCTGGCCCTAATCCAACCCAAGCTAATCCTAAAGATTCATGATTGAGGGGAGGGGTGTATATGCTGTGGGCACAACTCAGGCTCACAGGGTCAAAGATCTAGAAGGTCTCTTCTAAGACTGCTTGGCCCAGCCCTCTCACTGGACAGATGAACCTGAGAACCAGAAGAGGGAAAATCTCCACTTTCCCTGGGTCACAAAGGAAATAAATGGCAAGGTCACAATTTGAACACAGGCTCACTGACTCCAAAGCCAGCAAGCTCTTGCCAAGGATGACATAACCCAGTTCTGTGTTCTGTAAAATAATTCCACCAACTGTTATAGCAAAGGAGGAAGAGAAGAGGGTGAAAGAAGAGGGAAAGGGAAAGGAGGGAGGAAAGGAAAAGAGGAGGAGAGGAAAGGTGGGGTGGGGAGGGGAATAAAGAGGAGGGGAGGGAAAAGGGGAGAGCAGGAAAGGAGAACAGAGGAGGGGGAAGGAGAACAGAGGGAGGGGAAAGGTGGGGTGAGGAGGGGAAAGGAGAACAGAGGGAGAAGAAAGAAGTGGGGGGAAGGGAAAGGGGGAGGGAAAGAAAGGAGAACAGAGGGAGAGGAAAGGAGAGGTGGGGAGGGGAAAGGAGAGTAAAGGAGGGAAAGGAAAGCATGAAGGGAGAGGAGAGGAGCATAAGATCATAAATTTAGAGATTGAAGGAACCTCAAAGACCTCCCAGTCCAAATCTATATTATAAGAATTATAAGCAGCCTTGTACAATATATCTACTATGATAATGTTTTAGATCCAGAGGGCAAAATAGAGGTTGAAAGAATCCACAGATCACCTCCTGAAAAAGATCCCAAAAAGAAAACTCCCAGAAATATTATAGCCATGTTCCAGAATCCCCAGATCAAGGAGAAAATACTACAAGCGGCCAGGAAGAAACAATTTCAATATTGTGGAAACACAATCAGAATAGCCCAGGACCTGGCAGCTTCTACACTGAGGGATCGAAGGGCATGGAATATGATATTCCAGAGGGCAAAAGAACTGGGAATGAACCCAAGGGTCACCTACCCAGCAAAACTGAGTATTTTGTTTCAGGGGAAATATGGTCATTCAGTGGAATAGAGGACTTTCAAGCATTCTTGAGGAAAAAACCAGAATTGAATAGAAAATTTGACATCCAGACACAAGAAGTAAGAGATGCCTGAGAAGGTAATCAGGGAAAAGAAATCAAAAGGAACTTATCAAAGTTGAACTATTTACATTCCTATATGGAAAAACAATAACTGTGACTGATGATATCTTTCTCACTATGAAAATAATGGAAGAAGGTGTGTGGTCATATGAATACATATGTGAATGTGTGTGTATATGGTTACAGTTATATATGGATAGAGGGCATAGTTGAATTTGTTGGGAAGGGAGAATACTCAAGGGATGAAATTATGAGGTGAGAGAGGAAAGTGGCAAGAGGAGATGGGGAAAGACAGGGTAGGGTAAACTATCTCTTGTAGAAGAAGCAATGGGAAGTGGTTTCAAGGGAGGGGGAGAATAGTAAGGGAAAAAAAAGGCAAATCTACATTCTCATTGAGTTTGGTACAGGGAAAGAATGACATACATACTAAATGGGATATCTCAACCTGCAGCAGAATAGGGGGAAGGGGGATGAGAGGAGGGATGATGGATGGGAGGGCATCCTTGGGGTGAGGGGAGGCTGGAAGTACCCACTATAGAAGAGGGACAGGATCATGTAGGGAATGGACCAGGTTGGGGGTGGGATGAGTGGGAGGGAATTATAAGCAGCCTTGTACAATATATCTACTATGATAATGTTTTGCATAGCTAGACATATACAATATATACTGAATTACTTATCTCCCCAGAGGGAATGGGTGACAAGGGAGGAAGGAAATGGATCTGAAATTCGAGGTCGTAACATTAAATGTTTCAAATATATATAAATACTATTATTAATACTCTTTTGCTTGTAATAGGCAGATAAGATGTGCAGGCATTGGAGATTCACCTTCCTCTAATGGAAAAGTCGAAGGGGGTATGGGAGAAGGTATGGGAGAGAGCAGATTGGAGGAAGCGATATCTTGTGGGACTGCTATTCTGGGAGGCTGGGTAGGGGAATAACAGGGGGAAAATGATTGTAACTCAAAATATGGTGGAAATGAATGATGTAAAACAGAAGTTAATAAAGCATTTGTTAAAAAATTAAAAAAAGGAGGTGGAGAAATGAGTATCTAAGAAAAGGTGGGAGAGGAAGGGAGAAAGGAAGAGGATCTGGGAGAGAAAGGAGGCAGGAGAAGGTACAGGGTGAGCAGAAAAGTCTAGGCAACAGGCTTCACAGATCTGGGGCTCTGACTACCTAACCACACCACCCCTGTGGAAACTGAGTGCTGTGAAGTTGTCTTTCCTTTCTAAGTTTCAGTGTGGGAGAAGAAAGAAGAGGTGAGCCTGGCTTGGAGGGGACTGAAAAAGGGTGTGGTAGCCTGGAACACCTGGGGTGGGAATAGGGGCTGACCTGCAGGTATAAATACCTCACCTCCCCATACAAGGGGCTGCCCTGCCCTTCACTTGCTCTCACTCTGGGCACACCTGCCCTCCCACCAGCTGTCCTCCCCCAGGCCTGTGCACTGGAGCAAACAGCCTCCCTCCCCAGGTTAGAATATTCCAGAGCCCTGGGTTCTGGTGTCAGCTCTGCTGGTAACTGTTTCTGGTCCCTCCTCTGGGGGGACTCAGTGTCCTCCCCTGAAAAAGGAGGGCATTGAGTTAGTTGGGACCTAAAGGGCCCTTAAGGTCTGACAGCCTGGGATTCTAGCAGTGACTTATTATCAGTCAGGAGACAGAGAGAGAATGCAAATGATGAAGCCAATGGCAGGAAGGCACAGGGACTACCTGGCTTTGCTTCCTTCCATGGTCACTTTCCTAACTCTCATCCCATCCACTTTTTCCCTAGATCCTGGAGTAGATGAGAAAATATTCCACTGGGAAAACAACTCCAAAGCCAAGCTCTACTGAAAGTGTGTTGGTAAAGTCATCTCTGTCTATGCAAAGGGCACAATTGTTTGTATATATGGGAGGGGCAGCATGATGAGACAGAAAGATCATGGGTGGGATTAGGGCTCACGGGACCTGGGTTCATTCCCAATTTTTGCAACTAAATTCTCTGTGTGACCTCTCACCTCCCCCAAACTATTCTCTCAGAGTTTATAGAACTGATAAATTGTATGTCTGCATAGACTGAGGGATGAACTCCTAGGTCTGGCCCCTTCCCTGTTCTCAAAATATGGGAGTTGGACTAGGTGAGACTGCCAAGGTTTATTCTGGAGGAAAGGCGGTGTAAGGTAAGGTGATAGAAAGGGTTGGGAAAGGGGAAAGAAAGGGGAGCAGAGAGTGAAGAGAGGACAGCATGGGGTGAGGACAGTAGATCACAGGATCATAGAGTTAAATCTGTAAGGGCCCATGGGGTCCACCTAGTCCAACAGCAATGAAACTGAAGACCAGGAAAGTTCAGTGACTTCTCTGATATTACAAATTTAGTAAATCAAAGATGGAATTTGATCCCAGGCCATCTGACTCCCAAGCTCTGCCCTTTCATCTCATGGAACCTAACATCCCAGGACTACTTAGAGGTAAAAGGGTAGGTAAAGGGATCAGAAAAGACTTGGCAATAGAAGGAGAAGGAGGAGAATGACGGTAGGTTGGGGAAGCAGACCTGAGAAAAAGATGGGGGAGAGACAGAGAGGAAATGGCAGGGAGAGGAAAAGGGAAGAGGAGAGGGAGGACATGCTGAAAAGGGAAGGGGAAGGGGGGTCATTTATAGCTGGAGCATCTAGTCAAACACCCTCATTTTATAGAAGATGGAGGTAAAGGCCAGCAAAGTGAAGTGATTTACGTGGGGTCACACCGAGAGTTAAAACCAAAACTGGGATTTGAATCCAGGTCCTCTGACTTCTGAGTCACTGTTCTTTCTCCTAAAGGACTCTGCTTCCTCTGATGGGGGGATAGGGGTAGGGAGGAGTCAAAGTAGGGGGTGGCGTGAGAAGGAAAGAGGGTGGGAGGAAGTGCAGGAGAAAATCATAGCATCAGACATTTGAAGCTGGACGGGATCTTGGGGACCATCTAATCTAACCCTTTCCTTTTATAGAAGATGCCACTGAACCCCACAAAAATTGAGTGACTTATCCAAGGTGACACAGGTAATTAGGTGGGACTGGAAAAAGGAGTGGAGAGAAAAGGGGATCAGGAAAGGGAGAAAAAGAGGTAAGAGCAAAAAGCAGGAGGTGGGAGGTGGAGGAGGGGCTGAGGCTGGAAGAGGCCTGGGAGTGAGGAGGGAATTAGGCTAGGAGGAGGGGCAGAATGGGTATGGAGGGTAGAGCAGAAGGGAGGAGGCTGGACAGCTCCAGGGTTGGTGTCTGGGCTCTAGCTGTGGGCGCTGACAGGAGCTTCTCCTAAGTTTTACTTGGCCGGTTTAGGACAGACACACTGCCTGTACTTAGTATAGTCTGCCAGCAGGTAAAGCAAAGGGCCTCCTTCCTTAATGGCCCAAATAGACTGATAGGGCCCAGTCATAGGCTTATTCGGCAGATTTACTGAGAGTTTGGCAAGTGTTTCTCTACTCACTTATCCCTCCCAGCACTTCTCTACTCACTTATCCCTACACCAGCACTCACACAGGGAGATACACACACACACACACACACACACACACACACACACACACACACACACACACTAAAAAAATCCGATCTTAAAAGAGCTGGGCAATCCCAGGTGTGCTGTGAGGATCCAATAGGTAATGTCTATAAAAGTGCTTAGCACGGTGTTCTCTTCCCTCCAGCAACACAGTCCTCAATAGAGGGCTGGCCTCTGGGGCAGTCCCGGATTCAAGGCCTTCCTCTGACACATGTTGGCTGTGAGAACATGGGCAGGTCACTACCCTGAGCGCCCAGGCAGGCAGCTCCCTCTTCAAGGCTACAAATAAGTACACTTAATGTGCTCATCTCCAGAGGAACCTTCCCCATGGGCCGTTCCCTACACTGATCCAATCACAAGGCAGGACTACCTACCCCCACTCCAAGAAGAAGGAAAATAAGCAACACAACATCCAAAGATAAGATCAAGCAGGGGGTTTTAGGAGGAAAATAAACATCAAGATACTAAGACCCCCACCCCAGCTGAATGCTAACAGTCACTTCTCAGTTCAGTCCATAGAAGACAAGCTTTAGTCCCTCAGTTAGATCAGGGACATTCTTCTTTAGTCCAAAAGTTGAAGATGAGAAGATGAAGTCAGTCATTGTTTCCTTCCTCCCCCCTACCCCTGCCTTAGGCTCTAGGATATCTGACACAATAATTGGGACTATTATAATATCACTAATGAACCTAATTCTCCCAATTCTAGATCCACAGTTAAGAACCCACTCCAAGGCTTCAGAGAAAGAAAACCTCCCGTGGTGGAGAGGACGGCCTCCTTTCATTCCTGCATCAGTCCCAAGAAGTCTGTCTTTTTGACTTTAGGTGAATTCCAAGCTACAGGAGGGTGAACCAGGTTCCCCAGTAAAAGTAATAATGAAGATAAAGCATTCTACTAGTGGAATACAAATCTGGAAATTAAGGCATTTTTTAAATTTCATAGTTATGATAGAACTACCACCCCCCCATGGAAACTTCCTCCTGTGATGGATCAACTGATAATTTCAGAGAGTTGTCTGGAGACACTGAGGTTAAGTGACTTACCCATAGTCACACAGACAGCAGGTGTCAGGGACAGGAAATGGACCCAGGTGTTCCTGTTTCTGAGGCCAGTCCTATATCTACTTCATCACGCTGCCACTCAAGGACAGCCGACAGTGGGACACCAAGGACTGACAGCCAACCACAATGACCCAGGACCCTGGAAGGGGACCACAGGGCTCACCTCTGCACTCCCTCAGATGACCTATAAGCCCCTGAGGGAGGGAGCCATCCCTCCTACAAGTGAAGATGCAGTCATAAGCAGATATGTGGGGGAGAGAAAGATATCAAAGAAGAAGGAACCAAGATGGGGTGCTGAGGTCAAGCTGAGTTAAAGGACTGACTGGGAAGGCAGGAGAGGGTGGCATAAAACAGATCAGGCAGGCAGAATGCTTCAGTAGATACTGGGCAGGAGAATAGTATGGACCCCTCAGTGCCTCTACAAGGGAGATTTTTAAGGGATCCAATGCACTTGAATTTTTGAACTGGACAACAAGGTCAAATTATCTAGAATGAGATACAGGGTTAGATCTCTTGGGTGAAATGGAACACATGTCACATTCATGTCCAATCATCAAATAGCACTGCGGGGGGGGGGGTGGAGGGGGGAGGGAACCGAAATACAATAAATTGCCTGTGGAGGCCCTAAAACAAGAAGGCTGAAATTGAATCATGGGACAGAAATTCTAGTTGGACATAAGAAGACTCCTTGACCTAAAAAGGTTACTGATGGAACTGCCAAGCCTCCAAAACTCAAGATCATAAAGAATGAATTGGAAAACAAGGATGAGGGGGTAAGGGAAGGGGAAGGGGAAAGGTGGCATGCAGATGGCCATGAAGTGGAAGGGGGGAGCAAGGAAGGGTCTGAAACTGGGCAAGACAAGATTAATGCCCACCAAACAGAGCCCATGATTTCAGGGGTGAGGACTCAAGGTACAGATGGAAATGGAGATATCATGGTATGATGGTTTCAAAGTAGAATAAGACTGAAACTGGACACAATAAGGCTCACCAGTCAGAGCCCAGGGTCACGGGTGGGAACATGGTCAGGCCTAGACTTGTAAACTGATTAAAAACCTACCTCCCTATACAAGGGGCTATCCTACCCTTCACTTGCTCTCACTCTGGGCACATCTGCCCTCCTACCAGCTGCTTTTCCCCAAGCCTGTGCCCTGAAGCAAATAGCCTCCTTGCCCAGGTTAGAATATTCCAGAGCACTGGGTTCTGGTGTCAGCTATGCTCCTGTTACTGGTCTCTTCTCCGGGCCTCAGTGTCCTACCCTGGAAAAGGAGGACATTGGGTTAGTTGGGACCTAAAGGTCCCTTCAGCTCTGACAGCCTGGGATACCAGCAGTGGCTGAGGATCAGTCAGGGGACAGAAAGAGAATGTAGAGATGATGAAGCCAAGGACAGGAAGGCACAGGGACCACCTGGCTTTGCTTCCTTCCATGGTCATTTTCCTAACTCTCATCCCACCCACTTTTCCCCTATATCCTGTAGGAAGCCAAGTGTAAAGAGTGGGATGGATCAGAAAAAAATCCACTGGGAAAACAACTCCAAAGTCAAGCTCTACTGAATGTGTGTTAGTAGAGTCATCCCTGTCTATGCAAAGGGTTCAATTGTTTGTTTATGTAGGGGGTAGCATGGTGAGAAAGAAAGAACATGGGTGGGATTAGGGTTTACAGGCCTCAGATTCAGTTCTCAGTTTTGCCACTAAATTCCCCACGTGACTTTGGGTAAGCTGGTCCCCTTGCATGTGTCTTTATTTGCAAAGTTAGGGATAGAGAGGCAGAGTAAGATACAGGATAAAGCAAGTCTTGGAATGAAGACAGGATTTGCATTCAAAAGTGTCTCTGACACCTGCAAGTTTTGTGACTTTGGACAAGGGATTTGAACTCTTACCTCCCTCAAGCTACTCTCTCTCTCAGCATTGAAATTGATGATCTATTGCAGATCTGCATAGGCTGAGAGATGAAATCCTAGGTGTGGCCCTTCCCCTACTCTCAAAAAATAGTCCCCAAATAAGAGACTTAGACTGGATGAAGCTCCTAAGGTTTATTCTGCCTCAAATCCTATAATCCTTAAGATTCCTGGTATTTATTTTACAGAAGAGGAAACTGAGTCAGAAGGAGTAAGGTCTAGATCATATGGATGTTAACTGAGTGGCAGTCATCATTCAAATACAGATTCTCTGACCCTGTTGCTGTGGACATTAGCACTGTTTCCAAGATCTGTGGAACAATCCCTCTAACAGTGACAGCAAAGGAGAAGGGAAAGGGGGGAAAATGGGGGGAAAGGAAGAGGATGGAAGAAGATGGAGAAAAGGGGAAGGGAGAGAAGTAGAAAGCATAAGGGAAGAGAAAGGGGAGGAGGGGATCACAGGATCAAACATTTAGAGGTGGAAGGGACCCCAGAGGCCACCTGGACCAACCCTATCATTGACAAAAAGTGAAGCTGAAGCCCAGGCAAGTTCAGTGAATCACAGAGGTAGTAAAGGAAAGAGACAGGATTTGATCCCAGGTCTTCTGATTCCCAAGGCTCTGCTCTTTCCATACCAGGAGTCTGCACCTCCTCATTCCTTAGAGGTAAATGTAGGAGGAAAGAAGAAAGTTAAGTGTGGGCAAGGGGAAGAGGAGGAATGGGGGCAGGGTGAAGGGAGGATAAATTAAAGGATGGAAAGGGAAAGGGGAGGAAAGAGAGGGAGATGGCAAAGGTTGGGGGAGGTGAGAGGGAGGAAATTCTGGACAGAGGAGAAGGGATAATTTAGAGGTGGAAGGGAACTTAGAGACCATCTAGTCCAATCCTCTCATTTTGTTAGATGATGGATGTAAAGCCCAGCAAAGTTAAGAGACTTGTCCATAATCACACTAATACCAAGAGTCAAAGACAGCATTTGAATCCAGGCCATCTGACTCCAGAGCCATGGTTCTTTCTCTTAAAGGACTCTCTCTCCCCCGACCACCTGGAGGTTGGGGAGAGATTGAAAACATGGGGGAGAAAGAGGGCATATGATCATAGCATCAGACATCTGAAGCTAGAAAGGACCTTAGGAACAACTAATCCAACCCTTTATAAATATGGAAGATGCCACGGAACCCCATGAAAATTAATCAACTTTCCTAAAGTGATACAGGTAATAAGGTGGGATTTGAACTCTGGAGTCAGGATGGAACTCTGAATCCTGGGCCACTGATCTTTCTACTATAGGATTCAGACTTCCCTGATGCCTGGGAAAAATGGGAAGGAAGGAGGAGGAAAGAGGGGAAATTGGGGAATAAGAGAAATTAAAAGACAGGGAAGGAAAAGGAAGATGGAGTACATCAAGGAAAAAAGGAAGTGGAATAAAGGAAATGGTGAAGAGGAAAGGAAAGAGAAAAAAAGGGTGGGGGAACAGAGGAAAGGGTGATAGGAAAGTTGAGACATGGGAAGATTAGAAGGGGAGGAGAGAAAGGAGTGTGGTAAAAAGGACAAAAAGATGTAGGGACAAAAAGGAAGAGGTGTAAATGAAAGAAAGACTGAACTGGAAAAAACCAGGAGAGGGGAGAGAGGAAAAGGGAAGGGGAGGAGACCAAGAGGGCCTGAGGAGGGAAGAGGCTGGACAGCTCCAGGATTGGCCTCTCTGCTCTAGCTGTGGGGAGCTGCTGTGAGCTCATTCTAAGTTTCACTTCACAGGTTTAGGGCAGAGACACTCTTTGAATCTCTGCCTGCACTTGGTGCAGTCAGCCAGCAAGTGAATACAGATGTCTCCCCACTCAGTATACACACCACTTAAAAAAATGAGTGTTTCCTTGAAGAGTTGGACTGAAGCACCTACCTTTCACAGTTGTGAGGAACAAGTGAAGTAATATTTGTAAAAGTGTTGGGTGCCAGGCACAGAGAAGACCTTCATGAAATGCTTATCCCCTTCCCTTCTGAGTACTGTATTGGATAGAGGGCTGGGCTTGTAGTCAGGTAGACCTAGGTCCATTTACTGCCTCTGGCACATAATAGCTGTGGTAACATGGTCACTACACTCTGAGCACCCCAGGCATCAAGTTTAGTCTTCAGTCTTCAGTACTAGAAATTACAGACAATAATTGCTTGTCACCATTTCTGCTAACTTAAAGCTCCCTATACTGATGACATTTTTAAAAGCCCAGTCCTACGTCCCCATCCCCAAATGAAATAATTAACTTAAACAATATGAAAAATTAATATAGATAGGGGAGTAGGTTTGCAAGGAAAATAAATTATAAAATACCAAATATCAGTCCAAAACTAATTTTTTCCCCAAAAGTTTTATTAACTTCTGGTTTACATCATTCATTTCCGCCAGATTTTGAGTTACAATTTTCCCCCATTTTTCCCCTACCCATGACCAAAGAGTCGCAGTCCCACAGGATATCCCCTCATCCAATCTGCTCTCTCCCATATCTTCTCCCATACATCCTTCAACTTTTCCATTAGGGCAAGATGAATCTCTTTGTCCCAATGCCTGCACATATTATATCCCATTTACATGAAAAAAGAGTATTAATAACAGTATTTATATATATTTGAAACATTTAATCTTAAAACTTTGAATCCCAGATCCATTCCCTTTGTCCCTTGTAACTCACTCCCTCTGGGAAGATAAGCAATTCAGTGTATGCTGTAAATGTATAGCTATGCAAAACATTATCATAGTAGATATATTGTAAAAGACTGACTATATTTTCCTCCCACCCATCCCACCCCCACCTGGTCCATTCCGCACTTTGATCCTGTCCCTCTTCAAAAGTGGGTGCCTCCAACCTCCCTTCCCCCCCAGCATGCCCTCCTGTCCATCATCCCCCCCTCTCATCCCCCTCCCTCATACTCTCCTGCAGGGTGAGATATCCCATTTAGTATGTATGTCATTCTCTCCCTGAGCCAAATTAAATGAGAATATGGTTTTGCCTTTTTGCTTTCCTGTTCTTCCTCTCCCCCAAAACTACTTTCCCTTGCCTTTTCTACATGAGATAGTTTAACTCTCCCCATATCCTCTTGCGACATTTCTCTCTCACCTCTTAATTTCACCCCTTAAGTATCATCCCTTCCCACCAAATTCGACCTGTGCCCTTTATACATGTATACCTATAAACATATATACCCAAATTCACATATGTATTCATATGCCCATATACCCTTCTTCAATTATTTTCATACTGAGAAAGGATTCATCAGTCCCAGTTATTGCTTTTCCATGTAGGAATGTAAATAGTTCAATTTTGATAAGTTCCTTTTGATTTCTTTTCCCTGTGTAACTCTCAAGTATCTCTTGCTTCTTGGGTCTGAAGCTCTTTTGCCCTGTGGAATATCATATTCTATGTCCTTCAATCCCTCAATGTAGAAGCTGCCAGGTCCTGTGCTATTATGATTCTGTTTCCACAGTATTGAAATTGTTTCTTCCTGGCTGCTTGTAGTATTTTCTCCTTGTTCTGGGAATGCTGGAACCTGGCTATAATATTCCTAAGAGTTTTCTTTTTGGGATCTTTTTCAGGAGGTGATCTGTGGATTTTTTCAACCTCTATTTCACCCTCTGGGTTTAAAACATCAGGGCAATTTTCCTTGAGAGAGCCGTGGAAGTGCTGCTTCTACTCCGCCATCTTGGCTCCAACCCACTCAAAAACTATTACTACTTGCTGCTGAGTCCAATCCACAGGCAAGAATATATCCCTCAATTTGAAAAAAAAAATGTTCCTTTTAACTTAGCCCAAAAGTTGTACTTGAAGTCAATCTCTTCCCTTCTTGAAATTTGACCTTGGGCTCTAGGAATATTGAAATAATAATCAGGACTATTCCAGTTTTACTAATGAGCCTAATATTCCTGGTTCTAGATACCCAACAGAGAGCCCCCTCCAAAGCTATGGAGGAGGAAAACCATTAGAGATAGAGAGTACTGCTTATTTCCATCCCTCCATCTCTCTTCTTTGGCTTAGGAGAGCCTGAACTCCAGATGACAGGAGGCTGAATAAGGTTCTCAAGAAAAAAATAATAAAGAAAAGAGAGGGGGAAACATGGTTGTGAAGATGGCAGAGCAGAAACAGGAGTTCTGCATCACTCCTGCTCCCACCACCTCTAATTCATGTAAATAAATGACTCTAGACATTCTCTGGAGGTACAAAACCCACAAAATGACATAGAGAAGCTAATCTCCTGCTGGGGACAGCCTGGAGAGGAAGGCCAGCAGGAAGTGGCCAGCAGGAAGTGTCCATTGCAGCACTCTGGGAGCCAACTCCAACCCCTGCACAAGCTGGAGGTCTTAGCCATTGGCTAGAGGGAATTCAGATCACCAGCAGCTGTGGTGGTTTCCAGAATTATCAACCCATAGATGCCAAGGACAAAGTGAGAAGTCAGTGCATTGTGGACTTTGGGACCTAGCAATTCAGAGTGCATCAGCTTTTGCCCCCTGGGGTGAGAAGCAACTAAGGAGTGGTGGCCATGCAGCCGGCACCACGTGGAAGCTCCAGATCCTGGCCTGTAGACTGTAGGGGGACAAAGCGACCAGTCTGAGAGTAATCGCTCTTGCTTTAACCTGCTTAGATCTGGATTGTGGTCTAGGGTGGAGGTCTGTGAGTGTGTGACCAGTACACTAGAGACAGTGGAGGCTTCAGAGAGGGCCCCCAACGAATACCTTTGGCAGCTGATAAAACCCCAGATTTGGGATGAAGATACCATGTCTAGTGGCAGAGTAACACTGTAGCAAAAAGCTCAAAAGTCAAGTAATTGAGTGGCAAAGGAAAGAAAGCAAAGCAATCCAACTTTACAGTCCTATTTTGGGGAAGCATGGAACAGGAGGAAGACAATGAAGTCAGAACTCCTGCACCAAAAGCTTCCAAGAAAAATATGAACTGGTTACAGGCCATACAAGAGCTTAAGAAGGATTTTGAAAACAAAATAATAGAAGTGGAGGAAAAAAATTGGGAAGAGAAATGAGAAAGATGCAAGAAAATTATGAAATGAGAGTCAACAACCTGACTGAAGAAGATAACACCTTAAAAAACAGACTAACTCAAATGGGAAGAGAGTCTAAAAAGGCAATGAGGAGAAGAATGCCTTAAAAAGTCGAATTTGTCACATGGAAAAAGCATCTCAAAAGCTCACTGAAGAGAATAATTTCTCCAGAATTAGATTGGAGCAAATGGAAGCTCTTGACTTTATGAGAAATCAAAATACTATCAAACAGATCCAAACAAATGAAAAAATAGAAGGCAATGTGAAATATCTCATTGGAAAACCATTGACCTGGAAAATAGTTTCAGGAGAGATCATTTAAAAATTATTATACTACCTGAAAGCCATGATCAAAAAAATAACTTAGAAATCATCCTTCAAGAAATTCTCAAGGAAAATTGCCCTGATGTTTTAGAACCAGAGGGTAAAATAGAAGTTGAAAGAATCCACTGATCATCTCCTGAAAAAGATCACAAAAAGAAAACTCCTAGGAATATCATAGCCAGGTTCTGGAATTCCCAGATCAAGGAGAAAATATTACAAGCAGCCAGGAAGAAAGAATTTGAATATTGTGGAAACACAATCAGGATAACATGGGATCTGGCAGCTTCTACACTAAGGGATGGAAGGGCATGGAATATGATACTTCAGAGGTCAAAGGAGCTGGGATTAAAACCAAGAATCACCTACCCATCAAAGCTGAGTATCATGTTTCAGGGGAAAATATTGTCATTCAATGGAATAGAGGACTTTCAAGCATTCTTGATGGAAAAAAAACAGAGTTGAACAGAAAATTTGACATTCAGATACAAGGGGCAAGAGAAACATGCAAAGGTAAACAGGGAAAAGTAATCATAAGGAACTTATGAAATTTGAAATATTTATATTCCTACATGGAAAATGGTAATTTTAACTTAAGAAACTTTTCTCAATATGAGAATAGTTGAAGGGAATAGAAATGTGTGTATGTATGTATGTATATATATATATATATATGTATGTATGTATGTATTTGTACACACATATATATCTATATAGGAAGGTATATGGGCATATGAATACATATGTGAGTGTGTGTGTATATCTGTACAGATATATATTGTCAGAGGGCACAGGACCAATTGAATAGGAAGGGATGTTACTTAAAAGGTGAAATTAAGAGGTGAGAGAGGAATATATGAGAGGAGATGGGGAGAGACAGAATGGGGTAAATTATGTAATATATAAGAGTTCCCTCTTTGTAAAGAGGGAAAACTGTTGTTTTTGTTTTACAAAACAATGTAAAACTGTTACAGTGGAGGGGAAGAACAGGAAGGCAAAAGGGAATGGGTCAACCTTACTCTCATTGAATTTGGCTTAGGGAGGGAATGACATACACACTAAGTAGGGTATCTCACCCTACAGGAGAGTAGGGGGGAAGGGGATGAGAGGGGGGATGATGGAAGAGAGGGCAGGCTGGGGGTAGGGAAGTTGGAAGCACCCACTTTTGAAAAGGGACAGGATCACAGTAGAGATTAGAACAAATGGAGGGGTGGGATAGGATGGAGGGAAATATAGTCAGTCGTCAACAATATATCCACTATGGAAATGTTTTGCATAGCTACACGTTTACAACCTATATTCAATTGGTTATCTTCCCAGTAAAGGTGGGTGATGAGGGAGGAAGGAAAAGAATTTAGAATACAATGTTTTAAAATAAAATGTTTATGAAAAAATATATATAGGGGTGGCTAGGTGTTACAGTGAATACAGCACCAGCTGTGGAGTCAGGAGAACCAGAGTTCAAATCCAGCCTCAGACACTTAACACAAAACTAGCCTTGTGACCTTGGGCAAGTCACTTAACCCCAATCGCCGTACCTTCCGCCCCCCCAAAAAAAGAAAAATTTATTATTATTATTATTATTATTATTATTATTATTATTATTGATATCATTATTTTACATGTAACTGGGAAATAAGATATACAAGCACTGGGACATAGAGATCCACTGTGCCCTACTGGAAAGTTGGAGGGCGGGATGGGAGAAGATATAATAAAGAGCAGATTGGTGGAAGGGATATTCAGTGGGATCGCTGTATTGGGGGGTTGGGTAGGGGAACAATGGGTAGAAAATTTGTAACTCAAGATGTTGTGGAAATGAATGATGTAAACTAAAAAATAAAATGAGAGAAAAAAAGAAAATAGAGTGTTACGAGGACTAAGAATTTGGAAATTGAGGCAAATTTTCTGATATCATAGGTGTGATGAATTCACATTATTGATATTTCCTCTTAGGATGGTGATCAACTGATCCCCTTAGAGAATTGTTTGGGGACACTGAGCTTAAATGACTTACTCATGATCACACAGCCAGCATATATCAGAGGCAGGAAATGAACTCAGGTCTTTCTTTTCCAAAGCCAGTCTCCTATATTTACTTCATCAAGCTGCCACCTAAGACAGAGGGCAGTGGGAGACCAAGGTTAACAGCCAGCTACAATCGACAGGGTCCTATAAGGAGACCACAAGGCTCACCTCCAAACTGCCTCAGCTGACCTAGAAGCCCCTGGGGGAGGGAGCCAGCTCTCCTGCAAGTACAAATGCCATCATAATCATATATACGATGGGGCAGGAGAGTAGAGGGACATCAAAGAGGAAGGAGGAAGAAAAAAGGGATGATGACATCAAGCTGGGTCAAAGGGCTGACTGGGAAGGCAGAAAAATCAGGGAAGGAGGAAAAGCAGATCAAGTGGGCAGGATACTTCAGCATTCAATGGAAAGCAAGGTGGTATCGACTGGAATGCAGTATTGGACACCTTAGTTCCACTTCCTTCATCTGGAGTAGGGAGTGGGTGCAAATAACACTTTTAACGGGACCAATGCACTATAACTTATAAACCTAGAAGTGGGCCAAATGGTCTGAGATACAGGGTTAGCTTCCCTGGAAGCAATGGGATGATTATAACTCGCTGGGATGATAATCATCAAACAGTCTGTGCTTTTGTTGGGGGTAAGGAGATGGGAGTATAGATAATTGCCTTATGAAAGCTCTAAAATGAGTAAGAGAGTTGTAATTGCAGTATGAGGGAGAAATTCCAGATCACCATAAGGAAGAGACTTCTCAACCTAGAGGAAACTACTGAAGAGACTACCAAGACTCCAGATTAAGAATGCATTGGAAAGGGGAAGGGAAGTAGATGGCTTGGAGATGGCCAGGAAGTGGTATGAAGGATTGTGGAACTGGAAAAGACCTGACCTCTAAAGATAAAAGATAGAAGAGTTGGAGGAATATGGGCAAACCTAGACATATATATATATATATATATATATATATATATATATATATATATATATTCTTAAAACTCACCTTCCTGTACAAGGGGCTGCCCTGCCTTTCACCTGCTCTGACTCTGGGCACACCTGACCTCCCAGCAGCTGTCCTCCCCTAAGTCTGTATACTAGAGCAAAGAGCTTCCTCACCCCTACCCCCAGGTTAGAATATTCCAGAGCCCTAGGTTCTGGTGTCAGCTCTGCTGCTAAGTGTCACTGCTCTCTTCTCTGGGCCCCAGCATCCTCCCCTGTAAAGGACGTTGTTGTAGATAGTCTCTAAGGGAGTAGTCTCCAATATGGGACCCAAGGGGACTGTGACCTGACCTCAAAAGATACAAGAACAAAATGTGAGAAGATTAGTTGCATCTCATTTCCTCAGGATGGCCAATGGTGGCGCTCATCTCCCACACAAATGTACCTACTCTTTCCTCCCACACTCCTCCACTCTGAGCCTTCCCAGTATGCAGTCTTCCCACCATCCCTGTTCTGAGCTGAATATTGCCCCTTCAGGACAGTGATGCTACCCAGACCGAGGTACTCACCTCCTCCCAGTTTCCCAGGCTTACTACCTACCTATAATCCTCAATTACTCACTTTTTCACACACAAACCCCAATATCCAATCTGTGGCCAATGCCTGTCAATTTCACTTTTGCAATATTTCTCCAATATGCCCCTTTCTCTGACACTACCACCACCCTGTGCGGGCCTCCTCACCTCACACCTGGACTATTAGAGTAACCTCAAGTCTCTCCCCACTCCAGTTCATCATTCAGATACTAAAATGGTTTTTCCCTAATTTGAAAGTTCAATCATGTAACTTCCCTACTCAATAAAATCCAATGTCTCCCTATTGCTTACAGGATCAAATACAAAATTCTCTGGACTTCAGTGTCTTTCATAATCCACCCACCAATTTTTCCAGTTTTTTTTAGACCATATGTCCTACTCCCCGCCCCAAGTACTCTTATATCCAGTAACACTGGCTTCCTTACTGTTGCTCTAGCAATACACTCAATTTCTCAACTCAAGGCATTTTCACTGGCTCTCCTTTAAGCCTAGAATGCTCTTAACTACTACTACTGGCTTCCCAGACTTCAAGTATCAGCTAAAATCTTATCTTTTATAGGAAACTTTTCCTCTGTCAGTAATTTCCTATTTTTCCCGTATATGTCTTGTTTGTACATTGTAGTTTTCATGTCTCTCAAGGGCAGGGACTATCTTGTTCCTTTGTATCTTCAGCAATTAGCAAATTTGGGACATGTAGGCTGACTTTTGAGAAATCACTTGGACTACATAATAACAATTACATCTTCAAAACCATCCTACAAGGTTGCATTACATGTTTGCAGCATGCATTTTCTTCAAAAACAAAATTGCATCCAACCCAATTCATGATAATCCCTTTAAAAGAGGCAAAAACAGTGGAAAGAAATCTTGGGGAGAGCTCTTAAAAAACTGAACACTGCTGAATATTAAAACCTCTTTTCCTATACTACATTTTAGATTTTTGAATTTTTAATATTTAACCAAAATAGTCCTTACTAGGGTAATTAAACAAGTCTTCACTGCCTACCACGTGGCATTTAACTTTCTCACTTGAAATTCTACTTAATATATTCATAATACCAAAGAAATAATTTAATACTTCTTATAATTAATGGTAAGAGTTAAAATGCAGTCATTGTCCCTATGTTTCCTTCATGTGTGACTTAATTAGATATATCTGTTACATAATTATTTCACTTCCACAAACCCTTTTGATAAAATAATTTCTACTTATGTGCCTGAGGCACTTAAAAGGGACCTGATTGGCTATTGAGGATATTGGACCTATGAGTGTCTACACTGGAATAAATTGATCTGTTGTACCTGTGAATAGCCAGAATTCTGGCTCCAGCTGCTAGACCAAGAAAACATTTGTAATTTCCTTCATGCAAAGAAGGAAAGTGACTTTCCCGGAATGAATATGCAGTTCCCTCAATTCTCCAGCTAAATGGCTTGACTAGAGAATTAACTTGAGAGACTTGTCATCCCTGGGGAATCCCATTTGACATCAGCATGACTTCCTTCTCTTTTCAGAGGGGAAGTTCTATTTGTTAATGCTGCTATTACAATTATTAATTAGAATAATAGTAATCATACTAAAACTGATATTTTTCAGAAGTCCCAAATTTCAAGAACTGTAAGAGATCTCAGGTGTCATCTAGTTCAACCCATAGATAAATTGAGCACCCACTATAACAGGTTCAACGAGTTATCACCTAGTGCTTGGATAGAAGGCCTCCACAGAATGGTAACCACTTCTTGAGGCAGTCTATACCACTTCTGCCGAGTTCTAATCTTAGGAATTTTTCCCTGCTACTACACCTGAATTTCCCTCTTAGTATCTCCCTCCTGTTGCATATTTCTACCTTATTGGGGTCAAGGAGAACAAATTTAATTTTTCTTCCACATAACATTCCTTCAAATACAAGATGAGAGCCATCACATCTCCCCTGAGTCTTCTCTAGATAAAACATCTGCAGTTCCTTCAACCAGTCTTCATATGGCATGACCTTGAGTCCTTTCCTTTTTTTAATAACTTTCTTTTTGATGCTTAATAATGTCCTCATTAAACTATAGCACCTAGAACCAAGGAGGATACTACAAATATGGTCGGACTAGGACAGAGCCAGGAGCAAAATGCCTCTCCTTGTGCAACCTATGATTGAATTATCTTTTATGGATGTCACTTCACACTTATGACTCATAACAAACTATTATCTGAACATACCTTCTCCATCTTTGGAAGCTGACTTTTTAACCCAGGTGTAAGACGTGACAGTTTTGGGACTTGCATCTTTTTACATTCAGCTCAGTACTCTAGTTCATCAAGATCTGTTGTGTTCCTGACTCTAGCATACAATATATTCATTATCTCGCCCAGTTTGGTCTCATCTGAAAACTTTATGAGAAGGCCATCTACACCTGTTGTTAGCAAAGTCACTGATAAAAGTGTTACAAAGCAATGGGCCAACATAGATCCCTGGAGCACTCCACTGGAGACCTTTTTCTTACATTGACATTGAGTCATTAGCAACTACTTTTTGAATGTTTTATTCCATCAGTTCCAAATCCACTTAACTGAATTATAATCTAATCCATTTCTCTCCATCCTGTCCACAAGGATAGCATGTTATGAAACATTTTGGTAAAATCTGAATAAGCATCTAGCTTTCCTTGAATCTACTAGTTTAGTAACACTATCCAAAAAGGAAACAAGGGTAGTCTGATAAAGTCAAGCTCTGACTCTGTAATCACTTCCTTTTCTAGGGATTCACTAACCATATATTTTCTGATCATTTATGGAATTTCCCTCAGGAATTAAAATCTAGTGCAATGGTTTATTGTTTGCAAACTTTTCTCACTGATCCTTCTTCAAAACTTGGGACACTGATTTTTCTCTTGTCTTTGAGGCACCTCTCCCATTTTTCCCAAATCTTATAAATACGATTGACGGGATTCCCCCCAAACTATGTAAAAGGGGACTCTGAACAACTTCTGGAGCCCCACCACGCACGGAATGACACAGAGAAGCTAACCTCCCACTGAGGACAGCCCAGCAGCCCTGCAGGAAGGACCAGCACTGCACTCTGGGAGCCGACAGCACACAGCATGCAGAACGTGGGGAGCCGAGCCGAGCCTAGCGGAGTGGAGCCCAGATCCCCGTGAGCTGAGGTTTTAGCCCCAGGGCGGCAGGGCCAGCAGCCACCTGGAGAGACCCCAGAACACCTGCAGCTGTGTTGACTCCAGAATTATCAACATAGACATGCCTAGGACAAAATAAGAGGTTAGTGTCCTATGGACTTTGGGACAGTATTTGGGGAATGCGTTGGCTCCCTCCCCTGGGGGCTAGAAGCCTCTGAGGAGACACGCCATTTTGTAGTTCTCAGAGGCAGCTCCAGCTCCTGGCCTGCGAACTGTAGGGAGATCCAGGGATCAGTCTTGGGGGGTAATTGCTCTTGCTTTAACCTCCCTAGATCTGGATTGTGATCTAGGGTGGAAGTCGTGGGTGGGTTCACAGCTTGCCAGAAACGGAAGTTGCCCCCCACACGTTCGGGACGAAAATTCCTCTATCTGGCCTTAAAGACATAGTGTGGCAACAAGCCCAAAAGTCAAGTAATTAAGTGGCAACATGCCAAGGCAAAGGAAACAGAAAAATGCAACCCTAGACTCCTATTTTGGGGGCATAGAGCGAGAAAAGGACTGTGAGGTCAGAAGTCCTGCTCCAAAAGCCCCAGGGAAAACATGAGCAGGTTGCAGGCCATAGAGGACCTTAAGAAAGACTTTAAAAATCAAATAAGAGAAGTGGAGGAAAAATTGGAAAGAGAAATGAGAAGGATGCAGGAAAAGTATGAAATGAGGGTCAACAGCCTGACTGAGGAAAACAACACCTTAAAAAATAGACTAACTCAAATGGCAAAGGAGGCCCAAAAGGGCAACGAGGACAAGAATGCCTTAAAAAGTCGAATTTGCCAGATGGAAAAAGAATCTCAAAAGTTCACTGAGGAGATTCATTCCTTCAGAGTTAGACTGGAGCAAATGGAAGCTAATGACTTTATGAGAAATCAAGATGCTGTTAAGCAGATCCAAACAAATGAAAGATTAGAAGGCAATGTGAAATATCTCATGGGAAAAACCACTGACCTGGAAAATAGATCCAGGAGAGACAATTTAAAAATTATTGGACTACCTGAAAGCCATGATCAAGGAAAGAACCTAGAAATCACCCTTCAAGAAATTCTCAAGGAAAACTGCCCTGATGTTTTAGATCCAGAGGGCAAAATAGAGGTTGAAAGAATCCACAGATCACCTCCTGAAAAAGATCCCAAAAAGAAAACTCCCAGGAATATTATAGCCAGGTTCCAGAACCCCCAGATCAAGGAGAAAATACTACAAGCAGCCAGGAAGAAACAATTTCAATATTGTGGAAACACAATCAGAATAGCCCAGGACCTGGCAGCTTCTACACTGAGGGATCGAAGGGCATGGAATATGATATTCCAGAGGGCAAAAGAACTGGGAATGAACCCAAGGGTCACCTACCCAGCAAAACTGAGTATTTTGTTTCAGGGGAAAATATGGTCATTCAGTGGAATAGAGGACTTTCAAGCATTCTTGAGGAAAAAACCAGAATTGAATAGAAAATCTGACATCCAGACACAAGAAGGAAGAGATGCCTGAGAAGGTAATCAGGGAAAAGAAATCAAAAGGAACTTATCAAAGTTGAACTATTCACATTCCTATATGGAAAAGCAATTACTGTGACTGATGATACCTTTCTCACTATGAAAATAATGGAAGAAGGGTGTGTGGTCATATGAATACATATGTGAATGTGTGTGTATATGGTCACAGTTATATATGGATAGAGGGCATAGGTTGAATTTGTTGGGAAGGGAGAATACTCAAGGGATGAAATTATGAGGTGAGAGAGGAAAGTGGCAAGAGGAGATGGGGAGAGACAGGGTAGGGTAACTATCTCATGTAGAAGAAGCAAGGGGAAGTGGTTGCAAGGGAGGAGGAGAATAGGAAGGCAAAAAAGGCAAAACCACATTCTCATTGAATTTGGTTCAGGGAGAGAATGACATACATACTAAATGGGATATCTCAACCTGCAGCAGAATAGGGGGAAGGGGGATGAGAGGAGGGATGATGGATGGGAGGGCATCCTTGGGGTGAGGGGAGGTTGGAAGTACCCACTATAGAAGAGGGACAGGATCATGTAGGGAATGGACCAGGTGGGGGGTGGGATGAGTGGGAGGGTATTATAAGCAGCCTTGTACAATATATCTACTATGATAATGTTTTGCATAGCTAGACATGTACAACATATACTGAATTACTTATCTCCCCAGAGGGAATGGGTGACAAGGGAGGAAGGAAATGGATCTGAAATTCAACGTCTTAAGATTAAATGTTTCAAATATATATAAATACTATTATTAATACTCTTTTGCTTATCATTGGGAGATAAGCTGTGGAAGCATTGGGACACAAAGATTCACCTTCCTCTAATGGAAAAGTCGAAGGGGGTATGGGAGAAGGTATGGGAGAGAGCAGATTGGAGGAATCGATATCTTGTGGGACTGCTATTCCGGGAGGTTGGGTAGGGGAATAACAGGGGGAAAATGATTGTAACTCAAAATCTGGCGGAAATGAATGATGTAAAATGGAAGTTAATAAAGCATTTGTTTAAAAAAATAAATAAATATGATTGACAGCTGTTCAATAATCATATATGTCATCTATTTTGGTACTTAGGATGCAATACAACTGGGCCAGGTAATTTGAACTTTAAAAAGACAGCTAGGAGCATTCTTCCTATCCCTTACTCATCTAGGGTGTAAAGTTCCCATTCATCATTTTTGCTCTTTCAATTTCAATGCAAAGGTTTTCTTCCTAGCAGAGAAAATAGGAATAAACTAAGAACTGGGCAGCTTTCCTTTTTTCTATATAGAATCATCAGCTTTCTTCCTCAACAAGCAGGACTCCTATTCACATTCTTAAGCATTTTTTTAACTCTGATATAAGAAAAAAAAACTTTTTGTAGTCCTTAGCCTCCCTCATCAGCCTCAGTGCATTTTGAGCTTTGGTACTCCTGACACTTTTCTTTCAGAAACCCAAGTTGTTTGGTGAGGTCCTCGTATAGCCACATTGATTTCTTTTTTGTTGTTGTTCTGGAGGGCAATTGGGATTAAGTGACTTGCCCAAGGTCACATGGCTAGTTTTGTGTTAAGTGTCTGAGGCTGTATTTGAACTCAGGTCCTCCTGACTCCAGGGCCAGTGCTCTATTCACTGCGCAACCTAGCCACCCCAATTTCTTATGAAAAATCACATTTTCCTCTTATTTAGAGTTGTTTTCCTTTGTATCTTCAGAATTTCATTCTTGGTTATCTCCTATTCTTCTTGGGCCTATTTCTCTAGGAAAATTTTAGTGCATGAGATCCTGTCTAACCTTCTTCTAACCCTTTTGAAATCAGTTCTCACCAAATCTAAAATGTAAATCATACTATGCCTAGCTCTCTTTCTCACAAACTCTAGGAGGGAGTGGTAACTTCCCCAATGTTCTCATCAATTCCATCACAGCAATCACTTGCTCCTTGGTAGAGAGAATCTAAACCAAAATATGATCAGTTTCTGATGCTTCCTCCATATTTTGGAAGACATGTTACACAGTTAGATAATTGAAGTTCTCTACCACTAATCTATAATGACTCTGAACCAGGATTATGATTTTTATAATCTTTTAAAATTTGCAAGGCATGTTGAAGTCATTATTTCATTAGAGTCCCAGAACAGCCTGAGGAAATGGTGCTATTATCCCATTTTTCCAATGATTAGGCTTACAGAGGCAAAGTGACTTGGGATCCCTCAACTAGCAAGTCTCAGAGATTGAATTTTAACCAGGACTTCCCAGCTCCGAGTCCAATACTCTCTTCTCTGTGGCTAATGACCAGAAAGATGTTAATAAAATAGGCAGTGCTGATCATGCCATATTACCTGTGTTGAAGGCTGCCATTTTGTATAAATCAGAGGCACAGGATAGAGAATTGCTCTCTTTATGGAACACAAATTTCTGAGAATATTGACAGGTTACAAAAGAATATCAAACTCTCACCTTGGGTTCTTAAATATTACTCAAAACAGAAGACGAGCAAAATTTTTATCCATTTTGTTTTCTCTATAACTTCTTTTTGAAACAGATAAAGAGATGAATTTATCATTTGGTAAAGGTGAGGGATAACCAGTGGACCCATCCACACATAGGCCTCTAGCACATTAGATGAATTGTTGTGGAGGATGTATAGAGGATCTAGATAAGAATCATGTAGGAAAAGAAAAGGCAGGAATGGGTTGAAATCTGTATCCATTGACAGAGTATCCCTATTATTGAAGTCATGGTTCCATTGTAGCATTAAACTATTGGAAGAAAGGAAGAATGTCTTAGAAGCTATTGTGCCCCCATTCTCCACACTCCTGCCTTTTACAACAAGCTTCAGAAACCCCATGTGAAGGGAGAAGAGATCAGTCACTGAAGTAGAATCAACTTCCATCTTCACAACTTCTTGAAGATACAAAATGTTTTTATATTCATGATCTCAGTTGATGCTCATGATAATCCTGTGAGGTAGGTAGGAGAAACATTTCCATTTTGCTGATGAGGAAACTGAGGTTTGGTCAAAGTCATATAGTTACTGGTGAAATATAATTAGAACTCACATCTTCTAATACCAAGGCAAAAGCCACCTTTACTCAAATTGCTTTGAATCATGGACTATGAAGTCCAAAAGGTACCTCAAAGATTATCTCCTTGAACTTCTTCATTTTATAGAAGAACCTTGGGTCTACAGAGGTGGGACAACTCAGTCCTGTTCACAGAGTCATAAAATGGCTGAATGGGAATTCAAAGGCAGGTGTTTTAACCTCCTGTCTAAGCTCTTACTTTCCTCCTTCTATGGTGCTATAGGCAGCTCCTGGGAGTGAGGTTTAAGGTTAAAGCACTGGAAAGCTGCTTTAAGGAGAAGTGTGCATAAACACTCTGCCTAGCCCCAAATCCCTATTGAAATGCCCATGGTACTGTGGACATTCAGGTCTTATCTATATCATGTCAAGTTCCATAGGAGAAGTAGTAAATGTTACAATTGTCCCAAACTTCTGAATGTTTGGTGTCATACAGATATAACACAGCTTAATTCCTAATGACTTCTTTAAGAAAAAATAGCCTCGTTGCTGCCTCACTTTAGACCCTTGTTCCCCTAACCTTCCTAATCCACTCTGCTTACCATTGCCAGACTATGTTTTCTTGAATTTTGTTTTCACTATTGACACTTCCTTGTTGGACTCCACCTACCTACCCAATCTTATTTCCTATCAGTCTTCTCCATGTGCTCTAGTCTCCTCCTTGTATCATAAATACATCACGCTGATTCACAAAATCAAAGAATTTCTGAGATGGAAAGGACCTTAGAGATCATCTAGTCCAATCCTTAATCTTATAGATGGAGAAACTGAGTATTAGGGAGAAAGAAAGTTATGTGATTACATGGCAAAACCTAAACTTCAAGCCAAGTATTCTTCCTGTCTCCATGCTTTCATTTATGCTCCTATCTGGAGGTCATTCACATGTCCCTTTGGAAATCTAAAAGCACTAAACATTATTGTCACAGGATCAAGACTTCTTCTGATGAGTCATCAGGTCATGGAAGTGAACCTGGTTTCTCAGAGGTTATGCCAGCAGTGCCAATGCTCTAGCAGGTACTATCAAGTTGCAAAGGTTATGATTATGTGTTCACCAGATAGAACAAAGGACTTGGAGCCAATAGGGGTTGGTTTGAATCCCACCTCATAGACACTGTCAGTGTGAAGGCAAGTCCCTTCATCTCCATGGAACCTCCTTGAGGAAGAGCCTAGACCAGCCATTCTTCATTCTCTGGACCTTGCTACCTCCCTCCTCTTCCTTTTAACTTCATTTTATGCGCTGTCTTCCCCCATTAGAATATAGTCTCTTTGAGGTCAGGGACTGTCTTTCCTTTTTTCTTATATCTTCTTCCCTAGAATTTGACAGTGTCTGGCATATAGTAAACTCTTGAATATTTATTGACTTGACTTTGCTTCCCTTAGCCTCAGTTTTCTCATCTGTCAAATAGAAATAGCAACAACTTAGAACCTACCTCACAGGGTTATAAAAAGGGTCCAATGAGTCAGTGTATGAAGGGGCAGCATCACTAAGTGTAGAGAAACTCATTGTCACACACACTTGGCTGCAGGGTGATGAATTTTCTAGCCATTCTCAATGAATAGACAGGTATATTAAGGTTGTAACTTGCATTAGTGGGAAGAAAGCATAATACTTTAAAACAGGGACTTATTGACAATATTAGTCATAGTAATAGTTGCCTTTCCACTTGCCCAAATCACATTCATCCTTAATGGCTCAATGAAAACTTCTCTGACCATTTCAATCCTCACTGATCACTCTCTCTTCTGAAATCCTGTGCTGGCAGCAAATGATATGTGGTTGCATACCATTCTTCATTCCTGTGTGTTTCTTGTGTCTCTGATAAGCTGCAACATCCTCAAGGGCAGAGCCTTTGGCTTTCCCTTCTTTTGTAGCACCACCACTACCACTACCCCTAGCACCTCAAACATGGCTGAGCACATAATGGGCACTCAATTAATACATAATTGATTCCTTCATTGATTGACTGCCATTCCCTGATAAACATAGAACAATCCTTATTTTCAAATTCTCGTTTTTCCCCCCTCTATTCTCCATTCCACTTTGACCATCTCTCTTCTGTTTTCATTTGTCCTTCAAAGAAAAAAAAAGCCTTTCAAGACCTGTTCCACTTCCCAAGGTTACAGCTAATTTCTCACTGATTACATTTGAGGTTGACTGCATTCTGATGATACCTATGGAGGCACGTTCATTTCTTCTATGGCTCCAATCCAAATTACACTGCAGGATAATAATAGAGGACATTTATGAGGCGCTTCCTATGTATTATCTCATTGGAGCTTCACAAACATCCTAGGAGGGAGGTGCCACAGGAATGACTGTCCCTGTTTTACAGCTCAGCAAACTGAAGCCCAGAGAAGTGAAATGACTTCCTCATATTGGGAAAGTATCATAGGCAAGAACTAACTCCATGTTCTTCTGACTCTAATACCAGCTCTTTAAATTACATTTGACCTCTGTAGGATGGGTTATTTTGGAGATGGTTTCCTCAATAAATAGCTTTTTGCAGCCATACTTCAGTAATTCTTCCTTGGCCTGGAGATGTTGTCCTTTTGTGGACTTCTTGCCTCAATCACACATTGTCCTGGGACATAAAATCATTTCAATTTCATAGCTATGAGTGACTTTAGAGATCAGTTAATCCAAATGTTTCACTTTATGATTGAGAAACCTGAGGAGGAAAGAGGTGATGTGAATGGCTCAAGACCACATAGCTGGTTAGTGGCAGACCCAAGACCAGACTCTAGGTATTAATCCAATGTCCTTGGATAATCTATTAGATCTTGGATGAATGGCCAACACTGCACAGGAAACGGCAGAGTCAGGATTAGAACCTAGGTCTTCTGACTCCAATCCCAGAACTCTTTCCAATACTGTTGCTTCCATCCTGTGCAGTGGATACTTGTGTACAGACTGAAATCGTCTTCCTAATAGTCTGTTTGCTTATGCTCATCTGGAACACTATTAGGTGAAATGAGCTAAATGTCAGAGGAAAAGATGTCTTTTGTTATCTCTGAAGACAGGATTCAAAAATAAGTAACTAACTCTATATACCCCCCACTTATATTCTCATTCTCTCTCTCCCTCTCTCTTTCTCTCTCTCTCTGTCTCTCTCTGTCTCTGTCTCTCTGTCTCTCTGTCTCTGTCTCTGTCTCTCTCTGTCTCTCTTTGTCTCTCTCTCTGTCTCTCTCTCTGTCTCTCTCTCTGTCTCTCTCTCTCTCTCCCACCTCCCCCACCAATAGAGTCAGCTACGTGATACAATAGGCTCTTAATTGGTACCCCTACTTTAAGTCTTTCCACTCTCCAATTCATCTTCTATATATACTGCTGCCAAGTGATATTCCCAAAGAAAAATTCTGACTGTGCCACTCCCCTACTCAATAAAATCCAACGGATTCCACTTGCCCCTAGGAAAAAAAACACACAATGTGGCTCCTAGCTACTTTTCCAGATTTATTGCACCTTATTCTCCTTTATGCACTCTCCATTCCAGTTCTACTTGTTGTTCACAATATTATCTTCTATTTCCCATCTCTGTGCCTTTATAAAGATTGCCTGGTACCTAGAATGCTCTCCTTCTTTACTGTCAGATTCACTTCATTTCTAGATTCCTAGAATCTGACTCCCTAAAAAACTCAGCTCAAGGGCCATCCCCTTCATAAGGCCTCTCCTTATTCCATTCCTTTCTTCCACTATTAGTACCCTCTACTTTCAAATCTCCTCATATTTATTTTGTATTTACTTATCTGTATACTGTTGTTGCCCCAATAGAATATGAGTTCCTTAAAGGTAGGACTGATAAAGTTCTTGTCTATTCCAAGTGTTAAGCATAGTACCCACCACTTAAATGCTTGTTGAATGTGTCAGTGAATGAATGAATGAATGAAACAATTAGCTAAGCTTTTATGGATAATATAATAACAACACCATTCTTAATACTGTTAAGTCCTAATTTTTACTTTACAACTGTCACTGAAGAAACAGAATGTGTCCACACTGAACTGAAGGATGTTTGGGTTTTTTATTTCTGTATCATTTTGGCTAAAGAAAATCATCTTTTGCCATCCTAACCAGCAGTACTTAATTTGGCTGCCCCTCAAAGGAGACACAACCCTTCTATAGTCCTGAACTTGTAGCTATTCCTGCTTAGTAGGAACTTCTAGAGCATTGTGGCCTTCAAAAACCCAGAGTCACTGGAGTAGGATGTCCACAGTGGTGTTAAAGAGATGACAATTTCAACATTTCTCCAGTATTTCTTTTTTTTTATGTTTTTTTTTTAAACAACTGCTTTATTAACTTCTGTTTTACATCATTCATTTCCGCCAGATTTTGAGTTACAATCATTTTCCCCCCATTATTCCCCTACCCAACCTCCCAGAATAGTAGTCCCAGAAGATATCACTTCCTCCAATCTGCTCTCTCCCATACCTTCTCCCATACCCCCATCGACTTTTCCATTAGAGGAAGGTGAATCTTTGTTTCCCAATGCCTGCACATCTTATCTCCCTATTACAAGCATCACCCATTCCTTCTTGGGAGATAAGTAATTCAGTATATGTTGTACATGTCTAGCTATGCAAAACATTATCATAGTAGATATATTGTACAACGCTGCTTATAATTCCCTCCCACTCATCCCACCCCCCACCTGGTCCATTCCCTACATAATCCTGTCCCTCTTCTATAGTGGTTACTTCCAACCTCCCCTCACCCCAAGGATGCCCTCCCATCCATCATCCCTCCTCTCATCCCCCTTCCCCCTATCCTGCTGCAGGTTGAGATATCCCATTTAGTATGTATGTCATTTTCTCCCTGAACCAAATTCAATGTGAATGTGGTTTTGCCTTTTTAGCCTTCCTTATTCTCCCCTCCTTTGCAACCACTTCCCCTTGCTTCTTCTACATGGGATAGTTTACCCTACCCTGTCTCTCCCCATCTCCTCTTGCCACTTTCCTCTCTCACCTCATAATTTCATCCCTTGAGTATTCTCCCTTCCCAACAAATTCAACCTATGCCCTCTATCCATATATAACTGTAACCATATACACACACATTCACATATGTATTCATATTACCACACCCCCTTCTTCCATTATTTTCATAGTGAGAAAGATATCATCAGTCACAGTTATTGCTTTTCCATATAGGAATGTAAATAGTTCAACTTTGATAAGTTCCTTTTGATTTCTTTTCCCTGATTACCTTCTCAGGCATCTCTTGCTTCTTGTGTCTGGATGTCAAATTTTCTATTCAATTCTGGTTTTTTCCTCAAGAATGCTTGAAAGTCCTCTATTCCACTGAATGACCATATTTTCCCCTGAAACAAAATACTCAGTTTTGCTGGGTAGGTGACCCTTGGGTTCATTCCCAGTTCTTTTGCCCTCTGGAATATCATATTCCATGCCCTTCGATCCCTCAGTGTAGAAGCTGCCAGGTCCTGGGCTATTCTGATTGTGTTTCCACAATATTGAAATTGTTTCTTCCTGGCTGCTTGTAGTATTTTCTCCTTGATCTGGGGATTCTGGAACCTGGCTATAATATTCCTGGGAGTTTTCTTTTTGGGATCTTTTCAGGAGGTGATCGGTGGATTCTTTCAACCTCTATTTTGCCCTCTGGATCTAAAACATCAGGGCAGTTTTCCTTGAGAATTTCTTGAAGGGTGATTTCTAGGTTCTTTCTTTGATCATGGCTTTCAGGTAGTCCAATAATTTTTAAATTGTCTCTCCTGGATCTATTTTCCAGGTCAGTGGTTTTTCCCATGAGATATTTCACATTGCCTTCTAATCTTTCGTTTGTTTGGATCTGCTTAACAGCATCTTGATTTCTCATAAAGTCATTAGCTTCCATTTGCTCCAGTCTAACTCTGAAGGAATGAATCTCCTCAGTGAACTTTTGAGATTCTTTTTCCATCTGGCAAATTCGACTTTTTAAGGCATTCTTCTCCTCATTGCCCTTTTGGGCCTCCTTTGCCATTTGAGCTTGTCTATTTTTTAAGGTGTTGTTTTCCTCAGTCAGGCTGTTGACCCTCATTTCATACTTTTCCTGCATCCTTCTCATTTCTCTTTCTAATTTTTCCTCCACTTCTCTTATTTGATTTTTAAAGTCCTTCTTAAGGTCCTCTATGGCCTGCAACCCGCTCATGTTTTCCCCTGGGGCTTTTGGAGCAGGACTTCTGACCTCACAGTCCTTTTCCCGCTCTATGCCCCCAAAATAGGAGTCTAGGGTTGCATTTTTCTGTTTCCTTTGCCTTGGCATGTTGCCACTTAATTGCTTGACTTTTGGGCTTGTTGCCACACTATGGCTTTAAGGCCAGATAGAGGAATTTTCGTCCCGAACGTGTGGGGGGCAACTTCCGTTTCTGGCAAGCTGTAAACCCACCCACAACTTCCACCCTAGATCACAATCCAGATCCAGGGAGGTTAAAGCAAGAGCGATTACCCCCCAAGACTGATCGCTGATCTCCCCACGATTTGTAGGCTGGGAGCCGGAAATGCCTCTGAAAACTACAAAATGGCGTGTCTCCTCAGCAGCTTCTAGCCCCCAGGGGAGGGAGCTGACGCATTCCCCAAATACAGGTCCCAAAGTCCATAGGACACTAACCTCTTACTTTGTCCTAGGCATGTCTATGTTGATAATTCTGGAGTCGCCACAACTCCTGGTGTTCTGGGGTTCCTCCAGCCGGCTGCTGGCCCTGCCGCCCTGGGGCTAAAACCTCGGCTCACGTGGACCTGGGCTCGGCTCGGCTCCTGCGCTCTGCACGCTGCCGGCTCCCAGACCACTGCGCTGGTCCTTCCTGCAGGGCTGCTGGGCTGTCCTCAGCGGGAGGTTAGCTTCTCTGTGTCGTTCTGTGGGTGCTGGGGCTCCAGAAGTTGTTCACAGTCCTTTTTTACATAGTTTGTGGGGAATCTGGGGGCAGAGAGGCTTGGAAGAGCTGTTTCTACTCCGCCATCTTGGCTCCGCCCCCTCCAGTATTTCAATGAATGTATAATTTCATTGTTGTGGGTGTTCCTCCTATGGGTATAGATTATTATGAATACAACCCTTTTCATCCCTGTGCAACCCTTATCCATTTCCTTCCATAGATTTTCCTTAGGTCCCTACCTAACATTTGGGAAACTCTGCCCCAGGCCAACTGAAATTATGAGAGTGCCATTGAAATCTACAACTAGCTGTCCATCTGTTTGTCTTCATTCCTCAAAACTGGCTACCTACCTATTGCAGTCATAAATATGCCATTCTTTACCCGGATTGTTTGAAACACTTTACACCACATAAAACACCATGTAGCCCTTTGATAACCTTTGAAGAATTTCATAAGATCACCAAATCATGGATAGAAAAAAGAGATGTTTTCCTTCTATAGAATACTTAAGAGTCCTGAAGGAAGGAGCTGGTGGTTTAATGTGTATAGAGACAAGACAAATACAAGAAACTTAAATTAGTTGTCTATTGATAGAGAAACAAGAATTATCTTCAGGAATGTTTTTGATAAAAGCATTCTTGAAGGAGAACATGTTTGCTTGCAATTTAAGCAGTCACAAGATGTACTGATAAGGCTCCAAGCCAATCTATCTGAAATAATATCTATTAAATACAAAGCTGCTTATGTATACAGGAGGGAGATGGAGGTTCAGCATTTCTTTTTTCCTTTTCTGTATTTCAGCAATGAACCATAATTTCAGAAACATGCTTTCCTTATCTATGTCTTAGAGACGAAAACCTGTGTTAGCCATTCTAAGCCAGCATAGTCATAAGCCTCCAAATTGGGAGCCTCCAAATTGATTTTCATTCATTCTATGCTGCAGGCATTACTGTTAATGAAGTTGCCAGGTCTGTTGAGATTCCAGAGATTTATTTGTTAGACTGAGAATAACGTCAAGACAAAGAGTTATTAGTTGTTCAACTCTGACAGTTTTATTCATGAAGCTGAATCCTGGAATTTAGGGAAGCTTAGCTCATTCAATACATCACTTCTGAAAGTTAGGTGAGCACTCCACACAAAGTTCATTTGAATGGGAACATCAGATCATATGCAATTATCCTTAGAGCACCAACATGAGATAACTTTGAAAAGAAAGTGTCCCACGTGTTATGTCCAAACAGCCTGGGCACTCGGCATTTCACATACCTAGTTGAGCTATGGCAACTTCTATGATACTGTTAATTTTCATAAAATGTGCCACACTACTAACCGATCCCAACTTCATAAAAATTAATTCTGATGCGCTGTTTTTTTTCATCTCAGTTATTTCTGGATATACCTGACCCACTTATCCCCTGGGGAACTGAAGTTTCTCTTATGACAAAAAATAGCCACTTAATAATTTATTGAAGCAGCCAGGTGGCACAGTAGATAGAGCACTGGGCCTGGTGTCAGGAAGACTTGAGTTCAAATCAAGCCTAAGACACTTAGCTGTGTGACCCTGGGCAAGGCATGTCATCTGTTTGGCTCAGTTGCCTCTGCTATAAAACACAGATGATAATAACATCTGCCTCTCAAGGTTGTTGTGAAGATCAGATGAGATAATATTTGTAATGTGTTTAAGCCAATGCCTAGTACATAGTCGACACTTCATAAATGGGTATTTCCATCCTTCGTTCATATAGTGACTATCTCTGACAAGGCATGTAGCATCCTGTCCCATAGTTCCCCACCTCTCTGCCAAGAAGGCAAAAATGTTTCACTCTATTTTTCTCTGAGATTGACATTATAGTTTTTTTTTTTTTTTTTGCTTTTTGGAGGGCAATTGGGGTTAAGCAACTTGCCCAAGGTCACATGGCTAGGTTTTTTTTTGTTTGTTTGTTTGTATGTGTTAAGTGTCTGAGGCCGGATCCGAACTCAGGTCCTTCTGACTCCAGGGCTGGCACTCTACTCACTGTGCCACCTAGCCGCCCGAAATTCCAGTTCTTAACTTCAGTTGGTATTCCAGTTTATTGTCTTGAAACAAAATGACAGTGGATGAGTTTTCAAAAGGGCACGACTTTTGTCATTTTGTATGAACCTCACTGAAATTTTTTCTGTGATTAGAGGGTAGACAAACATGAATATACTGAGTGAAGGCTCCAGTTCACAAAAACACCACTAAAATGGATTGTTGAGGGGTAGGGGTGGGGTGGGGAGTGTTTCATAGACAGCTTCAGACTAAGTTGATGCTTTTATCCTATAGCCTACTGGCTTGACTTGACTTTTTTTTCATTTCTTTTACTGGTGAAATATGGAAAAATAAATAAAGCTGGTTTATATATTCTCTCTCTCTCTCTCTCTCTCTCTCTCTCTCTCTCTCTCTCTCTCTCTCTCTCTCTCTCTCTCTCTCCCCTCTCCCCACTGTGTGTGTATGTACATAACCTATTATGGAGCTTTGGACTAACTATTCTGGCTAAATTGATTAAGAATACAGACTAAGGAAATAGGATAGAACAGGAAAAACTCTCCGGGGGGGGGGGCAGAATTGTTTGGGGTCCATTGAACTTGTTTTAACAGGAAGAAGAAACGCCAACAAATAAACTTCAATCTAGCCAAGGTGGAAAAAAAGGAGAGAGAAAAGTCCCAAGGGGGTCATAGAATTATAAAAATGCCACCTAGAAGTGAAGAGCCCCATCTCCATTCTACCTTTTCTAATCTCTTTTCCTGCTTCTTTCTATATGCATTTGTGTGTTCCCTTCTCTCCAGCAAGCCCAAATCCTAGCTCCCACCATCCCCTTTCCTGTTCAGGCCTTCTCCTAGCGAACGTGTCATACAGTGATGGCTGGGATTTAACAGGGCTGTGTTCCCCTTATCTGACCAAGATCATTTCCTCATTTGTTTCTGAACAAAGATTTGCATATTTGCTATTGAGCTACAACATTCCCAATGTAATCAGGGCAGCTATTAATCCCGTGTGCTCAATAAATATACTTTCATTTTTTTTAAGAAGAGACCTGAGTGAGGGTTAGGGGGAATGTATTTAGTGTGCAGAATCTGTTTGGATACATTATTGCTAAGCCCAATGGATCCTAAATTTATGAGATCTTAGGCATATTTTTATATGGAATACATATGTAAAGAAATAGCTGTATTAACAAGATATAATGGGACTGACCTCTACTTTAGCCCTCTCCTCTGGCTTAATGGGTAATGAAATGGGCTGCACCCACTTTGGAGTGTGTTACAGGGGCCATCTTCTTTTAGAGTGGATAGAGTGCTGAGCCTGGAATCAGAAAGGCCTGAGTTCAAATATGACATCAGGTACTTAGTAGCTGTGTAACCCTGGGCAAAGCACTTAACCTCTCTTTGCCTCAGTTTCCCTTAACTGAAAAATGGGGATTGAAATAGCACCTACTTCTCAGGGTTGTTGTGAGGATCAAATAAAAATATTTGTAAAGTACTTACCACAGTGCCGGCACAAAGTAGGAGTTTAATAAGTGCTGATTCTTTCCATGCCGATGGAAAGTTCCATGCCAGGTTGAACAAGATGGATGGTGAGGGCCCTCCAAACATCAAGATTCTGTGACACTATGATTCTGAAATCTTTAGGATAAAGTGGCCCAGGAAGTTACTGGGGGAAGGCACTCACTCTTGGCTTTTTTGTGCAACCAGGTGGCATTGTCCAACTCAACAATTTGTTTTAGAAAATGGGAGGAAGGCAAGTGGGGAAGAAGGAGAGATTCCAGGGAATGGGAATGATTAATTCTTAGCTCAGTTGTCTCCAGGGCCAGGGGATGGGTTCCCAGACTGTGTCATTCTTGCTTTGGGGAGACATAAATTGTTTTTGTGGTGTCAGTAAAGGACAAAATGTACTGTCCAGGGAAATGAGAGATGGCTTCCATCTTGGGTCTGACCAAACTCACTGAGTAACTTCCAGCAAGTTCTTGTATACAATGACTGGAATGTATTTGGTAATTTCTAAAGTCTTTTCAAGCTTAGACATTATATATATGTTGAAGACTTAAAAAAACTCACATAACTGTATATTTTTGACAAGCTTTAGTTAGATTCCTTTTGGTTTATATTGTTGACACATGGTTTAAATTTACATAATTTAAATTTGATTTAGTCAATTGATCATAATAGCTCAATTAGAACTGTTCAAGAACAAACATGTCAAGACCTACTGTTCTCCTTGGTAACTGGATGATCAAATGGCTAATGAAGCTTGGGACTGTCAAACCAATGCTGAGTCTCAGCACTGTATTCTTTGATTTTCTTATATGAAGGTTAATAACACCCATCTACTTTATAAAACTTAGGTCCTTAAGCCTTGAAAAAAATGCAGCTACTAAATTTTCAAAGTGTTTGCTCCTTTTTTATTGGAAAACTCCATAGCCTACCTCTGTGCTTTTACACAGGCTGACCCCTTTACCTGGAATGCTCTTCCTCTTCACTTCTAATGAAGTTCACCTTCTACATGAGATCTTTCCTGACCCCCTCCCCAGCAGCTAGTGCTGTCTCCTGCTCCAAACAACTCTGCATTTACTTTGTACATGTGCCTCCCCCTACCCCACAGTGTAAACTCCTAAGTGGTCATAGATTATTTTATTAGTGTCTGTCTCCCCAGAACCTAGTCCAGTGCCTAGCACACAGCAAGGGATTAATAAATGCTTGTTGACTTATGAGGATGATGCAGATGATTTTTAGGGATATGTGGGTAAACACAGGATGGTGGGGGGTACATATGTATAATACTCTTTTAAGTTTAATTTGTATTATTAACATTTTCTACCAGTCTTGAAATCAACAAAACAATAAATAAAACCCTGATATTTAGCATTTCTTGAGGTGTAAAAGCTCAAACTGAAATTTTAACAATTGGCTCTTGAGATTCTCCATAATCCAGAATGGCTGTAACAAACCCCTAAATTGATTCTGCTTATGTGAAGAAAGATTTCTGTTGGGAACATAATGTCCTTAGCTATCTTGCAAGCTCAACTCGAAGGCCACCTTTTACATAAAGCCCTTCCTGACTCTCCCACTTGTTTGTACCCCCTAACCCTCAACTAAGGCATTACATTCCTTTACATATTTTAAAAATCTCTTTTCCATTTACTTTATCTGCATACATATTGTTGTTCCCAGTAGAATGTAGGTTCCTTGAGGGGAAAGACTATTTCAATTTTGTCTTTCTATTCCCAGTATCTAGGAAGGTACCTAGCACATATTTAGTGTTTAGTACAGGCTTGTTAAATTGAATTGAATTGAAATGGAAATGATTTTGATAAGTGAAAATACAGGCAGAAATTAAGCATATCCTGGTTGTTGTGAGTGATATGGAGGTGAAGTGGAAAGAGCATTCTAAGAGTCAGAAGACTAGGTTTCCAGACCCAGCTATACCATTAGGTAAGCATATGACATTCATTTAACTTCTTTGGGCCTCAGTTTCCTTATCAAGAAAATTAATAGGCTAGAAGGTTGTACCATTACATGTGTTTAGAACGATTTGGATGGCTAGCTTAGAAAGTATGGCCACAAGATTATAGATTTAGAACTGAAAGAGACATTAGAACTCAATTAGAACAACCATTTCATTTTACAGATTGGGAAAATAAGGCCCTGTAAGGTGAAAAGTCCAAAGTAATATAGAGAGTCTAATAAATAGCAAAGCCAGCAAGTGAACTCATATCCTCTGACACCAGATCCATTGCACTTTAGGCATTTGATGGTGCATGTCAACAGTTTTAAAGGGAATTCCCTAACAGAGCACCCCAGGCCCCATGCCTCTTTTTTTTGATGAATGACTTCAAGCAATGTCAAAGTAACCACTTCTTGGAGATGTCATAGAGAAGATTATTGTTTGTATATGAGTCATACTAGCAGCCTCTGGATTCCATTCCAACTCTAATTCTGGAATTCTGAGACTTGAATATAGGCACAGAAATTATGTTTTTCACATGCACAGATGACAGGAGGCCAAGAGAGATGCCCAACAAGCTGGATGACAAAGGAGTCAGCATCCAAAAAGATCTCAACAGGCTAGAGCAGTAAACCAAAATCAAGTAAGATAAAATTCAATACAGTTAATGCAAAGTCCTGCATTTAAGTTAATAAGTCAATGTCATAAGCATAAAATGTGGGAAAAAATGCAGGGGCTTTAGTGAAATGCAACTTCAGTAAGAATCAGCAGTGGATCATTCGAATGAACAACAACAAAAAAGAACTCTTATGTTCCTGGACTTAATTAAAAGCAGCACACTCGCTGACAGCTTCCCTGCTCAGACCATATTCCTTTCTGGGGTAACACATCTTAGGAAGAATATAAAGTCTTTGTTGGTCAAGGGAATTCCCAAGTTGATAATCACAAGTCTTTGATCTATTAATAAAGGTGGATCATTTCAAGAAGAGTACAAAAAATGTTTAGTAAGGGAACCAGGGATCATGACATACAAAGATCGATTGAAGGAACTGGGGATCTATGGCCTAAAGATGAGAAAAGTTAGTAGAAACACAATAGACATCTTCAAATATTTGAGCAACTACCATGTGGAAGGTGATTTAGACTTGTTCTAATTGATTCCAAGAAGCAAAACTAAGGGTAAGGGTCATGAGGGGGAAAGGGGAGAAGGGTCACACAGCTAAAAAGTGGCAGGTTTGAAAACACATTAGATTGTAAGCTGCTTGAGGGAAGAGACAATATTTTGTCTTTCTTTGTATCTCCAACACTTAGCATAGTGCCTGGTATATAGTAGGGCCTTATTAACAAATGCTTGTTGACTTGATAGGTCTTTCTGACTCCAAGCCCAGAATTCCATCCACTATATCATATTGTTGACCAGAATTTTTTGTTTAAATTTCCTGATAATTGACCCATTACTAAGCAATAACTGTTTTTTTTAAAGTAACTGATCAAAATATGCAGTGCAGCTTGGAGTATAGACTGGCCTTGAAAGGTATATTGACTCATTTAGGTCCATAGGGTACTACTCAGTCCATTGATTAACAATTTCCTAGATGGTACCCTATGGAATGTAGAAGAATGTCTTGATTTTCATCTCCTTCATGATTCCCAAGACTCTCATTATTCTAAATGTATATTGGAGCTAGAGTTCTACTTATTGTTAATATTCTGAACAGCATTCCCCATCGATGAACAATCAAGTCTCTAATGCACTGTACTTCTTGCCAAACTTTACCAATTTTGGAGTGTAATTCCATTTCTCCCTACATCTTTTAATTATATGCAGAGTAATTTCTTCTGTGGTTAGAGTGTGTTCTTTCTGGATGACAGAGTTGTCCTCTATGTAACCTAACTGAAGGTACACATTGGGATGTATTAGCTATCCAGCAGATGTACAGGCCAATAACATTCCCCAGGAGTACAGTATCCTGAGGTTTAAACTACTTTACCTTGAGAAATGGATGGAGGTTTATTCTGACTCACCAAAGGCCCACAGGGCAGCTGCATGTGAAGTGCACACAAATGTGATACACACTCCTCACTAAGGAGCATACTATTAGATATGTCATTTTTTCAAACAGTGTGGAAATGAATCCCCCCCCCAAGCTGAGATCTTTTTCTTTCTCTTAACCTAAGTTATCATTATATATGAGCTGATCTCAGTGGGCTCACCCTTTCTGAGGTTTTCTTCAACGTGCAAATGGTTTGTCTCCTATTAAAGAATCTTACCACCTTTTGATGTCATTTTTCCTATAGGGTATCTTGGACCTGCCATAAATGCTCCAAATGCTCCATTCAGGCACATTCAACTTATTAATGAAGAGCACAGAGAACACTGCTATGGAGACTGTCATGGAACACAGTGAGGGATAACTGATAAACAGCCCAAATGATGCATTAGTGACCACAATATATGAGTAAAAACTAAAGTAAGGCCTCCAGTATGTTACCTGGCTCCTCTACGAAGAATTTCAAAAGATTTGGTGGCCTAAAAGTCTTCTGATCAGCACTAGTGAAGGAATGACCAACACTGATGAGATCACAGATATATCAAAGTCCGAAGATAACCAGACCGCTTTCATTTTTTGTCTTTTTCTAGGCAAAACGAAATCTGTATTAAAAGAGATTACTATAACAGACTTTTCTCTGCTCCCTCTGTCTCAAGGTGAGACCTGATACATCACCCTCAGAGGTCTAATGTATCATGAGAGATTTGGGGGTGTTATTTTCTTTCTATTGTCATTGTCTCAAGCCCCTGCCAGTTGGGTTCCCTCATTTATATAGGTCTGTTATGAGCAACCCAGTTCTGTTTAACCACTTAAAACTGTGTAGCTTTTACAAAGAAATACTTCACATATATAAGAAGAAGAAACATACAAACATATCCCCCAACACCTTAAGGGTATAATCTCCCTTTATACCACTGTAGTCGCTGGAGGGACTAGGCTCATAATTTAACTAAGTTCCTATGTACTACTAGTCCAACTAAGTCCATGTCCAGATGCAGTACAAGTGCTGGATGAGTCATTTCACTGGGCTCAAGCCAAAAACATCAGTCCCAAAGATCAAATATTACTCTATTTCTTTGGGCCTCACTACCACACAAGCTGCCAAGCCCGTCCTGGATTTCAACTCCTAAAACCCTGTGGTTCTCATTGCTGATCAAGTTGGAGACTCCTGTTCTTTTAAACAGAATGGAAAAGAACAAATGAAAAGGCCAAGGAGGCCCAGTTTCTTGGGGAGCTGTAGGGTCTCAGTGGGGACAAAAGGACTCCTGATACTTCCCCTTACAAGACAGGGTGCCACTCATATCACCAGAGCCAAGTTGAAGACATGACAGGAGACAAAGTGTGACAAAGAAAAAGTAGCCAACATTGACAAGGCTTTTTCAACACCTTCAAAGCCAATCATAGAATCTCTGCTTTGCATATATTTAAGCAGCCAATGAATCAGTTACCAGATTCCACAGTTGCTCCAGTTTCTCCAAGGTACTTTCCTTCCATGATTCTCCCAGAAGCAGCTGCCTGGCATCTTTCACTTGAAGAGATCCCATCTGGGGAACTCTGTGCAAGCACTAGACCCCATTACATTAGGAAACTTTGATCACACAGAAATACTATAGGTCTTACCAAGAATAAAATCATGTCAAAACTAGGACAAAAGGTAGGTGGTTTCTTTACTTGGTTCAGTTGCATTTGAAGTCTATCTGGGATAACATCTTACCTTCAACAGAATCTCAGAAATGCAATGGACCTCAATAGAATCTGGTCCAGTCTACACCTGAACAAGAATCCCAGCTACAGCATCCTTGATAAGTGGTCATCTACCTCCCAACTGGGAGATGTCCAGTCACAGGAAACTCACTACCTTATGAGGATGCCCATTCTCCTTTTGCCTAGCTCTAATTGATAGTATGTTTTTTTTTAACATCCTGCCAGATTCTGCCTCCATTCAACTTCCTCCCTAATTCCATTCCCTAGGGCAAAACAGAATAAACTTTATCTTTCTTATACATGACAACTATTAAATACTTGAAGATAGCTATTATGTACCCCTTCCCCAACAAGTCTTGGCTTGTCTTCTCCAGGTGAAATATCCCTAGTTCCTTCCACTAATTCTTCTATGGTATAAATTTGAGACCATTTAGTGGGCACTCTCCTTTGACTCCCAATAGAATGTTCTGGATTTCCAACTGTAATGAAAAGCTGGCCAATGAGAGCCCATTCCTTATGGTCATGTGCAACATACTCAGCCTGATACAATGACACATGATGAAGATTACTTTTGAATGATTGTTGAAGTAGAACTGGGAATGCATTCAAAAGTCACTGGCCAGCCAAAGGAAGGACTCTCACTTTCCTGCCTGGCTATATACAAATCAGGAGGCAAGGACATGTGGAAACCTCTGGCAAGGAAGAGAGATTTAGTACCAGTGGCTTACTCTTGCCACTCATGTAAACAGGAAGCCATGAACATATACCCATACTGTCCCTATTATGCCTTAGACAAAGGGAAACTGGAGACAGAAAAGACTAGACATCAAGCTTGTGAGCTTCAAAAGACCAGAAAAACAAGACAAACCTCAGACTCTATTCTACCCCCTTCCCTGAATCTATTCGTTTTTATCCATTTTGCTGGAAATAAACACTTACTCCTCTCCACTTACTTGAATCTCTAAAGTTCTTAGGTATGAACCAGCTTTTATATACAAGCCTGCAAACAGGGCCAAGTTTCCTCAATGAATCTGAACGTAGTTTCAGCATAATATCACCCCAGTTAATCAAAGACTTTTCTACCCTCAAGAAGCTCACAATCTATCAAGAGGCTGAGTCCAAAATCACAACTATAAACAACATAATTGCAATTATAGGCAATATAAGGGTTATAAAACACAAGGTTTGAAGGTGAAATTGTGAAAGACCAGAAGGGCAAAGAAGACTTCCTGGACAGAGAAAGAGAGGTAGATGTAGATGTAGATGTAGATAGAGGCATCTGCTTAGATGTAGATGTATACAGATGATATCTATGCAGAATAGAGATAATCTATTTGTGGAGCCACTCTAAGAAGCTATAGCAAGTGCAGTAGCCATACCTAGTAAAATAATCTCCTCAGCAGATGGGCTAAATCAGGTTGAGGCTAACCTGCAGGTCTCAGACCTGTTGGTGAATTACAAGGATGTCTACCCCAAGCATGTGAAGACTTCCCCCAGCAGAATGGGCAGATGAGAGCTATTTGTTGCAACAGTCATGAAAGTGACTGAAGCAGGAGCTGTGAGGCTCCTAGAGACTTGGTCAGACCTTGAAGATACCAAGGTTATCCACTTCATCCCAGGCCAATGCCATCTTGACTTTTGTGTTGCCAGTGGGCTTTGATGATTCTGAAGGAAAGAGTGAGGCTAATGACTTCGTGCAACTCTGCTTCACTTAAATGCAACCACTTGCAAGTCAAGACATCACCCTGTGATATCATTGGTCCTCTTACAAAGGACAAACAATAAGAAGATAATGTACTATTTGCCACCATAGACAAACACATCCATATTTCCACATACATGTGACCCAGTCTTAAAGTTATATGGATCCATGCCATATTTCCCCTACTAGATGGAAGACAGAAGACAGAAACTGTCTTCAGTTCCTGCTGATACAATTCACCGTTGTATTCCATAGAGTATGTGGTACAGATCCTTTCAATGAATGAATGGGACAGCTAGGTGGCAAAGCAGATAAAAGTGCTGGACCTAGAGTCAGGAAGACTCATCTTCCTGAGTTCAAATCTGGCCTTACTACCTGAATGACCCTGGCCAAGTCACTTAACCCTGTTTGTTTCAATTTCCTCATCTGTAAAATGAGTTGAAGAAGGAAATGGCAAACCACTCCAGGATCTCTGCCAAGAAAACCCCAAGGGTAGCTAGGTGGTGCAGTAAATAGAGCACTTGCCCTGGAGTCAGGAGGACCTGAGTTCAAATCCAGCCTCAAACACTTAACACTTACTAGCAATGTGACCTTGGGCAAGTCACTTAACCCTAATTGCCCTACCTTCCCCCCTCCAAAAAACAAAACAAAAACAAATGGGATGCCATGTCAGACACAACTGGAAGGAGTGAACAACAACAAACAAGGAATGAATGGATGAATACATATAACTTTTTAATCATTTATGTTTAATTACATTTCTAATTTCAGCAGTTATTCTTGAAACCCTTCCAGGTAATCTTTAGCTTCAGAGTTTATGCTGTATGTAAATGGAGAAGAGAAATGTAGGACAGTGTGGTTACTTGGGTAAGTGAATTAATATTGTTTTTGTTGCTTTAATAACAATATCTATCTGATTTATTGTTTTACTGTTTTAATGCTGCTCCTTGCCTGGTCAACTAACCTGGGAAGCAACTCAATTCCTAGGCCTAAGTTAACTTCAGGAGTTTTCTGATTTTCCTCTAGGGTGGGCCAAATGAGTCAATGGCAGATTATCATTTAAAGTCTCCATAATTTGAACCCAAGTCTGTACATACATAGTTAGAAATTCACTAAACTGTGAAATCACGCTTTCAGATTAGCTGTGAATTGAGCTCACTCAGACACAAAGTTAGTGTCCTGTAAACAAAGCCTCAGTTCCCATGTAAGAAATATGACCATATTTCTTTGCCTCTTGCGTGGCTGGAACTGCCAAATTCATTATGCATGGTGTGGCGTTAAATAAATGATTTCAGCAGACAAATAGCAACCATAATGGATCCTTTATATAGCTCCTTACATTTGGCATCTTACAATTCAGCAATGATGCTGTGCCATACTCAAGAGCCATTGTGATCAGCTTGTCCAGATGCTTTGGAGTTACGTGACAATGTTATCCTGCCAATGAGGAAATCAATGCTGAATGCACACAGACCCAGACGGCTAGATGAAAACAGAATAATTCACTTCCTTGTCCAGATGCTTCGAAACATCCCAGAAACTGAATGGAGCCACCAGGCTTCCAAATTCCTAGACCCAAGTTTTTGGTGAAGCCTTTCTGCCTTTCAGTCAATTCCACCATGTCAACAGCCTTCCAAATATATTCTTGTTAGGAGTTAACTCACTAGACCTAAAGTTATAATAGAATATATTCTGTTGAAAATATCATCTCTTTGAGGTCAGCTATCTCTGGATGGAAATGGATAAGTAAGTAGAAAAATCACTTTCATGCAAGCTTCAGAGTCCCCTGCCCCTCCCACATATACACATACGTACATACACACACACACACACCTATTATATCACAAGAGGGAAAGAAATATTTACTAAACTCTATCTGGGATGTCTGCCAAATTGGGCTGAGTGGAAGAAATAGTAAAGGCCAACTTGTTGGCCACTTGAATTCGGGGGCGGAGGGGACATTTGAAACCAAAACAACAAGAGTCCCATATTACTTTGACTCAATAAAACAGTGAGATACTGTATTTTTGTTGTTGCTACTGCAAAATGTCATTTTAGTATGTCTTTAGATGCCCAAGCCAAATCCTTGAAGAAAAAAAAAACCCAGATCTGAAAATTTATGTCTTGATGAGTTGTTTTCAAGTACGGGTGAGAACACCCTTATTACTAAGGCACAGAGTTGTTTCCACCCCCCATGGGGACAAAAGCAAATTAGCTCCAGTCGTCAGCCCCGATATGCTCAATTCCTCTGTAATATTTTTCCCCTTTTGGAGGGATCTCCTAGTTTCTATAGTGAACTGCACAGCCATTTTGTCAAACTTGTGCTGTATACAATTTCTTAGAGATAGAAAACCTTGCCAACTAATGGAGCTGTCCATTGAATGACTGTGTAGTCAACCCAGGAAAAAATGGGAAAACAGCAATATAACTTCAAGCAATTTCCAAGAGGTCTTCTCGTGAGCACTGAGATTCTGCAAAACTATGAAGTGAGAAGTTTGTAAGCACTGGTATTACTGAAGAGTATTTTCTTCTTGACTTCAATTCAATTCTACCAACATTTATGGGATCACAGGACCATAGATTTAAAGCTGAAAGCAATCTGCGAGGTTATTTATTCCAACCTCCTCATTTTACAGATAATAATAATATCTGGAAGTTATACAGTGATTTAAGGTTTGCTAGGCACTTTAATATGTTATATTATTTGGTCTTCACAATAATCCAATGAGGCTGGTGCTATTATTCTCCCCTATTTTGCAAATAAGGAAACTGAGGTATGGAAAGATGAGGTAGCTTGCTCAGGGTCACATAGCTAAAGAGGTGTTGAGGCAGGACTTTAACTCAGGTCTTCATAACTTCAAGGCCAGTGCTCTCTCTACCTGATGCCATAATATACTTTCCACAGATAAGGAAACTGAGGCTAGGAGAAGTTAAGAGACTTGCTTACGATCACGCAGCTAACATGTTACAAATAAAGAATCAGGAAAATCTGGAGCAAAGGCTGTCACAAAAAGCTGTAGAAGGGAAAAGATGGTCACATGGCAAATGAGGGTAGAGTACAACAGATGGACAGCTTGTGTTTTCCATTATTCAGATCAGATGAGCACTTTGTAAACCTTAAAGCTGTATATAAATGGGAGCTACTGATATTATCATCATAGTGTCAAAAAGGGTGATAAAGGCCCCCAGCATGTTGGGTAGTTCCCCCGTGGGAAACTTATAAGCAAATAGGGGCAAAAGTCACACACAGGAGCAACAGGTATGGATGAATGCAATCGGCATCACTAGAGGGAATCCCTACATCTTTGAGATCACAGGTCTATTGGCATTTTTGAACATTTGTGAGACTATGTGCTTGGCATTGCAGATACAAATAGGAAAGACAAGAGCTCTATCCATAAGGATAAAATAGTCTGCTAGGGAGGAAATGGCATCTATACAGAGAAATATACTACATGGTAGAGTGTGATTGGGGCAACACTTGGGAAGGCTCCATGTAAGAGGTGGTACCTGAGCTGACCCTTAAAAAGAGAAAGCTGTAGAGATGAAGACAGGGCATGTGGGACTCTGTGGGTACCCTATGGGACAAAATAAGTAAATACTCAGAGACAGAATGGGGTGGGGGGCATATTCAGTTCAGTAGCTAAAAGTTCAGATCAGCACTATTATAAAACAGGAGAACAGAAGTAGTGTAGTGAAACAAAGTCTACAATGCTAAGTTGGGGTCACATTGCAGGGGATCTTAAATGCCAGTCTAAAGAATTTATATTTTATCCTATAGACAATAGAGAGCAAATGAGGATTCTTGAGTGGAGAAGTGACATGGTAAAATCTATTTCTGAAAAACCTCTAAGGGGCTATGCTTCTGGCTCTTCAAAGTGGATTCTCTTCATATAATTATCAACAATTTACTTTTTTCTAACAACAAAAATGTGTGTCTGCTTGATGCCAAGTATCCAGAGGAAAACTAAAAATTTCAATCTCCCAACTATTTCCACATGCCCAGATGTCTGGCTTCCTGGAAATAAAACACCTGGAGGATTAGATTTTTTTCAGTTTCCATTTGGCAGTTGGGTACTCTATAGAAATAGTCTATCAGAGTGTGGCCATTTAAATGCCTATGCTTGCTTCAATTATCAGTGGGAGGGAAGCAAAATCAGAAATTTTAAGGCCAGAAAAAATCTGGATATGCCTAATTGTCTCTTCAAGATTCCTGAAAAATCACCTGTGAACAGAATGTTTCTAATGATGGGCATAGGTCTGTATCCACTATGTGTTACAGGAAAGAAGATAGTGTGCAGGGGTAGGGAACTGCAACCTCAAGGTCACATGTGGCCTTCTAGGTCCTCAAGTATGTCCCTGTGACTGAATCCAAACTCCCCAGAACAAATCCCCTTAATAAAAGGATCTGTTCTATAAAACTTGAACTCAGTCAAAAAGGTCATACCTGAGGACCTAGAAGGCCACATGTGGTTTCCAGGCCATGGGTTCCCTACCGATGGATTATAGGGAAATGGCAAGACCCTGGGATCTGGATTCAAAGATTTTTAATTTGGCACTCTGCCTCTTACAATCTGTGTGACCTTGGACAAGTCTCTTCACCTTATGGGATAACAGACTCAGGACCTTAGATGACATCTAGCCCACTTCCCTCATTTTACAGATTATAGATCTAGAACTAGGAAATTAAGGCCCAGGGACAATAAGGGACTTGCCCAAATTTACACAGAAAGTGACAGGTTTTAGCTTTAGTTTTCTTGTCTATAAAATGAGGGGGGCTGTACTAAATGGCCTCTGAGGTCCCTTCTAGATCTAAATGGATGAGCCCATGATCATCCTCCAATGAGTCTTAACGGCAATTTCAGTGAGACAAAAGCTCTAGAAGGCCACCCCAAGATGGGAAGACTTTGAGTACAGCCCCATTGGTGTATATGTGCTATCAGAGGGCCAGCATTGTTAAGTACAGAGAATCTCATCATCAGTTGGGGCTTTTTTGGGGGCGGGAGAACAGCAACTCAAGACAAGCCATCTGCCAAAGTGTAGAGAGCCTATGGCTCATTTTTGTGGAGAGTGCTTATGCTGTGGCCATTACATACCTTAGCCCCTCTGCTGGAGACCACACATGGTTTATTCCCCTTCTCCTGGTCATGACAATGGTAGTGTATTGAGAACCAAAATATTTGATTCAGATTGACTCCTGGGTGGTCAGTCCCTATGCAGATGTCCTAGATGACCAAGGTTTTGGCTTCGGCCTTGAAGCCTGCTCTTGAGAGCACCCTTTGTAATGTGACTGCATATGAAAACAGTTAACTGACTTTTCCTAAGACTTTTTTGTCGCCTAGATAACAAAAGCCTTATTTCTATGCTACTTCCAGGATATGGCAGACTAATATAATGATAAGAATAGTTGAGTCTTTTTTCTCCTTTATCTTTAAAAACCTTGTCCTAAGAATTAATAAACAGAGTTCATAGTTCTTCCTTGAACTACCCACATAGTCTGGTCATTTCTTATACACATCTCCCACCATACTTAGTGCTGGAAACTGAGCAGCTCATGGCACTAGTGAGCATTCCCTTTATCTCTATTGGCCTTTGCTCAAATCAGCCCCAAGTGTCTTCTGCCCATCCTCATGTCCTAGACACATTTCACCTCTTTTGACAGTTTCTCAGTCTCTTCCAGGGAGGGGAAAAATTGAAAATGTCCCTTTAAGATATAACCTTTCTTTAATCTGTGAGGAATACTGTTCCAGTCAGTGAAACATTGTTCCTGATTGCACATTCGTCCTTGCTAGAGAGGCAGAGGGTTGGTTACGTGAGGAAAGTGCTTTGAAAACCTGAAAATGCTATAATAAAATCATAGATTTAGAATTGGAAGGCTCCCCTCCCCTTCCTTTTACAGTAGGGGAAATAACCCTAGAAAGATAAAATGAACTGCCCAAGGTCACACAAGTAGTGTAAGTGACAGGGACAAGATTTGAACTCAGATCCTCTGACTCCTTATTCACCATGCTTCTCCACTGTGTCATGCTGCCTCTAGAGAAATCTGCATTGTCAATATTATAACATCATTTACTGGCAACATAGCAGAGAGGAAATAAGTCAGGTGACTTGGGTTCTAATTCTGGCTCTGCCCTCCATCAGTTGATCCATATTAGCTGTGCCAACCTGTACAAGTCAATTCCTTTCTTTGGGTATTCATTTCTCCACCTGGAAACTGTGGCATGTTGGCCTAGATGAGGTATAATGCCCCCTTCTTATCTATTCAAATGTGGCACTAATAAAGAATCGTGATTGAGGCATTTGGTCATTAGATAGAGCGAGGGCAAACCTAGAGCCAAGGCTGGAAGAATTATTAGTCACAGTCAAACAGGGCATTGATAAATACCACGCTGCCTATCACATGCAAATGGATAATGTTCATCAGTGTCATTTACCAAAGGTCCTCTCCATCCATTAAGAACATAATGACTTCCAACAATCAATGCCCATAAAAGGCAGTGACAGCTCTCCCCAATGGCACCCCAGAGAGTCTGGCAATTAGATTTGCCCATGTAGGGCTCCCAATGATTTCAGTGAAGCACAGGAAACTGCAGAAGGGAACTTACAGAACCAACAAAGTCAGTCAGATCCTGTCAGGTGAGGAAGCACTCCCCAGAGTGTCAGTTTGAGAGGCAGAGGTGGAGGGCAGTAACTCTTGTAGGCACTGAAGTAACATTTCAGGAACTGCAGCCCTGATTGGCTAAATGGTGCCCTGATGGCCTGTGCATACATCTCTCTCACATATGGTTGTGAAAGTGCACACCTACCTCTCTTCCTAGAGCTCATTTGGTTCCAGGATTACAGGGGACAAGGAAAAGGGAAAGGTCACCATAATATTCATAGGTCCTGTGGGAAGCAGAGCTCTTGTTTCTTTGGTAACCAGTGATAGAAATCCCCCCTCATAAGACCATTAAAAAACTATTATGAGCTCAAACACAGCTCATATAAATGCATAATTTAGGCTGTATCTGTTGAAAATAAATTATCTTAATCCCTACTGAGTGGACCTGTAGGAGTAAAGAGTAGCAGACAGAGAGAACACTGGGCTTGGAGTCAGGAAGACCTGGGTTTGAATCCAGTCTCAGATACTAGCTGTTTGAGCCAAAAGCAAGACACTTAAGCATACTCTGAGCCTCAGTTTTCACATGTGTAAAATGTAAGACCATCATAGCATCTTTCTTCCAAGGACATGATGAGGATCAAAAGAAATAATGTATATAAAGCATTCTGCAAATATGAAAGGTGACCTATATACACAAAACATATTTTGCAAAGCACTTTCTTTCATAGGTAAATGTAGATGTGATCTTTAGTGAAAATGTTTATATGCAGTTTTAAATAACCTTGAATCTTTTTATTGTAAAAAATAGACTCTGGGAATGAGAGACTTTCTGTTCAAATCCATAATCAGTTTCCATTCAGAATAGAATGCAGAACAGGTCAGGTAGAACATAATGATCAGAGATGCAGAGAGTCCAACTCATTTGGGAGTTAGAGTTTAAAAAGTTAAAGGACTAAGAACTCAAGAATAAAAAGGCAGCAGAGCATCATGGGAGGGAGCTTGCCCCCACACAATGGGCTCAACACAGCTTAGTTTCTACCACTAGAAATGTCAAGTCACCACTCCTCCCTTCACATTCTTCTCTACCTCCTCAAGCTAAGCAGTCTCTACTAGAGTAGTCCAACCCAGGGCTGGATGACAGGAGGAGTTGTGAAGAGCATTAACCTGCTTTTGGTGGCCCACCTACTGGGACTAAGAGTCCAAAAGGAAATTGTTAGACCTGCATGAGCAGTTCTGAACCTTAACCCATTCCGATTGCCCATCTAGCAGCAAAGAGCACACAGCAAGAAATAGCCATCTCCACCCATTTTCAAGAGCCATTTTGTCACATTAGATGAAAAGCCATAGGGTAAATGGGGAAAACTGAATATTTTATATATGCCATAGTAAATAGCACAATTTTATGGACAGAAAGAAATTGGCAGGAGGTGCCATGGGGAGAGGAAGCTTTTAATACTGCATATGCTCCTGTTTTAATCAAATTGAAGTTGTCACTTGTGTTTAGGAATTGTAAATGTAAGGACTCTAGATGATGTTGATTTGCATAAGACCAGAGCAAATGCAGTAGAATTATAGGAAAGAAGGAAAAACCTCCACTTTTTTCCTCCTAACTCTATGCATTTTACATGTTAGGATGGCATTTTGATTGAAGATGTGCTAAGATCGATGGTCGATGATTACTGTAGGAGATTAAAATTTAAAACATTCTATTTCCCATAGATGTAGAGCATTTGTGATGTTTAGGGAGCCCATTATGTTAGGGAACTTCTGCCATTCAAGCCCCCGAGCCAAGTATTGGAAATGCCTCTTCTGTACCTGACAAAAGTCTAGAACACAGTATTAAAAGGATGGTTTTTGAACATTTAGAAAGGGAAGCAGTGATCAATGAAAACCAGCATGGTTTCAACATGACCAAACTATCAGACTACCACCATTTTCTGAAAAGTCTGGTAAATGAGGGAAATGTGTTAGACTTAGAAAAAGCAAAATTTCAGTAAAACACTTAACACAATCAATAAGCCAGTCAGTCAACAAACATTTATTAAGCACCTACTTAAGAAGAGAGGTGGGTCTAGTAGAAAAAGATAATGAGTTCATTTGGACATGTTGATTTTAAGATGCCTACAGGACATCCAGTTCAAGGTATCCAATAAGCAGTTGGAGATTAAAGATTGTCACATTAAGAAAATTTGTTGATAGAAAAGTTATGACTGAATAAGTAAATCTGAAAGTCAACAGTATAGCATATGACAAATGAATCTATGGGGACTCACAAGATTACCAAGTGTAACAGTATATAAGGAGATGAAAGGCCCAGGACAGAGCCTTGGAGGCATGGTTAGTGGGTGTGACCTTTGGATGAATATCTAGCAAAGAAATTAGAGAAGGAACAGTATGAAGTGTAGCAGGAAAACAAGGAAACTGTAGTGCCACAAAAAACCTAGAGGGAAGAGATTACCAAAGAAAAGAGTTTGTTCAACAGTATCAAATTCTGCAGAGAAGGAAGGTGATGTCTAAGAAAAGCCTATTAGACTTGGCAGATGTAAGACCACTGGTAACCTCAGAGCAGTCTCCTATATTATCCTATGGATAATACTGGAGAGAAGTGGGCTAGGATAAGTACAATTAGATGAATTCACAATTAGTTGAATAACTGGACCCAAAATAGTCATTAATAAATCAATAACTCTCAAAGGGATCCAGGAATCTGCCTTGTGTTATTAAATGTTTATAACAATAGATAAATTCAAATTCATTTCAGTATTTATTAACCAATGCCACTGGAAGCATGTTTGTTAATTTTGCAAATGGCATAAAGAGGGATTAATTAATACATTAAATGACAGAGTCAGAATCCAAAATGAGCTCAAGTAAAGGCAATGGTCCAAATATGAGAAAATGAAATGATCTCTAGCTTTTAGGAAATTAATGATAGTTTCCTTCTCCTGTCATCCCTTTTTCCACTGGTGAGTTCCTTCCAGAGCTTCAGTTTTTAAGGAAGGGTCCAGACCAGTTATCCTTCATTCTGCAGATTTCTCTCTCACCCTTCCCCACTTCCCTTTTCAGTTTAGTTAAGCTCCTTGAAGGTACAGGTTATCTTTCTTTTTGCTTTTATTTGCATCCCCAAATGCCTGCCATAGAGAATGCCTGTCATACAATAAATGCTTGTGGAACTGACTACTAATATGAAGAGAAGGGGAAAGAAAAAAGTTTATATAATACTTAATGTGTGTCAGGTACTGTGCTGAGGTCTTTATAAATATGATATATAATCCTCACAAGAACCCTTCAAGGTAGGTGCTATCATGATCCCCATTTTAGAGTTTAGGAAACTGAAGCAAGTAGAGATTAAGACTTGCCCAGGGTCACACAGTTCGTATCTGAAGCACCATTTGAATTCAGGTCTTCCTGACTCTACTGTGCCACCTAGGTGCCAAAGAGTCAACAGTGTTACAAAGCAGTCAAAACCAGTACTACCATGTTCAACTGGCTTACAAGAGATACAGTGCCCAGAATAAGGGAAGTGTTCATTCCATTCTCTCACCTGTTCAGAAACATTAGACAAGCAGAAACATATCCAGAAGAAGGCAACAGAAATGGAGAGAAGAACGGTTATTATACCATATGAGAGCAGGTGGACAAAACTTGGGAAATTTAAGTCAGAGAGAAGGAGGCTTGGGGGCACATGATAGCTATCTTCAAGTACTTGAAGGGTTGTCACATGAAAAAAGGAATTAGGATTCTTCTCCTTGGCCAAAGAGGGGCATCACTTGAAATAATGAATGACAGTTGTAAAGAGGCAGCTTTAGGTCTGATGTTCTGAAAAACTTCCTAATCACTAAAATGACCTCAAAGTTGTCTGGCCTGGAGAGGTCAATGATTTCACCTTAGGTAGAAGTTAACGGCTAAGTGGAAATGTTATAGACAGTGTTCCTAGTCAGGGATGAGTTTAACTATATGATCTCCTGAAGTCTCTTTCAACTCTGAATTCCATGATTCTGTGATATGGGTGGGGGGGGATCGTAGAGCATATAGATTCCTCAAATGATTGTAGAAAAACAATAGACTTCACATTATCAGAGTCAAAAACCCTGCCTTGACCAGCCAGTATGTATGGAAGTGGGTGGGTGGGATTCTTCCCCACTAGCTGTCTGTACAATTTCATTCCACCAGGTAATCGCCTACTCTCCTCCAGATTTTCTGTTTCAGACTTCAGCCTTTAAGGCACTGATTGAAGAGCTGGCTATATAATGAACTGAGTATTGAACCTAGAAATCACTGAAATTGTAACTTTCCCTTTTATTTCACGTTTCTGAACATTTCAGATCCCTCCTTTCCACTCTGATGGGCTGCTTCAAACAGGTGAAGTCAAATCAATGGAGCAATCCAAGTGGAGTATTTACAGGTCAATCGAGTGTATGGCTTTAAAGACTTAGTACCCTTTGGCAAATATATGTGCTAGTCACTTTTTACTCTTTAGTGAAGTGCTGAAACTGTACCAGAAGGAAAAGTCCTAAATAGGTAAACTATAAAATCATCTAGGCTGTAATCAAATCTACCTTCTATTCTATGGATTCTGTCAGCCACATTGTTTCTCTAGTTCACCAAGAAAACAACACTAACAGAGATATCACAAAAGGTAGTACAAAGAGGCTTTGTCTAAGGTGGCTGAGATTTGGAAAGTGAAAAAAATCTAACCTGTATACTCCAGCAACTAGGAAGCCAGTAAAGTAACCAATGCTCTGGCCCATTCAAGTAAATTTTTTAATAAACTTCTTGAATTACTTACATATCATAAATCACAAAGTTGATTTGCAGGCCAATTCTGTGGTATTTGCTTAAGTACATTTAGTGCTGTCCACCCCGGCTGCCCAAACTGCTAATAATATCTCTAAATACTGATAAACCCAATAGCAGAAATCACCTCACTAATGTATTTTTTTTTCATTTGCTTTGTATCTCTCAAGTCCCTTTCACCTCTAATATTCTATGACTATTTCTGTCACTAAAATGATTAAATCAGCTGCTCTGGGCCATTATGTAGAAATAATTTCTATTTAAAATCTTTTCTGTAAGTCATTCATTTAGTAAATCCACAAATAGTCAGTGATTGCTATATGCAAAATTCTTCCTTGCCCCCTTTCTATTCCACCTCCCCCCAAAGCATATAAATATCTGAAATCTTAGAGTGAGCCTGCAAGATGCAGAAATAGATTGTGCACCCTCTTACAATCCCCAGATAGAAGAGTACTGGACTTGGAGTCAAGATGACCTGGGTTCAAATTCTGCTTTGGGTACTGATTGTGGGACCCTGCGCAAGTGATTTAACTTCTTGGAGCCTCAGTTCTCTCATCAGCAAGATAGAGATAATAATAATACCTACATTAGGATTACTGAGAGGGTCAAATAAGCTAATTCATGTAAAGTATTTTGTAAAACTAAAAGTGCTATTCAATTATGAGCCATTTATCCTCCTCCTCCTCCTCCTCCTCTTCCTCCTCCTCCTTCTCCTCTTTCTCCTCCTCCTAGCCATTGTTGTGTTTAACATCTCATGCACCTGTCTACTTCTGGTAATGATAAAAAGACGGCCATTTTTCATAGAGGAAAATGACTCCAATGAATGAATGGACAAAAGTTGGATAATTAAAGGGAAGAGAAAATTGAAAAGTCAATTTCTGTAATTAGGCCGCTGATGAACAACTCTCAGGGCTGCCTGGACCCTCTTTACTGCCGCTCTTGTTTCATGTGCTGTGCTTATTCAATTCAATGGCCCCAAGGATCTTGGCTACTCAAAACCCAGAACTTAGTACAGGGATCATAATTTACCACTAAGGTTCTTAATGCCTAGGGACCATTTAGTGTGTGGTTACATTTTGTGTCTAAAAATATGGAGCAAGCTGCTAGCAGTTTCTTCATACCATTAGTCTTGTGGCAAGGCACTGACAGGATGTGGATGAAGAGCCTCAATTACTTTACAGAAATTATCTGTATTTGCTTTAAATTTCTGATCATTGACTATAAGTACTTGGTTGCCAAAATTGCCCTCTGTTGTTATGGCCTTTGAGAACCCAGGGTCACCTGCATACACTGGTAGGGCAACAGAGGAAGATGTGCATGGAAGTTACTTAATTTGCCAGTATTCTATTATTATTTTATTTATTTAATGGCACTAAATCAGCCTGAAAAACAATAAATATTTATTAAAATTTTATTATGTAGAAGGTCCTGTGGTTCCTGCCCTCTAGAGGCTGAAGATTGAGTTGGGCAAATAGGAAAAAAAATATAAAAATACGGATAAATGCTAAACAAATCATTTTTAGGTTAAATGGGTAGAACAGGACATGAATGCTAAAGTAACCTTGCTTAGAGCTAAGACACTCAGAGGAAATCCAGTAGAAATGGGTGGAACTGGAGGTTGGTGTTAGAAATGAAATTGATTTTCATTCGACAAGCATTTCTTAAGCTCCATTGCTGCACCCAATACTGTACTAGGCCCTGGGGCTACTATACAAAAGCAGAACAAGTTCTGCCTTCTGGTAATTTGCCTTCTATGGTGGTGTGGGGAGTGGTAATTACATGGGTCATAGATTTCAAATAGGAAGGAATCTCAGAACTCATTTAGTACAAATCTATCATGGCAGATGAGGAAACTGAGGCCCAGAGAGGTTAAGGGACTTGTCCAACATCACACAGGTAGTGGTATTCAAATTCAAAGACTTTCACTCCAAATCCAGAGCTCTTTTCAATGTAGATACAGAAATACAAAAACAGATACACTAATAAGAGATACACTGGATGAAGTAGTGAAATTCTGATATATTCAACTCTTTATTCCCCTTTGTAGATCTAGATCCATTCAGTAAGCAAAGAAAGAAAGAAAATGAAGTTATTATAGGAAAGGAAATCTTTGATCCAAATTTCCTTGTATAAACATACCAGATCTGAAAACTTCCCAGAATGGCTGCTGCTTAGAACAGGATTCTAAACCTGTTAGTTCAGAAGCTCCACCGTGTTTGGCAATATCAAAAAACGCCCTTCTAACAGGTCAAGAGACAGTAATTGGGCATTTGCAGTGAATATCAAGCTGAAAGGGGCCTATGAAGGCAAAAAAGGTGTAGGGAGGAAGAAAAAGGGAGTGACTCTGGAAAGTAACAGTGTCTGCAATCTGCCCAGAGCCTTGCAAAGGGTTGAACAATAGAGCCACTTCCCAGCAAATAAGAGAAAGGGCAAGCTCATCTCTAATAATAGCATGCATTTTATTATAGGGTGCTTTAGGATGACAAAGTGCTTTAGAGACACTATCTCAGTCAATCTTTCCTATTGCCAGGTGAGGCAGGTTGTACAAGATTTTTTCTCTTGTGTGTTTGTTGTATTTTTGCCTAGCAAATGCTCACTTGGCAAGATATTTTGGGGTTTATTGGGTATATTTCTTTCTTAATTGCCATGCGTTAAACCCAAATCACTCTGGGTCTCACTCTCATAGACTGGCCAACAATAGGTTCCAGCTTAAGTCCACGGGTCACAGTTTGGGCTCAGGGTGAATATAAATAGCAATTGTTTAGGCTTTGGCCAGAAACCTTGAAGGTTCTTCCCTCCCAGACTGACTTTTTTACTAGGCAAGAGGCCTTTCCCACTGAATGAGCATTGCCTCAGTCAAACTGAGACCTTGGAAAGACCTTAATTTTAAAAGGCTGCTATCTTCCATTACACTGGGGTCATCTCCAGTTATTGCGATGGATTTCTGGCCACTGGACCCAGATGACTCTGGAGGAGAAAGTGAGGCTGGTGACTTTGCACAGCTTTCCCTCATTTAAATCCAATTCATCTGCAAGTCATGGTACCACTTTCCTGATGCCATGGTCCTCTTTGAGAAGGAAGGACAAACCATAGCTCACCAATTCAGAGGAGGCCAGCACAGGGACCGAGAGAAAAGCTTACCTGGCAGGTGATCATGGCTATTTTGAAGCTTCCAATTTTAACACAGATGCTTTTGCTAACTAAGTGCTAAATTCAATTGCTTCTACACTAGGAAGGATTGCAAAGGCTGTCAGGGTCTGCTCAATTTCAGCACCCTGGGGCATTTATGGTTCAGCTGATTTGCATGGGGGGAGGTGCTACAGAGCTGGTTGTTCCTAATGGCAATGAAATTGCATGGCAAGTATTATGACCTCATTGTTATGAAGGAGTAAACTGAGGCTTAGGGAGGTTAAGTGACTGCTACATGGCAGAGTTAAGGCTAGGACTCAGGAATCTAGATGCCAATGTCAGTGTCCTCTCCAGTCTAAGACACTGTCACAAATATTACCTGATAAAGCCTCTGTTGCCAGGCCGCTGTCCAGAACACAGTAGGAGTTTGGATAGTATATGCTTTTTCTATGTAGTCACTGCTTTCAATAGGTTTATGTTTTTTTTTTTTTTTAAAGCAATTGGGGTTAAGTAACTTGCTCAAGGTTACATGGCTAGTCATTATTTATGTGTGCGTGCTCATTTTCTGAGGCCGGATTTGATCTCGGGTCATCCCAACTCCGAGGCCCTCGTTCTTACTCACTGCGCCACCTAGCCGCCCCTTTAGGGCAACTGGGGTTAAGTAACTTGCCCAAGGTTACACGGCTAGGTTTTTTTGTTTGTGTGGATTAAGTGTCTGAGGCCGGCTCCGAACTCAGGTCCTTCTGACTCCAGGGGCAGCGCTCTATTCACTGCGCCACCTAGCTGCTCTGCTTTGAATTTTTGAGAGAAAGACCTATTTTTAAGAAATGACTTGATATTTTTTTGTTGTTACATCGTTTTTCTTTCCCAATAAGCTGTCCTCCTCCCACTTCCCAGTGTGTTATTAGAATAAAAAAAGAAGAGTAGAAAATAGGAAAGCCAACATGGAAAAAATTTTAAAGAAAAGACAAACTAGCTTAACAAAACTAACACATCAAACACATTTGACATTAGATGCTGTGTTCCACATTTCATAATCCTCCACTTCTGCAAAGGAGGGACAGCAGTGTATTTTCAAATCTAATCCTTGGAGCCAAACACAGAAAGGGCTATTTCTTTTCTTTTCTTTTTTTGTATTGGGTTTTTATTGATGTCTATTCTTTTTACATCACCCAAATTCCCCCTATCATCCCTCTCCTACCTCCTCCCAAAGCGTCATCCTTTATAACAAGAATTTTTTAAAAGGAAGAGAAAGAGGAAAGGGAGGGATCAACAAAACCAGTTAATACATTGAAAAAAAGCTGATGCTATTAGTCAATGTTCTACAGCTGTGCAAAACCACAAATGGGCATGCCTCAACTCACCCCCCACATACATACCTCATCCCTTATACCTATGGATGGAACAGGAGGAGGTGACTTCTCTTAAATCTTCTGTGGAGCTGTTTGTTTTGTTTTTTTTTTATAATTAGAGAAAGACCTATTTCAAGAAGGACAGAATGATAATATCTTCGAAGCATTTAGTAGAGTACCTGGCACATAGTAGGTACTTAATAAATGCTTAGTCCTTTTCCCTATTTTCAAACATTCCTCAAGGTGTAATGGGAAGAGATCCAGATTTGGCAGATACAGATTCATATGTCACCTCTGGATGAGCCCAGGCAAGTTGCTTTCTCTTTTCCTGGACCTATATCTGTTGAAGGACAGAAGGTCCTGAGATTCCTTAATCATCTTTGTGCCAGGATTATGCTCCAAATCCCAGAATCACCATTTTTCTTTCAAGAGAATCCCTACATTGGACTGGCATGAGAAGACTATGGCTATAGAAAGAAGTACTCCAACCTATTTTACATGGCCCAAAGTCCCAGATCCTCCACAGGCTATAATCACACAGCTCTAGGTCATTGTTCCCAATGAGGAGCATCTCTTCGCTATCAAAGAATCAGATGGAAGGGGGAATTTATGGCAAGTTAGCAGCCATGGGGTAATTGAGTGACCTGAGCAGCAATATAGTATAGTAGACAAGACACCAAATTTGGATCAGAAAGTCACAGGTTTAACACAACAATGGACTTCAAAGGGAGGGGATGAAGTCAAGATGGTGGAGTAGAAACAGGACTTCCACACAGCTCTAGCATCTACTTTCACCAATCCATGTAAAAGGTGACTTTGAACAAATTTTGGAGGTAAAGAACTCAAAAAATGACAGAGAAGCTAACCTCCTGCTGAGGACAGCCTGGCAGCCTGGCAGGGAGTAGCCAGCACAGCACTCTGGGAGCCCAGCCCAGCCCTGAGTGAGCAGGAAGTTTTAGCCCAAGCAGGGGCCTGACCAGCAGCTGGCTGGAGGGGCTTCAGATCACCAGCAGCTGTGGCCTTTCCAGAATTATCAACACATAGATGCTAAGGACAAAGTGAGAGGTCTATGCCCTGTGGACTATGGGACCAGTAGTGGGGAGAGCATAGGCTTTTGCCCCAGGGTGAGTAGCCGCTGAGATGCTAAGGCTCAGCAAGTGCCACTTTGCAGCTTCAGCTCCTGGCCTGCGGACTGTAGGGGGCCGGCGACCAGTCTGGGGGTAAGTGCTCTAGCTTTAACCTTCTTGGATCTGGATTGTGGCCTGGGGTGGAGGTCCTGGGGTATGTGACCAGCTGGCAGAGTATGTGGACGCTTCAGAGAGGGCACCTAACTACTACCTCTAGCAGCTGAGAAAACCCTAGTGTTTGGGATGGAAGCCCCCCTGGCTGGTGGCAGAGACCTACTGTGGCAAAAAGCCCAAAAGTCAAGTAACTGAGTGGCAACATACCTAGGCAAAGGAAAAAAATAAACAGAAAAATTCAATATTAGACTCCTATTTTGGGGGCAAAGAAAGTCAAAACATGGAACAGGAGGAGGACTGGAGGTCAGAACTCCTGCACCAAAAGCTTCAAATGAAAATGCCAGCTGGTTGCTGGCCATAGAAGACCTTAAGAAACAGATAAGAGAAGTGGAGGAAAAATTGGGTAGAGAAGTGAAAATGATGCAAGAAAATTATGAAATGAGAGTCAATAGCCTGACTGAGGAAAATAACACCTTAAAAAATAGACTAACTGAAAGGGCAAAAAGGGGCTCAGAAAGGCAAATTTTTATAATTGAAAGAATGCACCAATCACCTCCTGAAAAAGATCCCCAAAAGAAAACTCCTAGGAATATTATAGCCAGGTTCCGGAATTCCCAGATCAAGGAGGAAATACTACAAGCAGCCAGGAAGAAACAATTTGAATATTGTGGAAACACAATCAGGACAACACAGGATCTGGCAGCTTTTACACAGAAGGATTGAAGGAACTGGAATGTGATATTCTGCAGGTCAAAGGACCTGGGATTTAAACCAAGAATCACCTACCCAGAAAAGCTGAGTATCATGTTTCAGAGGAAAATATAGTCATTCGGTGGATTAGAGGACTGCAAGTATTATTGAAGGAAAAAGCAGACTTGAATAGAAAATGTGATATTCAGATACAAGAAGCAAGAGAAGCATGAGAAGGAAAACAGGGAAAAGAAATCATAAGGAACTTATCAAAGTTGAACTATTTGCATTCCTACATGGAAAAACAATAATTGTAACAGTTGAAACTTTTCTCATTATGAAAATAGTTGAAGGGAATAGAAATATATATTTATATTTATGTATATGTATATATATGTATATATAGTCTTTATCGGAGGGTATATAGGCGTAAGAATACATAGGTGAATGTGTATATATATATATATATGTGTGTGTGTGTGTGTGTTTACATATATATATACATATGTTTATACATATATATACATATGTTTATACATATATAGAGGGCACAGGAACAATTTAATAGGAAGGAATGATAATTAAAAGGTGAAATTAAGAGGTGAGAGAGGAATATAATGAGAGGAGATAGGGAGAGACAGAATGGGGCAAACTATCTCATATAGAAGAGGCAAGGGAAATTGGTACAATGGAGTGGAAGAACAGGAAGGCATAAGGGAATGGGTCAACCTTATAATCATTGAATTTGGCTCAGGGAGGGAATGACATACACACAAAATAGGGTATCTCACCCTACAGGAGAGTAGGGGGGAAGGGGATGAAAGGGGGGATGATGGAATGGAGGGCAGGCTGGGTGGGAGGCAAGTAGGAAGTACACACTTTTGAAAAGGGGCACCTAAGTAGAGAATAGAACAAGTGGGAGGTGGGATAGGAAGGAGGGAAATATAATCAGTCTTCTACAATATATATACTTTGGTAATGTTTTGCATTAGCTACACATGAACAACCTATATTGAATTGCTTATCTTTCCAGTTAGGGTGGGTGACAAGGGAGGAAGGGTTTGAATTTGGAATTCAAAGTTTCAAAACCAATTGTTTAAAAAGAAATATATATATATA